>CM052900.1:4976052-5076146 GCA_028534135.1 Potos flavus | reverse complement strand
TTCAAGGTGGAAATGGCCAGTCCTCCAGGTGTTTGGAAATCCGCACCCCCATCAACCGAACTGGGTAAAGTCATGGACGCTGGGTGTGGCTCATCACTGCGAGTTTGGGGCCATCAGTACTTTCATCATTCAGACACTGAGTCACTGCTTCATTTCTCTGATTTCCGGTTGACAAGGTATTCTAATAATTAGAGGAAGTGGTAAGGGAGGACCTGAAAGGAACCGTATTCCCAGAAATGGTCCTGGCACTCTGCTCCATTCAGGATCACCCTCTCTCTTTCTGAATGTTAATGAGCTCTTGCCAGGAGGCAGTTTGCTCGTGGTCCCAAAGGTGGGAAAATGCTCTTTTGATCCACAGGCAACTTACACTCTCTCTTGGAAATGTGGAAATGGGAGAAATCCATTGCTTGATTCCAAAGCCATTATCCCTGACCAATCAAGGATATATCCCTTTTTATTCAATTAACTAATTAACTTGGAAAGCAATTGGAGGTTGACTGCCTAGCCAGTCAGTCAATTTGCTGAGTTCCTACTATGTGCCCCATGGTGTAGTCTACGCTGGGGGTGCAAGAAATAACATGGTGCAGACGCCCCTTGGAGGACATTAGGTGGAGCAGGAGACGGACCGGATGCATGCACTGCCCCATGTGGCAGCTACGGGACACGGAAGCGCAGGTGTTGGCGGAGCGTGGAGGTTGGCTGGTGCCTTGGGCGCAAGGCATTCAAAGAGAGCGTCCCGATGGGGAAATGCCAGGCAGACAATGGCTGTCAGTCCATTGCAAAGGACAATGGGCTGTCCTTTCCAGTTCCATGAGAGCACACCCTCCATCGCACTGGCTTTGGGCACAGGTATCGCACTAGTGAGGTAGGGCCATGGATCCCGGAGTGCAGGGACATACGGGTTCAATTTCCTGCTTTCCTACTAGTGCTGCTGCTGCTGTCACTATGGCTGCAATTACTGTTATTACTACCATTACTATCACTACTAGGGCTCTGCTAGTACTGCTACTACTGTTACTAGCACTGCTGCTGCTGTTGCTATTAGTAGCATTACTACTGCTGTTACTATTAATACTACTACAGCTACTATGACAACTGTTACTGCTGCTATTGCTACTATTACTACAGCATTACTAATATTGCTACTACCACTAGTAGTGCTGCTGTTGCTATGACTACCATTACTACTGCTATTGCTATTAATACTACTACAGCTACTATGACCACTGTTATCACTGCTATTGCTACTATTACTTCTACAGCATTACTATTATTGCTACTACTGCTAGTAGTGCTGCTGTTGCTATTACTACCATTACTACTGCTATTGCTATTAATACTACTACAGCTACTATGACCACTGTTACCGCTGCTATTGCTACTATTACTACAGCATTACTAATATTGCTACTACTGCTAGTAGTGCTGCTGTTGCTATGACTACCATTACTACTGCTATTGCTATTAATACTACTACAGCTACTATGACCGCTGTTACTGCTGCTATTGCTACTATTACTTCTACAGCATTACTAATATTGCTACTACTGCTAGTAGTGCTGCTGTTGCTATGACTACCATTACTACTGCTATTGCTATTAATACTACTACAGCTACTATGACAACTGTTACTGTTGCCAGTGCTACTATTACTACAGCATTACTAATATTGCTACTACTGCTGCTAATAGTGCTGCTGGTGTTGCTATCACTACAATTACCACTACTGTTAGTATTAATGCTACTATACCTACTATGACCACTGTTACTGCTGCTATTGCTACTACTACTACTATAGTCCTACTGTGACTACTACAATGACCGTCACTACCACTGTCACCACTACCTACTATAGCCCTACTATTCTGTTATTGTTGCTACCAATCACTAATACTCTCAGTAAATAAACTCAATAAGCCAGGCAGAGTCCCAGTCACCATACCGTGTACTTGGTCATTTAATCCTAAATAATAATTCTATGAAGAAGGTTTTATTCCTCCATTTTACAGAGGAAGAAACCGGAACACAAAGAAATGATGTAACTCGCCCGGGGGTCACCCCATCCGTAAGGAGCGGACAGCCGGAATTACAGGGTCATAGGTAACACGCCGTAACACACGGATTCGACCCAATTTTCCCAACTGACCTTCCCACTGCCAGTATCTGTTTGCCAGATCCTTGCTGACTCTCAATGCTTCGCAGATTTTAAATTTTATTGCCAATCTGATGTGTAAAAGTGGATATCTTGTGTTAATTTCCCCTCCCTGTGACTATCGAGGGCACACATCTTTACCGACCCCTCGTACCTTCTCTGTATTCCCTACTAGGTGTTTACCTCTTTGAAGTAGGAATAGTATTCTGCTTATGTTAAGCATAATGCTCAAATGTTATTGGCGCATGTTTGTGGCAAATAAAACAGAAACCTTCATGGTTGCTTTACCTCTGGTGGCCAGGACTATCTGAATAAAGAACAATTCTTTTCTGTTTAAGGGAGCTTGTTTGAAATTCAGACTTCCAGGCTCTAGCTAAAGGTAGTCTGAGTCAGTAGGTCTGGGATGGGTCCCTAGAATCTGCATCTTAAAGATGTTATTTATTTATTGGCCAGAGAGAGAAAGGGAGAGTAAGACAAAGAGAGAGTGCAGCAGGGGAACCACAGGCAGAGGGAGAAGCAGGCTTCCTGCTGAGCAAGGACCCCAATGCGATTCGGGACTTAATCCCAGAACCCTGGGATCATGACCTGAGCCAAAGGCAGATGCTTAACCAACTAAGCCATCCAGGCATCCCCGGAATCTGCTTTTTAGCAAGCATCCAGGTGGTTCTGATACCGGAGGACCCAACTTGGAGAAACACTGCACAGAAATTCTGCATATCAGACACATCCAGGATCTCGACAACTCCCCAGGATGTGAGAAGATCACAGAGTACACTGCAGTCTAAAGCTGAGACAGCCAGTCACCCCGCAGGGAAGGAGAAGCAAGACACGTCCCGAAAGCTTTCCACACCCGCGCTCCGCCCAGGTACCAGCCAGGCCTCCGAGAGCTCACCTGCGGGTGCGGCTCACCTGTCAGACTCGTCCACGGGCAGCCCCTCCATCTCAAACCTGCAGGCACAGCCGTAGTCCTCCAAGTCCCGGGGGCAGAGACCGGCCACGCACTCCATACCACTCACGAACTGGAGCAGCGCAGGGAAGTTGGTGAAGATAGCCTGCAGCCAGGTGAAGTGGGAGCCCAGGCAGCCTGTGGGGAGAGGACAGCGGAGAGGGGACAGCAGCATGGGGACTGGGAACCAGGGTCGAGGAAGGAGGCCCTGTGCCCGGGACTTCCCACACCTCAGCCACCTACAAAACCCCTACTGTGTACTCACAACTGCTCTGGACAATTGAAGGGAGGCAGGTTTATAAGCTGTGGTCCCTGTTGGTTGTCCCCCTAACAAACAGTCATTTAATCATTCTCCCTTATCGACAAAGCGGAAAGGGACTCAGGGAAGGTGAGCCTCCTCCCTAAATCCCTGTGGGTGTTTGAGGCACGCTCATTCTCAGGTGGTCATGCTAATCTCAGCTTCTGTGACAGTGAGTGGCCTGAGACTGAGCATGTGACCCAGATCTGGGTCAACTTAAGGGGAAGTCTGTTAAAGGCTTTTGGGAATTACTTCTTTCATAATAAAGAATAGTGGCATGTAAAGAGATCCTTTTGAGCTACACCTTTCTCCTTCCTTAAATATGGGTAAGGATGTACTGGCTGGGACTGCAGCAACCACTTTGCCACCATGAGGCCCCAAGTCTAAAGTTGAAAAGCCAGTAGGCTTAGTTATAGCAGTGAGGAAAGAATGAGCCCCCTGGGTCCCTGATACTTGCATTGAATTACTGCACCAATCTTGGTGCTTTCAGCTTCTGTGAGATAATTAAATGTCTTTGTCATTTAAGTCACTATGGGTCTGCTGAATGGATCCCAAATGATACCATCCCAGCACTGGGAAACTATAACCCAATGCAGGAAGAGAAGGGATGCAGACATTAATAATTTGGGCCCCCTACTGTGTGGCAGAAACTGAGCTCTGTGCTTAAAACAGCACAGTGGTTAAGGTTGCTAATGAGTCACACTTTAGAAAGCATTCACTTGGTTCATCACCCCGTAAACTTTATGTTAATCCTGCAAGGCAGGTGCTATTTTGGTCACTTCTTTCACACATAAGGAAACCAAAGGTCAGAATTCTGCCCGGGGTATCAACCAGTGGTAGTGATTTGCCCTAAACAAGAAGGCTCTTGCAAACAAAACTGACAAGGGAACGATTTCCTGTTTGTTTTGCTTTTGTTTTTACTTTAAGCTGCATGCTCACCCTCCCCCCTTCTCAGCCTTTCTGACCGGAGGACTGTTAAGTGCTAATGATGTGACCCCACAGCCCTGATTCTAATGCACGGGGTCACATGTGGGGGAACCTGGGGAGGTCAAGGACTGGTTTGCAAAGACTAGTTTCACTCAGACTGTTCTAGTTTTTCCTACTCCATTCAAACGTCCTTTCCCGTGTTTTGTTTCCACATAGCTTAATCAGAAAAATGAAGAAATAATTCCGTACTGAAGGAAAAAGTCACTCTAAGGTTTGCGTGTGTGTTTATATAAATATGCATTTTCACTTAAAAACGTATGGGGCACCTGCACTTCGTCACCTCGGTATTTTCAGTGCCGTCCTCTGGCCAGCACCATCTAATCCAGTAACAGCTCAGCGCTCCTTGCTCCTGTCAATCCTGTGATAGCCTTACTTGGGGGCCACTTCTAGAAAGCAATGATGGGACCCATCATGGCGCCTGGCAATCGCTGGTCACGTGATAGATACATAATTGAGAAATGGAATACTTGACATTCTTCGGCATTCTTAGGCTTTACGTATACATATTTTATCATGTATATTTAGTAGTTGGGGAGAGAAAATCCAACAACTTTGGTGGAGGGGACTAAGGTCTGGAAGGTCTGGGCACAGAGGTGAGCTCCCCCCTTGTGACCTGGGATGTCATATGACTCCCCTCGGTCCCTCTCCTGTGCAACAGGGGCACCTTTCCCTTGGCGGTCAGGTTGTGGTGTGGTCGGGACTAAGGAAGTAAGGACTATGAAGGCGCTTGGCAGCTCGGTGACTCACCCCGCATGAAAGACACCACTACTCTCGGGGGACCCGGATCACGCAGCTCAGTTTGCTGGGGCAGTGGGAGCAGGGGAGCTCAAGGCCCTAGTACTTTGCTTAGATTTCCCACCCTCGCCCCGTGCCCTGACACCTGGTGGATAGAAGCACTTTGGTATTTAACTTACCAAAAACGTCAGCCACACTTTCCACATTTTTAAACACCCCAGGGAAGGATGTGATATCTAAGCGGAAGGTAGAGAAAACAAATCAGAGAGCTGCGGTTTCTCCCCTCCCGCACCCCGGCCCCGCCCTGATTCCTGGCTCTGCCCCACCCCTGCCAAGAGTAAGCAAAACCCTTTCTCTTCCTCTAAGGATAGATTTGACCTTGGACTAACTTTCTAGTAACACGGGTTACCATGGAGACCCGAGAAGATGAGAGGGGAACTGTGTTACCAGGCAACATTGCTCAGTGGTACAGAGGACCCTGGATGGTAAGGTGTAGCCGGAAATTATATCCTATGAAATTATCCTATATATATATATACAATATATATATGTATATCTCTATATATATCTCCTATGAAATCCCAGAAATTATACCTATGAAACTGTTGCTCGAAATGCTAGTTCTAATAGAGACTGAAGCTTCTAGAGGGCAGGTCTTGTGGCTGCACCAGGCGAGCCCCATTCCCTTACACCTTATACCCCGGGGAGATGTGTGGATCACCCCCCCCCGGCTACTCTCGTTGAAAAGGAATGACTGCCGTGGCCTGATGGCACACCGGGCTTCCTGGCCTTGATCCTTCCAAGTGTGAAGTGTGACCTGTGAGTCTTAACATCTACTAGAAGTTCTCTTTGGCCTGGGCATTGCACTTGCATTTTGAGAGAGGCCAGACGGTCATTTGAGTCTGGGTGAGACCGATTACTTTGCTTGCATGGGTTCAGGCACGAAGAAGTTGGTTGACCCAGCTCGCCTCTCTGCAGGGTGGGAAACGAACCCTAAATTCAGGGCTAACCCGACCAGCTGGTTCGCCACGCATCATGGTCTGCAGCAGTACCCAGCTAGGAGCCCGCCTGAGAAATCTTTACGGTCTATCACCAGGAGAACCTCCCCTTCCCTAGGGAACAATTACGGGTCCTCCTTTCTTATCAGCGGAGCACAGGAGTACACTGCCTTTCTTTTTTTGTCTTGCCTTCTAGGAGGCTCACAGCTCAATCTGAAGCTAAAATACTGTGACCAAATAACCTCACAACCAGCCCACTTACTTCTATTCCCTGCTCCCCTTTCAGCTGACCTTCGTGTTTTGATGGAAGTTGTAATACTTTGTCTCCGAGGACAGAGCAGTGGTGGGTCAGACACAGGGGAGACCTTGGAGAGGGAGGCTTTTGAGTCTTATTTGGATCGCTTTGCCTACAAGAGCCCCAGCAGTGTGGTGTATCTAGAAGGGGTCATTCTCCCTGCCAATATCCTAGACAACTTTCTACTCTGTGAGGTCGCCTAAGAAAAGTTCAAAGAATCCTTACTGATATTTTTTGAGAGTCCTGGAGGCAGCTCCCATGGAAGGTGTGGGGTGTCCAGAGGGTGGCCCCCTAGGATCGAGGAGGAGAGAAGGGTTAGCCGGAGCACCGCCACTTGGGGCAGTCAGGAGGCGAGGGGATGCAGGTAAATTCAATTCTATGGCTGTTTTTCTAGGACCTGCTGTGTGCTGGGTCTCTGATGAAAATAAGTTGGCCCCAGTGTTTCAAATGGGTTGGCCTTAAGAGTAGCCTTCTGGTGGAGGATAGAGAAGTTTGGGGACTCATCCTGAAACTGTCCTAGCCTAGGAAGCATACCATTTTAATTTACATCGCATGTTTGTTTGGAGCATCTTGAGATGAAAGGATGGTGGAAACAAGTGCGAGCAAGCAGAGGCCGCCGGCGCCCAGGGAGCTTGTCATCAAGGACAGGGCTTTCCCACACTGTCAGCAGGAAAAATGGTCAATGGCCGTTAGGGACCCATGAATGCTGAGACGCAGCCCCCTGCCCCACATTTTTCCACAGTGGAGACGCGGTGAGAGGATGCAAGTTTTGAATTGCGTAAGATATTTGGGCAGGGAGCCGGTGGGACTTGGCCTTTTCCCAGACTTGGTCACTAGGCTGGACTGTGTTGCCAGGGGCCTTGAAGGCTCAGTCTGAAGCAGGAGGTCTGCAGGAATCGGGAGGGGCTGGAGCGATGGCGTGATCGCAGATGAACTTGAGCCTGCAAGTTCTGTCCATGTGGGGGCACCTGCGTGGCTCAGTGGGTTAAGCGTCTGCCTTCTGCTCAGGTCTTGGTCCCAGGGTCCTGGGATCGAGCCCTTTGTAGAGCTCCCTGCTCACTGGGGAGTCTGCTTCTCCCTCTCCCTCTGCCCCTCCCCCTACTTACCTGCAGGGTGTTGACACCCACACATTTCATTAGCAACAAAAGTAACGCCCTGGATTTGAAATTGCTGATCCCAGAGGACTGAGTTGGCTCCAGAGGGGTGGCCGTGGGGCTGGGTGGGAAGTCTGCGGGGATGGGAGAGTTCTGGCTCCGCGGGAGTGCTCTCTCGGGGACGGGAGCTAGCATTCGTCCCGATCCGGGCTGGGTTTTGCAGACATCCCCTCAAATCCAGTGCTGTGCCCAGTGCTGGGGGACCACATTCTGCTGTCGCCATTTTATTGACAGTAAAGCCGAGACCCATGGAGGAGGATCTAGCTGCTTCTGCCCCGGCACCCAAGGCTACCCTCCGCCTGCCCCTGCCTAGCTCTGCCAAACAATCTCCCTCTTTGACTCTTTTGCTTCTAGGATGACTATCATTTTCCAGACACCAAACTACTTCTTGGCGACCTGGCTTGGCTTGGGCCGTGCCCTGAGCCTGGGGGACCTGCTCCCTTTTGCGTTACTGACTTACGTTTTTGGATTCCATGCAAAGTTCGAGAGGCCCTACTGGAACCCCAACATGGGCTGGGCTAGGGACACCTTCCCTGACTCCTCCTCTCCCTGAGCGTACGACCCCACGTTGCAATGATCTGTTTATGTGACCATTTCCCTCACTACATCAGGAACGTATTGAGGCTCAAGCCTGCTGACACATTAAAACACACGTTCAGCAGATAGCTCTTTAATGACCGGATGAGCACACAGTGGTTGAACTACTCCCTCAAACGGCCAATTTCTCAGCCAATGAGTGATGGCCCGCTAGAATCATAGAGTCCTAGCCTTGTGAAGTTTAAGCGAAATTAGGAGATGTCCTTTGGGGTAGTGGAAAGATGAGATCTAATGGTGGTTATGAGTGGTATTTCACAGTACGAAATGTTCTACCCAGAAGATCAGCCAGGGATGCACAAAACCCACCTTTGCCCAGCCCCTGTTCCCAGAGGTTCTGGAAGATGGACATGCAGAGAACAATGGGGAGCGAGAACCAGTTTCGCTGTGTGATGTGGGCTGGTGCAGAGCTCTCCGATGTAGGGAGCATGTGGTGTAGGTGGAAGGTCCAAGGGGATTGCCCTCTCCTAACACAGACCTGACCGCCATCCCACCGGCCAATGCCTGCCCTTTGAAGTCGTGAGCCAGCTCTCAGTGAAGAGAGGAGGGACGGCAGCCTGGGTGTGTGCCGAGGAGGCAAACATACAGGTCGCTCCCGCTCCTGCCACGGGGACCAAGAAACCCCCCAGGGGGAGGCCTGGCGGAGCACAGAGACCCTCCACATTGTCAACACACCCAAAACCTGGCCTTGAAATAGGAGTCGGATAGCCTGGGGGCCCGGCTTCGAGAAGGTGTCCAGCAGAGCCCCAGTTCTGCAAGTGGGGTGCTCCGAGGCCCCAGGCGGGGCTTGCATTGGCTCCCAGCCCGTGCCTCAGCAGGTTAATCCGCAGTGGACCTCTTCCTGGGGGTACACGGGGCTCTTCTGAGGGACTCCTCCCTGGTGGCCTTGCCAAGGGCTCCTCAGACCCAACAGAGAGCTTGGATGGCCCGCCTTCGCCAGCACAGCGTCTGATCTCTCCGCCTTCCTAATCCCTTTGCCTCAGAAGCAGCCCTTTCCCCCTGAAGTGCCCGGACCAAGACGTGGTGCATTTGTTGGGTGGGCAGTGTCCTCTCTGTGGGGGTCACACACTCAGCCCTGCAAAGTTGGGGCTGCAGGTATGGCGCATTTAAATCCACACGGGCACGCTTGTGATTTCACCTAAACTTTCTTGGCTATAATTTTTGGACTCCCGCTGTTTGTGTCTGAGAATAAAACTTCCCAGGACAGATGCATAAATGCTTGTGACCATTTATAAAAAAGGAGACCATTGCCTCAATCTTATAGAGAAATAAAGCATTTAAAGACGTGCGTAAAACGTGTCTGGCCGGTGTTGAAGGGGTAATTTTGATCAAAGGGAAATTTATTGTTTGGGGAAAGGAAAAGGTCAGTTACAGAAGAGAGTAAGTTTGAAAAATTAGAAGAATGGGCTTTGGGGGGTGAGAGTCAAGACCACAGTAGGAATTTGATTGGGCCCCGGCACGTCCGCCCCGACGGCACCGTCCCTGGGAACACACATCACGACAAATCGGTTCTAATAAGGAAAAAAGATCATCCGTGAAGAAACTCAATAATCAACAGAAAGCCGGCACCTTCTGGACGTAGATGTCCACCTGTCCAGCAGGGAAGGTCGGGGATGGTGTTTGGGAGCACTGGGACCTGAAGGAAAGACTGGGCATCTTCTCTGAAGTGCTGCCATTTCTGCTCACAAGTTCCCGGGGAACATGGAAACCCTCTGCAAATCCACTTACTCAGGTCAAGGTCATAATTAACTGTCAACAATATTGGCGGATTCGCGGTGGCTCACTCTCACTATTGTGCTTAGAAGGGAACCGCAGAGAGGGAGGCTCA
This sequence comes from Potos flavus, assembly GCA_028534135.1. Lineage (NCBI taxonomy): Eukaryota > Metazoa > Chordata > Mammalia > Carnivora > Procyonidae > Potos > Potos flavus. Next base: position 5,066,159 of record CM052900.1, on the reverse strand, counting down.
GCGTGTTGGTCCCGAGTTGACCTGAACAGGAGGAGGGAAAGAGAAAATGTCTGGATAAAGGAGTGATATCAGTCACGATGGAGCCTGAGCAGCTGTAGGAAGGAAAGAAGTGCGTTGGGGTGTTTGAGACTTGCACCAATGTGCAAATAAGAAGGAAACTAGGAAGGAGCCAGAAGTCTCAGATTTGTAGCCACAACTCCATGCAAACTCGGAACGACTTCCCTGGCTGCTCAGGTGTCCTCAGGCTTTGGCGGCACGGGGACACTACAGTGTGGGGTAGAAGTGTTTGCCTCTCCACCAGACACACCGACATAGGGGAAAGGGAGCTGCTGCATGCCAGGAAGCCTGACACACTCACTCCGAGGAAACCAGAGAAACACGGAACAGTGGTCCACGAGCAAAGAGAAGAGGGGATGCACTATCAGGGGGAGGGATGGCCACCAACCTGCCCCCCAGGGGCGCCTTTAGAGCCTTTAGCTCTCCCTGGATCTCCATCTCATCGCGCATCCCACACCTCATGCCCTGGATCGGGTGCTCAGAGTATCAGTTGAGCTAAACCCGTAGCTTATCATTGCTATTTGATCTCCATCACTCCTAGGCAAGGGGATAAAAGTAGTAATAAGCAAATCAGATGACATTTGACAATCTTCCCCAGTGTTCATATTATTTATAGACCAAGCCAGAAACTCAGTGTAAAATACCATTACTTACCGCCATGCAGGGCTGTCAGCATACTTAGGAGGAGAAGCACAAACATGGCGGGAGGGCAGAGGATGGGGGGCAAGGCATCAACTGGAACAGCCTCCTGCGAGAGAAGTCAGCAGAATATGATGAGGATGTTTTCAGAGATCCGGGAAATACGCACCACCAGGAGCAATTTGTCCCGTGGTGAAGTGCCGAAACAGGAAGAAACCCTGAAAGGTTTCTGTCGCAGCTTTGCCACTCACCGGCGGTAACTAACGACATTCAGGAGATCACGTTCTCTCTCTGAGATTCAGTCCATCCGTCTGTAAGGTGGAAACTTAACTCATGAGGACACCGATCTGGTCTCATTTTGTTAATTCATTTTCCCACGGTCATTTATTATACGTCAGGCACATTGCAAGGATCCGGGGATGCAAAGTGAGGGAAAAATACTCCTTATCTGTGAGTTATTCACAGACTAATGGGAAAGGGAGGGAGTTGAACGAGTGCTCTAGTTTGACTTTTGTAGACTGAACTGTAAAAACCCATACATTGGGCTATAGCGCCGTTCGGAATACACCTTTAGCAGTCTGACTTGGAACCTTTCTGCCATCAATTGACCTAGGAATAAATTTGGCGACCGCCTGGGGGCGCTGCCTGCTAGCAAACAATGCTTTCCAGCGGGGACTCCATCTTCCTTCCCTTCCTGAAGCTTCGGAGCAATTTGAATACTTAGTTGCAGTCCCAGCTTTCAAGAGATAATTCTTCCAGGATGGGGTGCGGGGCAAGGGGGGCAGGGTTCAAGGACCTACCACCTTTCAATCGTCGCTGCCCTGAGATCCGAGCCGCTCAGCAAATATTTAATTCCAGTAGGCACTTAATGCCCTCGAGCAGGTCAATCATGTATTTAATAGGGAAGGAAAAACATTAAAGACCAGAGAGATTTTAGACTAATTTTAGCTCCCCGGGGAATATAACTCCATAAAGACTGTCAGATGGATGGTTGACTTGTGCATATTATGCTGTAAAGCAGGTTTTTAGAACCAAGTGTGAATGATAATACAGTGTGATCATGCTACCCCAGTTGGCACACCTGGCTGCTGGATAGAGTTGTACAGGTTGTACACTGTGCAAAGGTGTTGCTCTGAGTGGCCCATATGGGTGGAAATGCAACCAGTGCTCCACTCCCAAGCTTGCCCTCTACAGGGCTGCATCAACCCGGAGGAAGGAGCACTTTCTGCAGTTTTATCTCTCAGAGGCAAAAGCTGCCCCATGTTCTGGTAGAACCTGCAAATGTCCCCAGGGTCATGGTGGGCCACTGTAACCTGTGGGCAGGGACTGATATTGGGGAAGGTGTCCCAGAGGAGAAGACATTTGTAGGTTGTAGGATCACTGCCGGGTGAACCTTCCCCAGGGCCTAGCCCAGCCTCTGGGGGCCATAAAGTAAATGTTTGTTGAATGAGTGCGGAGGGCAGAATGTGAGTTCTCGGAGATTCCTGCTCGGCTCAATCATCTTCTCACACTCTGGCTAGTATCTTATGGGCATGATGCTCTGCTTTAACTTTTGGTAGCCACGTAAATTCCTACAGCAGGTTAACGTTAATGGCTAGACGGGCTCTTTGATTGTTCTGCAGAGATTTGGATCTGAATGACTCTTGATCAAGGTCACGAAACCAGACTGAAAACGCAGGGCGAGCTCTGGGACTTCCCCAGATGGAGAGCGGCGTTCCAGCAAGTCACACCCACCGAAGTCACACCCATGTCACCAACCCGGCACTCCCTCGATCTCATTTGCTATTGTTGCCAGCACGCCATGGGAGAATGCTAGGATGCCTGCCCTCGGAGAAGGCGCTGGAACCATCTTCGATGAGTTCAAACTCATTTTACAGACGAGTTCACTGAGCCTTAGAGACTGGTGATGCATGGTTCGAATGTCCCACTTCCCAAATGTCCGGAGCTCATTATGAGAACAGTACTGCTTCCGAGGCCACTGCGAGGACGGAACGAGCTCCTCCACCCAGGGCACTGACAACAGCGTGTGATGGGGAGAAGTGGCTCGGAAACACTCGTAATTACAGCCACCGCGTCTGGCACGCAGTAAAGGCTCCAGAAACAGCAGCCGTTACAACAAAGGACCCCGTTCCCCATTTGAGTGGAAGCCCCTATCTGGGGAAATGAAGGAGGGCAGTCAGTTTTGTGCAGGGGATGCTGTTCCTTTGCTCCTGCGACACTCATTTCAGGGAGGCGGTCCCCCGGGTTTGTCCTGACATGCCCAGAAGACAGGCTGAGGGTGACGGGCGTCGGAATTGCAAATACATTGATTGGATTTCCAAGCATGTATTTGTTAGAAGGCAAATGAGCAAAAGTGCCCTTATTACAGACAGAATCGTGACTCAGCTCTGATGCATTTTTTTAAAGCAGCCTATGGGGGCGGGGAGGACGGGGTCTGTGTTGAATGGGGACAGAGATTCGGTTGGGAAGATGAGAAGGTTCTGGAGACGGATGGTGGTGGTGCTTACACCACACGAATGCACATAACAGTACAGAACCGCACGCTTAAAAATCGCTCAAATGCTACATTTTATAGTATGTATATTTTACCACACTTAGAAGCAAAGTGAGTTACACACTCCAGGACCTTCTTCCTTTAAACACTGCCTTGCATTTATGGAGTCACTCTTTACGTCAGGCAAGCCACCAAGCATGTGCCTTAGACTGGCTTGCCAGGACCCTTCCTGGCACAGGCCTCACTTTCCTTGCAGGGAACCGAGCCTCGGAGAGGTCCAGGAAGGCCACGGCAGCCCCAGACGCAGTGTCCCAACTGAGCCGGCCGGTTCAATGTAAGTCTCCGTGCCACGTGTGGCACCCACCCGAAACCGCCGTCCTGGGCGTTAAAGCCCCAACAAGCGGCCTACCCTCATTCACTGTACAACTGTCATGATTTTTGGTAGCAGTTGCTTGGGAGGCCCCTCAGAGTGGCCCGCCACCGGCTGGGGTGTGGTGTGACACTGCAGTCCACAATCCCTAGCTCAGAGCCAAGAGGGGGAGATCCGGGTGACAGGCGGAGGTGATGGCACAGGCTCAGCCCCGCGCAGTGGCGAGGGAGACCTGAACCCAGGACACGCACAGTAGGGTCTCCAGGTGGGAGGGCCCTGGGCCCCTGCTGAAGTCCCGCAGCCATCTGTCGGCCAAGCCAGGTGCCCTTGGGTGTGGGGCTGTGTCCACCCGGAGGAAGGACCACTTCTTAACTTACCCAAGGAGGCCTCCGGGGCTGACAGTGAACCTGACTGTCCTTTTGGGAATGAGGGCTCCCCACACTCTGCCTTGGTGGCCAGGCACTATTTGGGACCCTGGCTCCTCAAGCTGTCTCCTGATGCGCGATTCCGAGGCAGCGTGGGAAGTGTCTAAGAGCGAGGGTTTTCTAGAGGACAGGCGGGGGTGGGGGTTGGGGGCTGGCTCGGGCTTTTACACACTGAGCGCCCTGAGCCAGGTACTGAAGCTGCTTGGAACCCGTTTTTCTGGGCAGCAAAATGCCCGGATGGTGGTTCTTCATCATGGTGTCATGAGGGTTAAAGGGGGCACCGTGCCTGGCGTGTACTAAGCTCAGGAAGGCTGGCCCATAACTGATGATTACCATATTTTCATACTAGGTGCCCTAGGGAGAGACATCGGCCCACCCAGGATTGCATGACCCTCACCGATGTGACGTAGTGGATTTTCCCCAGGTACACTGAGCATGTGGTGTCCCTCCTGCATCGCATCTCCTCATAAGTATAAGGGCAGAGAGCATTTGGTTTCCAGCCCAATCCTGGCCGAGTTAGCATCCAGGTGTCAGGCACCCCCTGAGAGCGCCCCCCTCCCTCCCTCCCTCCCGCCATCAGTAGCTTCCTTCCCTCAGCCCTCCCTCCTTCTCTCTCTCCCTCCTTCCCTCCCTCCCGCCCTCTTGGGCTCCCTACCCATCAGGAGAAAGGGGGTGCCTACCGTGAAGGTCCCAGGAAGCAGGTGGATGAACGGTGCTCGGCTTTGAACAAGATGGTGACCGCGCCCTTTATACCCCAAGGGAAGACCCTTAGTCACGTGGTCCCCCTCTCCCTCCTCACATGGAGGGGACGGCCCTTTGTGCAGATTGGCTTGGGGGAGGCCTCTGAGGGGGAGGAGGGCATCCTAATGCTATGGCTCCGAGCGGGTGAGGCTCCATATTAAGAGGCCCACCTTGCTCCTCGGAGGAGACCCAGGCTCTAATCAGAGAACAATGGCTCCCCTGTTCCCCATCCCCCACCTCATCTCAAAGGCCTGGAGGCCCAGGGATTGCGTCTCGGGGTCATCAGGGGGACTCTGGGGGATGAAAGACCAATGAAAGTCACACGGGCTCTCCCACAAGGAGAAGGGCTGGCTTTGTCTGCTCTAGTTAATTCTTCAGCAAGAGGATCTCTGGGGCGTTCTTCTTGTATGTTCCTGGCCTCAGGCCTGGGAATTCGATGCCGCTTTCCTTCAGGGGTTTCCTCCCTGCTCCTCCCTCCCTGCTCCTCCCTCCCCGCTTCCCTCTCTCCTGCCCGTTTGGCTTGCGTTTTGGGCATGAAGGGAACAGACAGGAATGCACCTGTGCCTTTGCCTCCTGTTGGTGACGTTACACGTGGAGATGCAGTCTCCTCCGTCAGCAGGCACGCGGTAACTGCCCCATCATTTTGACTCGTCATTGAACCCCTGATGGCCGCATACGCACAAATCACCAAGAACTCCAGTGTGGTTGCACCCCCCGAGGCCTCATCATGGCCCTAAGCACCCCCCAAATAGGGACTTATCAAGCTCAGGAGGGGTCAAACCCCCTTTGACCTCCAGCCGACCGTGAACTCCAGGCTCTGGTCGGTTTGTTCTTGGGTCCCATTTTCCTCCTGCTGCTACTGCTGTTGTGACAGATGGTGTGACCCTAGAAAACTGGTCTTGTGTGGACCTCTGAGCCTTTGTCTTTGCGGCAAGGGCAGATCCCTGCATGGGCCTCTGAGGTCCTCCACACGTGGCCTTTTCAAAGTTAGCCATGCTCAGCCGTTATCCCCAAGGCTTTCCCCACAAGTGAATAGCCAGGCTGTTGGGACCAAGTCATTCGTCCCCCCCTTCCCTGATGATAAATTACTCTTTGAGGGATCTCTGGGGTCTTTTCTTGCCAAAGATCCTTCATTAATATCAACATTATCCATTAGAGAAGGTCCAGTTCGATTAACCCACACTTGATGAATGGTGCTGTTTTCTTGATTCCTGTCCAGATACGGGTCCCTTTGTCGGAGTGGATTTACTGTGTGCTGCTCAGCCTTGCAAACTAGAGGGCCCTCTGCAGGCCCCAAGAGTCATGACAACAGGCATTCCTGAGCTTGACATTTGCATAACTTTGAGGGTCTCTAGAGCAGTCTGGAGATTAAAAATAAATCTGTGTGATCAGAGAGGGAAGTGTCTAGCTGCTTCTCTCTCCAAAGTTCAAGGTCTACCTTTCCAAGAGCTTTGTTCACGGGAAGTCAGAGCAAGGGCCCTCACGTGTCAACCAATGGGGGAAAATTGGTTCGACTTGGACTGTAAATGGAAAGGAATTTTCTCACCCAGGGGCAGGCATAGATCACCAAGGTGGGAAACCGATGGCCCGGCAACCTACTGACATGAGAAAGTAGAGCCAGAGCTCCAGGCCCAGCAGTGAGGAACTAGGGGCTCCACCGACGGCCATGGAAAAAGCGAGCCTGCTCAGGAATGCTCTGCGGGGAGACGTGGCCTTCACAGGGGTGTGGGAGCAGCTACGGACTCGGAAACAGCTAAAAGGGACCTGAACCGATTAAAGGGGACACCTTCGCCTGTGCAGGACTAGGGTGTTTGAACCCCGCATCTGCCAAACAAAAGTCTAGTCCTTGAACAGCTCCTGGGGGCTGACCTCTGAACCCTTGGAATCTCCTGCCCGACGAGAGTGTTGTCCACCGGGGGCTTTGGGCCACGCCGGACTTGGAGTCTAAGCTAACAATGTGATTTATAGTGGGGGCCTCGGGTCACGCCGTGTCGCCGTGACCTCTGGAGAGCCTGGAGACTGCGTAACTGAGGTCAGCTATGTGGGCACTTCATGCCTACAGGCTGATCCCCAGTTCAAACTTTGGACTCCACGGCTTGGGGGAGCCTTTGTGGTTGACGATACGCCATATGTGTTGTCAGATGTCATTGCTGGAAGAATGCAGTGCTGCCTTTTTGCCAACTTTAATCTCTGTCCCTTTGCTGTAATAAGCAGTAAATGTGAATGTAACAGCTGTTTGGAGTTCCATAAGTGCCATTAGAGAATCACGAAGCTTGAGAATGCTCTTGGAGACCCCCAAATACAGTGGGACCCACAGATGAGGAATCAAGACATGACATCCACCACGAAAAGCCCACAACTCTCTACGCTTCTTCGGAGGGAAGGATCTCATCACCTCCTACTTAGGGGGCTTGGGAGATTATCTGGATCTTATAATCAGCAAGTCCTATTAGTTGTGCATAACTGAGTGTGAGTCAGTGGTATAGAGAAATCATATGTGAATCTCTCCACAGTATGAGTTCACTTTTCCCTATTTATCTTGCTGTCTCCCCGAAATCCCAAGTTTCAGTCGCTTCGGACACTGTGTCAGAGTCTCGGAGCCTGGACTTGTTTGTTCCTGCTGGTGTGACACCCCTCACCCCATCTCTCCAGTCTCAGGATTGCTGCAAGCATCACGGGGGTTTCTAGAACACAGATTTAGGTCTCAGTGCAGCCTCTAATACTTGGTCTTCCGCCTTCCCAGGATTCACAGGACAGAAAGAAATGGGACTTCCAAAAAGAACCTCTTTTGGTTGATTGATGATCTGGCTGGAGCTTGGTGAATTCTGCAAAGACAGCCAGCTCGAGCCAGGGGCCAGCGTGAAGAGATGTCATCCAGCGTATCATTAGGTCCCATCGCCTTTTCAAGGCCTCACACCGACTGACAGATGTTCTGGAGGCATTTTTGTTTTAAGGCTGGAAGGAAAAAAGAAGAGGGAATTCAAGGTAGTGAGAAAGAAGTAAATGCTACAGGGGCATAAACTCAGGCAACATCAGCGATGGGCCAGGCTCCTCCGGAGGGCAAGGGAAGGGCAGGGCAGTGGGCAGGGACTCAGGAGTCCATGCCAGAGAGGGGGAAGGATGTGGGCAAGACCCTCCCCAGTTAGCAGCCAAGTCGAGAGGAGAGCATCGTTCAGCTCTGCACTCACTGCCCAGTGATGGTTTTGGATACCCAGGTCTCTCTGCCTGATCTCCCCAGTTTGCAGAAATCTAATCTAACCTCATTAATATGTTGTTCAGTAGATGTAATATATTGTTCGCGTGGAGATTTTAATGTGCCAAAGACAAAAGAAGAGCTATTTAAGCATAAGTAGCTTGTAAAATTTCCTGCTCCCTCTGCCCATCCCAGGCAAAGGGGTATCTGTCTTTGACAACTGAGCAACAACCCCCCCGCCTCCACCCCCAAATGCTTGGCTTTTGTGCTGCAGAATGAAGGTACTGTGAGTTCCACATAGCTCCGTGACTTTTAGAAGGTCAGAGTCCTTTGACCGGATAGTCCACGTAGATGGTCAGACCATTAGCTTGGAGACCAGCGAGGCCAGATTAGCCAGTTTTGTCTGCAGGAGTGGGAGGAAAACAAAGTTCATGGCTGACCTCTCTGCGAGTAAAGGGGGCTTTGATGCCATCAGGCCGAGAAGAGGGTACCATATGCCCTACTTCTAGCACCTCATGATGCCTTCTTTATTTTGTATTATTTGGGGGAGCCTGGCTGGCTGGCTCAGTCAGTAGAGCATGTGACGCGGGCTGTGAGTTTGAGCCCCACATTGGGTGTAGGGATTACTTAAAAATAAAATCTGAAAAACACCAAAACCAAAACCAAAAACAAGAAAAAGCTTTTTCTTGGATTATGAGTACTCATTTTGCTTTGGTCAGGAGTTCGAGTGTTTCTATTTGTTTGATTTTTCTTTGTTCGTTTGTCTTTTTAGCTCATATGGGAATCAGGGAGGATAAGAAAGTTGCCTGAGATCATATAAAAAGCAAAATGGCTTGGTCGGGTTGACTCCTGCTTTTTTCTCTCTCTTTTTTTCCTATACCTAATTGCAAACATCAAACTGTTAGTGGAAGAGTAATCAGAAATACTGTTCACTTTTTTTGTCTGGAAGTCATGAGGCCTGCATGAGCTGTACCTACTTTTACTGTCCCCCAGCGAAGGCTGGACAATCAGTGAGTTCTAGAACCCTTCCACAGCAGGCATTTATTGTCAAGTTACAACACGGTCAAGTGTGTACTTACTGTGGGAGTGGGACACCCTTTTCACCCTCTGACAGATGTAGGTTGCATTTTTCAGAAACCAGGAGTAGTATTCAAGACAGTACCTAAAGATTCCAATTAGAGTGGAAAGCGATTATCATCCCTTGTGGCGAATAGGAGACAACCATCATTTAAAAAGTCATCACGCCCAACGACTCACAGCAAGGACCCCCTCTCTATCTTTACAGGGTGTGAGAGGAGAGGCAGAGGATGAGGCTGAGTGGGGAGAGGCTTAGACTTTGGAGTGAGAAAGATGTATTTTTAGTCCTGGCCTCATTCCTCACGAGGATGTGTGACTTCAGGCTGAGCACTCACTTCTCTGGGCCTTAGATTTTTCACATGCACTCACAAGGTAGTACTAGGACCTACCTTCCCAGGTTATCACCAGGATTAAGTGAACTAAAGTGCGCCAAGTTCCCCAGACAGGACCCGGCTTGGAATAGGGGCTCTGCAATGATGATGTTCACATATTTGTTTTTGTGTGTGTGAGGTGGGCTAGGAACGCAGGGCTGTTACAGTTAACAAGGTAGCAAATACTTGCAAAATAATATCCTGCTCTTGGCTGGGGCTGCAGGGGTGGCTTCGAAGGGCTTCAGGGAAGGAGCACCGAGCACATTATTAGGAAGAAGAGCTTTCTGGGCAGGCCGTGCCGCTGACTCCCGGTGGGACTCCGGGAATTCACCGCTCTGCCCATCCCTCGCCGGATGCACGAGGAGGTCGGGCGGAACATCTTCCCATTTCCCTCCTATCCCTACCACTCTGTGATTCTAGCATACCCTCGGGGGGCAGCTAACTGCCTCAGTAAAGCCGGCTGTAAAGATTCCCCAGACTCCATCACCCTCAATTTCCGGAACGCCGTGATATTAAGGAAACTAGAGCACAGAGATGAACTGATTTGCCTGAGGACTCACTGCTCTCAGGAGAGTGTGGATTTTCCCCAGGTAATCCGCTTCATGCCAGAACGCACTACCATTCTAACAAGACTATACCCATTTTGCAGAAGAGCAAACTGAGACGCAGAGACATTACATGACTAGCCTACAGAGTTGCAAGTCCGTTACCTTATCCCCCACACCGTACACTAAGCTACCTATGAGCTTTACGAGCCCAGTTCTGCGAGTCCAATCCCGAATCTCCCCTCAGCTAGCCTGAAGTGTGCAAGTTTGACAAGCTGTCCTAAGACCCACAACCCAATTCCTTAGAAATCTTCCAGAACGGAGAGGATATCAAATGACCCCGGGGAATGGGTTCAATCTGTTTTGAATGAAGGAGAAAATGCACAGCCCGGAGAAGCAGCTGGAGCTCTAGGGGAAAAGTCCAGACTTGTTTGCAAGAGCTCGCCAGGGGCTTGAAGGAGCAAGGCTTTCCTGAGAAGGGACCTATGCCTCTGCTGCAGCCACACTGCACATCTCAGTGGACCTATGACGCTCCAGGCTGCCTCTCGCTGCTCATGTTTGCACTTGCTGTTCCTTTTGCCTGGAGTGGCCTTTCCATTTCCTGCCCGGGAAGCTTCTATTCCTCCATCAAGCCCTACATTAGTTCCCTGGGGTCTCCCGGCGCATATTGGGATCTGCTACCGTGCTTGTCATACTGTTTTGTAATTTCTCTGCATGGCCAGCCTCCCCATTCAAGCACGATGTTTTGATCACAGGGGCTGTGCTATCGAACACACACACTGCGTAAAGCCAGCCCCCCACTCTGTTATTCTTAGCCTGTACTCAATGTTTAGTATGAGGTTATAGAGCAGTTCACTATTAAGTGAAGATAGGAAAAGAAGGCCTAAGCTCAGATTCCTAGATGCTTCATTTCTCTAAATATTTTTAAATTTAATTTTATTATTTCAGTGTTCCAAGATTCACTGATTATGCACCACACCCAGCGCTCCATGCAATACGTGCCCTCCTTAATACCCACCCTTAAAACTTCTCTCTGGAAACTTCTGCCTTCTCCATTTTATCCTTCCACCCGGTATTTGCAATATAGATTTTTTAAATGTGATTTTTCTCCAAGGGGATACTAGGCATAGGTACGGCCTCTGGGTATAACTCGGTTCTGTCATATTTTAATTTGGGTTTATGGCCATTTCTTCCTCAGTTTCTGGGTCGATTTCCTCCTACGAAGTCCTCATTTCTGGGTCGATGTCTGATTGCCCTCTCAGTCCCCATAGCTCAGCACAGTGCATAACGAGTGACCAGGAGAGACTCAACTCGTTGGTTTGAAGAGCTACTGGCAGAGGGTCTGATAGTGGGCTGATCGTGTTGCAAGAGTTTCCTCTTTTTTAGGATGAGCCTACGTGGTGGGGAAATGCTTCTACGTCGCTTGCTCTCACCTCCGGTCTATGGACCGCTCTCATTTCCCTCTCTGGGGGGAGGAAACATTCACATCCATTGAGGGGTCCAAGACCACGACATAATGGAAAGTGGTTTCAAACCTGGACTTGAGGCTCAGAGCCCGTGGATGATGGAGGTTTGAAAAGCTGAAGGGTCATGAGTGGCCGTGGAAAGGAACTTTAAAGATCTGGGAGATTGGCCGCAGACCACTGGAGCGGAAGTGGTCATCCATGTTTGTTTGGTTCTGGTTTATAGCCAAGACTAAAGCCCAGAAGAAGCAGAACGTCTGCGCTAGAGGGCAGGAAGACGTCAGCATGCCTAGAACTTGTAATATGAAGCAGGGTCTGCCTTCTAAATTTCGTTTTACAATCTTCTCATTTGGCCAGCAAATGGCGTCTAGGGATTCAGAAGGAGCTGGGATTTAGATGGACGTGTCCTCTGATTATTCCGTTCTGGCACATCTCACCAGGCTGAGGCCGAGAGGGCTCCGGGACCACCGGAAGTCCTGTGGGATCGCTCCACCAGCCATGACTCAGCTGGGCTCGGTCCACACCAACTCAGCTCACCTCCACTCGACTCGGCGGCACTGGCTGTGTCTGGCCCCGCTCTGGGTTCCGGGCACCCAGGAATGAATGAGGTTCTATCGTGGCTCTCAAGGAGGTGATGGTCTCGCAGGAGACCCTCCAGAGAGTCTATTCCTGGCGGTACCCCTACCACCTGCCTGTGCCCAGCCACCTGTGGCCTGCAGAACCACCACACAGCATAGGCAGCCCCAAAATGCTGACTGTGGAAAGGGACACCGGGTTCCCGTTACCTCGTGGCCTCCGTTCTGGCCTCTCTCTTCTGGCTCATGCAGAGGCATTGCTGGAAAAAGCGGCACAGCTCCATCAGGCAAGGGTTGAGCTTCTGGATGGCCAGGGGGAGGGGAGCGGCGGTGACGGCCCCCTCTTCGAGGTGCAGCTGAGGACACCCTGCAAGATGCAATCCCAGACCGCTGACATCAACAAGGATTTAGCGAGCATCTTCCCTCTGTTAGCCGCTGTGCTTGGTCAATAGAGTCTTGCCCCTGATCTCAGGTGACTCTGAGACAGACCAGGAGAGAGCGTTGCTTCGTCAGTGCCCGGGAAAGCTGCTGCGAGAGTCCGAGAGACAGGCGGAGAAAGGTGGGGTCCGGTTCCCGGGGGAGAAATCGGAGATGGTTTCACTGAGAGCAAATATTAAAAAAGGATCTAAAACTTTTAACAGAAGTGGGTCAGGTGGAGGCATTTCCATTGGGAGAGGCGGAGTACGTGGGGACTGAGCATCGTGCAAGGGGATGGCTTGCCGATTGAGAGATGGAGAATAATTGGATGATACGGAGGGTGTGTGTGTGTGTGTGTGTGTGCATCCGTGCGGACATAGGTGTGCATGGATATGTGTGAGTCTGTGCACACATGGATTTATGCATTTTGCATGGGTATGCAGGCATATGTACGTACATGTGTATAGACTGTGTGCGAGTAGATGGGTGTGTGTTCCTGAAGATCGCCGGGAAGACCAAAGGAGACAATGCATACAAAGCATACTGCAAAGTTCCTGCTATGGAATAAATGACAAATAATAGTTATTATTACTGATTTATTAAAAATGTATTGAACAGGATACCTGGATGGCTCCATTGGTTGAACGTCTGGCTCTTGATTTCCACTCAGGTCATGATCTCAGGGTCGTAGGTTTAAGCCCCATGGTGGACTCCCCTCTCAGTGTGGAGCCTGCTGGGGATTCTCTCTCCCTCTCCCTCTGCCCCACTCTGCCCCGCCTCAACAAAATGTATTGAGCATTCACTACATGCTGGGCACTCGTAGACACAAAGGATACAACAACTCATAGACACAAGGAAAAGAGGCAGAGTGCCCAGGTGGATCAGTCGGGTAAGTGGCAGACTCTTGATTTCAGCTTAGGTCATGATCTTGGGGTCCTCAAATTGAGCCCATCTCCCTCCTGCTCAGCGGGGAGTCTGCCTAGGGCTTCTCCCTCTGCCCCTCCCCCTGCTCTCTCTCTCTTTCAAATAAATAAATAAATCTTTAAAAAAAGGAAAAGAGGGGATGCCTGGGTGGCTCAGTCAGTTAAGCATCTGCCTTCAGCTCGGGTCATGATCCTAGGGTCCTGGGATCGAGTCCTGCATCGGGCTCTCTGCTCAGAGAGAAGCCTGCTTCTCCCTCTCCCTCTGCCTGCCGCTCCCCTTGCTTGTGCTCTCTCTCTCTCTAACAAATAAACAAAATCTTTAAAAAAAAAAAGGAAAAGAGGCTTCCTCTTACAGAGTGCAACTTCTAGTGATTTGAAGATTATATTAGGATGCTGATAATGATCTTCCAACAAAGAATTACTAGTTACTATCAAGAAAAAAGATCTAAAACCTGGAAATAAGTTCTGGGTATTGTCTAGCAGATACTGTGGGGATTTTCTGGTTATATAAGAGTGTGTGTCTTTGATTGACTGATTGAGTTGGTGATTTTGCAACTCTGAAGAGGTTAAATGACTCTTGTCTGAGAGCAACGCAAATAATTCCCGTCCACAAGCAATGTGAATGAATTTTGTCTAAAAAAGGCGCAACTGGTTTTTGTCTCATGAAAAAAACAATTTTTTGCTGTAGGATATCAGTTAGTAAATTCATTTCTAAATTCCTAGGACTAAGTATAAAAATCCCTGTTCCTCAAACTCTCCATTGAGCCCATCTTAATTAATTCATTAATTAATGGTCAAATAGTATCTCTGACATGTGTTTATTTCATATTTTTATGAATCATTTTTTTACCTTTTTGAAAATTATACTTTAGCAGGTTTAGATTTATTTATTTTATAGCTATTATTATTATTTCTAAAATGTTTAATTCCAGTATCGTTAACATACCGTGTGGTGTTAGTTTCAGGTGTACAATGTAGTGATTCGACACTTCTGTACATCACCGAGTGCTCATCAGCACAAGTGCACTCTTCATTCCCATCACCTGTCCCATCCGTGCCCCCACCCACCTTCCCTCTGGCAACCAGAAGCTTGTTCTCTATAGTTTGGAGTGCGCTAGTTCCAGCCCCCTTTGTCTCTGGCTGTGGTTAGTACAGCAGTCTCCTTGCCGGTATCCCTGTTCTTATCCTCCCCTCTTTGGTCTCCACTCTGGAGCCAGAGAAAGTTTTCTGCACCGCAGATCTGCCCATGTCATTTGTCTCGGAAGAGGTCCACACTCCTTCCATGGCCCTGGGGATCCACCCACACCCCCCTTGCCAGCCTCTGTTCCCTCGGTCCTCATCACTCTTTCCTGTAGCACCAGAATTCCAGGCATAAGGCATTTCTCAGCTCCTGGGAAGCATCAGTCCTTTCCTGCCTCAGTGCCTTTGCATAAGCTGTGGCTCTGCTTGAAATGTATATTTACAGGTAACCCTGTTCAGATGCCTCTCTCTTAATCAATGAAAACCTCTCGAATGATCCCTCCACATGGAGCTAATCTCTTCCTCTCTGGCTGCACATAGCATTAACTGCTTTTTCTCTTAAGAACTTTACCAATTTCTTCCTCAAATTGCAATTATTTTGTACAAATGGAGAATCTCGGGAGAGATAACATACAAGGGTGGAATGAGCACAGGCTTTAGAATTAGACAAATGTAGGCTCAAAATTTAGTTACTTTTTAACTGTAGTGCTCACTGAAATGGCTTAATGAAGCTAACATTACCTACCTTGCAGAATTATTACGAAGAAAGAGTAAAAATAGGCTTAGCACAGTGCTTAGGAAACAGTAGGAGCTCAATAAATATTCACGGAGTGGATGAAGGAGTTGGTCTCAAAGGACTTTGTGGCATGATTTTTTTGTGAATGGGAAGAATCATTTGCTGGAAGTTGTCAAAACCCCTTTATTTTATTTTATTTTATTTTATTTATTTATTTATTTTTAACCCCCTTTATTTTAGACTTAGATTTTATTGGACGGATGGATGGGTGGACGGATGGATGGACGGACAGAAAGAGAGAGAGAGATAATAGAGCTATATAAGTAGATATAAATACGGATAGTTATATAGTCAACTTGTTTTCCGAAACTCATCTGAAAATTGCCCCCATCTGCACCACCAGTGTGTTTCTTTAGAACCTCTGGGGGAAAAATGGCTATAATTTCTTTCAGCAGTATAATCATGGCTTTGTGTCTGAAAGGCCCATTCACTGCAGGTTGGGAGTGGGGCTAAGGCAGATCTTCAGCGTATGAAAAAAAGAGACTGTGTAGTCTCCAGGAATCTAATAATGCCCTGCTGACATATGCCTGGATAGTCCAGGAACATTCAGGAAATGAGTGTAGAAAGGCATACAGGAGCGGGAGGGGCCTGAGGATTCAACCAGCTTTGAAGGACTCATTTTGTATCAATTTCTGTCTTCTGGGACAGAAAGGAAGAGAGGCAAGCATTCAAAAATGGAAAAAAAAAAAAAATGCAGCATTTTTTGAGCCTCTGTGAGGAGTCTCAAAAACCCAGCCATAAACCCAGGACATGGTTTCCTCTAGAATTCCATAGAAATTAAGTGTCAGGGATGAGGAAGGCGGGGTGTCCTTTAAAATGCAACAAAAGTAGGTGTGCCTGGGTGGCTCATTGGGTTAAGTGTCTGCCTTCGGCTCAGGTCATGATCTCAGGGTCCTGGGATCGAGCCCCGCAAGCAGGGAGCCTGCTTCCCCCCCCCCCCACCTGCCTCTCTGCCTACTTGTGATCTCTCTCTGTCAAATTAATAAAATCTTAAAAAAAAAAAAAAGAACAGCCTCTGTTTGCCAAGTGCACAGCGCCTTGCTCTAGAGGTATTCACTCGAGAAAAGTTGATTGGATTAAGTTACGCGGAGTTCTGTAGCTCCAAATCACTTCCGCACACATTATCTTACCCAGCACAAAGCCGTGGGGCAATAAAGACAGTTTTAGTGCCCACAATAATTGTTACTATTCTTGCTTCCCAGTCGAGGAAGCTGAATCCCCGAAGCCGAGTGTGGGAGACCCCCTCCCTGGTAAATGGTAGAGCCAGAATTTAATCCCAGCGGTCTGAATCTAAATTTAATCAAACAAACCTCTTTTTATTTCACGACCCAACCTCGTTCCAAAGAAGCAAGAGCAACAGAGCAGCAGGCTGCCGGTACGTACTTGAGACTTGGTGGGCTCCCGGGACCAGGGCTGGTTCTTCTCTAGGGGTAGATGGCCGTGCTGCAGGGAGATCACCTGCAAGGGCCAAGAATGGCCGTGCAAAAGTCAGCATGAACTGGCCTTGGTGATACACACGACGAAGGAGAGCACTTTAAGGATAAAGCGTTCTCGAAATCTATAGGGAATTGTAGCCAAGGAAAGGGAGAGCTTTACGCAAATCTCAGGGCAATTTAACAACATCGCAAGCCTTGTAAACTACTTCTCCTGCCTTTTCCCTTCTAGAACCATTGAAATCCAATGCCCAGCTTGGTCAGCCTACTGGCACCCCTGTCCCCCTACCCTGAGCCCCTACACCAAAGCCATGTGATACCGGGTTTTTCTTCCCAGCTGAACCTTCTTACCTGTCTGTGGATATTTCGGGGCAGGTGCCTTGGTTGGACTCGGGGTCTGTGTGCCACGGGTGGAGGTTCCTGGGATGAAGTGAGGGAGAGGTGAGCCTGTGTTTTTTTCTCGGGGTGCCTGATGGGGAGAAGAAGCCCCATGCCACGAGTCCTGCCCTAGTCAACCAATGGTGGTTATTAAGCTGGGTACCCGGCAGGGAGCTGAGGCTGCAGAACTGAGTAAGAGATAGATCCCGCAGTGGAGGCTCGCCCAGAGTAGAGGAGGAAACGGAACCGGCGAGTCCCAGGGGTAGCCGTGATACATTGTGTCGGATTCCACTGGAAACCAGCTAACACTGGCATGGAATAATGAAATGCATGGGAGAGGCGTGGCGTGGCCCAGGCGAGGTGCGAGCTCGGCTGCTCCTCGATGAGGAAAATGATGCTTTTCACTCAGCTGAGTCAGTGCACACACTCGCTCCACCCCCATCCTTATAAATTGTCATCTTCCTGATAGAGCAGGGGCTCCTCTCAGCAATTCTTTTTTTTTTTTAAGATTTTATTTATTTATTTGAGAGAGAGAGAGAGATCACAAGTAGGCAGAGAGGCAGGCAGAGAGAGAAGGGGTAGCAGGCTCCCCGCTGAGCAGAGAGCCCGACGCGGGGCTCGATCCCAGAACCCTGAGATCATGACCTGAGCCGAAGGCAGAGGCTTTAACCCACTGAGCCACCTAGGCGCCCCTCGTCTCAGCAATTCTTTTGATCCCGTTCATGAAGTCCTGGTTTAAGGACGACTTCAGGACGTGATCCTTGCTGTCAGGCTCCTGGTCCCTGGCAAAACCCGCAAAGCAGCCTCCTTGGAGGGGCTGCGGGAGAGGGAGACGGGACAGGTCGTTTCACTGGTGTGGTGAGGTGGGAGAAAAGCGGTGAGGCCCACCTGCGCGGGAGCAGAAGACGGAGGCTGGGGTCAGGTGGATTGTTCTCTGAGACACAAGAAACTGCGGTTAGCGAGGAGAACGGGCCTTCCGGGCAGAGCAAAGAGAGTAAGCAAAGCCCCAGATAAGCGAGCGGTGAGTGTTTGCTATGGCCGGATGGCTGGAGTCTCGGGGATGACGTGGAGGGGTGAGGTGGAGGGGGAAGCCCGCCGCTCGTTACTTGGGCTCCCCTGCTAGGGCTGCGGGGGCGGCAGCATCACACTAGACCCAGCTTCTGCTCCAAGCGGACCTCTGTGTTCGTACCCGAGCTGGGCAGCATCACACACGGTCAGGATCCCTCCTGACGAGCGATCTTGCCATTTTCTTAGATGGGGGATCGGCATCTTTTTTGGATTCCTTTTCAGGCTCAGGACTTAAGCCCCCTGAACACAGAAGGTGTCAGCGGATGCTTGCTACCTGGATGTGTTTCTATGTCGTTCTAGAAACTGAGCAGCTTTAACCACAACCTAAACTCAGAGT
The DNA here is from genome assembly GCA_028534135.1 of Potos flavus. NCBI lineage: Eukaryota > Metazoa > Chordata > Mammalia > Carnivora > Procyonidae > Potos > Potos flavus. Next base: position 5,047,837 of record CM052900.1, on the reverse strand, counting down.
TTACTCGTCTGTGGTTGCTATTTACAGTTCAACTAAATGACGGTAGCATGACAGATGATTAGAGTGGAAAGGGACCCGGGGCACAAGCAGGCACATGCTCTCCTCTGACAGTGTCCTGTTTGCCACGGTCCTTTGCAAAGCGTGTCTCTGGGAGCTGGCCACCGTGCTGTGCCGTGGGGGCAGTGGGACGCGCTAGCAGGTGTTGCCATGAACCGAGGGTTCCCCAGATGCTGCATGCTGAGCCGAACATTTCCTGAAGCCACCTGATTCAATCCTCACAGCCACTCTGAAAGCGGCTATCACCTCCCCTATTTTTGAAGATGACAAAGCCAGGTCTCAGAGAGATCAAGAGAACTGCCTGAGGACAGACGGCATAGGCGAGCCAGGATTTCAACCCCGCTGTGTCTGGAATTAAGACCAGAGCTAGAGCCTCAGGGCTGTGCTGGCTGCTGATGTCCTATGAGCCAAGCCCAGATGTGTTAACTTTTATTTTTCCTGTGCAATCACGTGAGATATTTCCCTGATGACAGCTGTCAAAATTGCATTCCCAGATCTGTTGGTGCAGTTGATTTTGAGCCCAAAGTCAAGACTTTGCACTTATCCCCTCTATTTCTTAAGAAATTTCGGTGGTTCAGCAAATGTTTCCCGAATGCCTGCTGTGTTTCACAGAACGGAGATTAAAGACTCAGGCTCTTAAGGAGAACATGGCCCAGGGGGAGGAAGGTCAAGTGAATGGACACTGAGCACAGTAATAAGGAGTCTTATGATCTGCCGACTGTGATGAGCTTGGAAGAAGGGCCTCCGGCTGCAGGTGCCAGAGAAAGTGATTTTAAAACCAAATGCAATAAAGCTTTTTTGTTTGATTATATGAGTAGAAAATATGGAAAATTCATGACAGTGGAGTGAAGAAAAGTAAAAATCTTATCTACTTCCCAATTATAGTCAAGGTTAATATGCTGTGAACTTCTTTTCAGTCTTACTTTGTTTTACTTTCCATTTTCTGTGTATGTTTATTACACACAAGTAAATACACATAGATACGTAGACTTGGGATCACATTTGACAATTTTTTTCTTGCTTTTTATAACTCAGGCTTTCCTGATAGTACCTGATTACATATTAAAGTACATATCATTATATTTGTGTATGCTACATTACATTGCCTATACATCGTGTACATGTAATTAATGTAATAACATTAATGCATACTAATACTACGTCAAAAAGGCAATCTGGAGAGAACGGTATTGGCTCCTACCGGTCACTTATTTGATGGACAGTGAAAAAGGGAAAAGAAGAAATTGGAAATTTCTAGGGCACCTGGATGGCTCAGTTGGTTAAGCATCTGCCTTCAGCTTAGGTCCTGATCCCAGGGTCCTGAGGTCGAGTCCCTCATCAAGCTGCCTACTCAGTGGGGAGCCTGCTTCTCCCTGTCCCCTCCACTTTCCTGTGCTCTCTCTGTCTCTCTCTCTAATAAGTAAATAAAATCTTTAAAAAATATATTAAAAAAAGAAATTAGAGATTTCTAAATGGGCACATTAAAGAGAAAGGGTGTGGAAGATTCCTGCAGAGGGAGTTTTCATTCATTCATTCATTCATTCAAAGTGGAAAGAAAAGGGTTGGAGTAAAGAAAAGGAAGAGAGAGTTCACTTTATGATTATTGATTATGATGCTAACTTAGATTTTATTACTTTTCTGTGCATTATATTTCAAAAATTTTAAAAATGTTTTAAAGATAGTGCTAAATTTAGTTTAGAAATGGGGGAGGTAGGAGGGAGCATCCTCTCTTACCTGAGGTTGGGTGGGCCTGGGAGGAGCCGCCATGCGTGGCCGCTGTCCTAGCTGGAGGCCTGGACAGGCTCCTTGTGGCTGTGGCTTCTGCAGGAGAAGACGGTGTGGAGGACCATGTTTCCCAGGGAGGCCCTGCAGGTGCCCAGGGCATGCGTAGTGTGGAAGTCCACACCTGACTGCCAGTTGTCACCCATGGGGTCCTGGCCACCCTCCTGGTAGCTGCACATGGGACAGTAACAAGCCACTTACGTTCTTGACCGTTTTGATTCAGATATAAAATCACCAAAACACTGAAATGCTATCAAAGGGCAAATGCACTGTGCAGGCATAAAACCGGTAACTCAGGGACCTAAGCTCTACCTTGAACTAGAATAAATGCACCAAAGTAAACTTTATTTTCCTAACTACTAATTTTAAGAAAGAAACCTCCAAATGCCTTGGACATCCAACAGCAGGCTCTCTCAAAGTTCAGAGCACGTTTCTCATCGAATGACCCAGCGAAAAGGTTACGGGGTTTGCGGTGAAGAGACCAGAGGGGAAACTGCTCCCGCCTCCCCCATGTTGTGACTTTAGGGGCAAGTGGCTTCACTTTTTTATAGCTTTATCCTTAAAATGGGGATGATCGTAGTGCTAACAGCAATAATACAATAGCACAGGATTGTGATGAAGACCAATCTTGCCTGGCTGGTCTTTTAAACAATTCTATAGGTTCTCGTTCGTTTCCATGGTAGGCATGAAAATAATTTTTTTTTCAGGTTCTTAAAACTAACCCCCTTGGAAAATTTTAAATCTGTAAGTTAAGGACGATTGCCATCTTTAAAATATTCACGTTTCTTGGGGCACCTGGGTGGCTCGGTGGGTTAAAGCCTCTGCCTTTGGCTCAGGTCATGATCTCAGGGTCCTGGGATCAAGCCCCACATCAGGCTCTCTGTTCGGCAGGGAGCCTGCTTCCCTCTCTCTCTCTGTCTGCCTCTCTGCCTACTTGTGATCGTTCTCTCTGTGTCAAATAAATAAATAAATAAATAAATAAATAAATCTTTTAAAAAATTAAAAATAAATAAAATATTCACGTTTCTCATCCAGAATGTGGTATATCACTTTATTTATTTAAATATGCCTTATTACTCTCCCTAAAGTTTTATAGTTTTTCTTATATAAACCCAGCACTTTTCTTGCTAGGCGTATAGCTAAGTATTCTACTGTTTTTCTTATCACTCGCAATCAGATCTTTTGGGTTTTTTTTTTTTTCATATTATTCTGGGAAATTTTCTGATTATGTGGAACCGTCATGATACCGGCTAGTGTACTAAGGGCTTTCTGGTTGGTGACACTGATGGCTTTTCCTCATTCTTGCTTCCCTGCCTGCCAGACTCCCATCAGTTCTCACCTCCTCCCAGAAGCCCTTTCACTGGCTCTCCAGGACAATAGCTCTTTGTAGGCTAGACCGTAACTATCACTTTACTTGCCTGTGTCTCCCTCCCTGGTCTGCGCACTCAGGAACGAAAGGGAACATTGATATTGCTGTGCTTTTAGCAGCTAGCTTGGAGTCTGGTATTAAATGCATGTCTTGATGAGTGAATGATCGAATGAATGAATTCTATGACTCTGGTCCCTTGTCGGAACTCATTGAGACAGTATTGGCTTTTAAAGAAAGCCTTAGCTCCATGGTATCCTATTTCCAAATAACATGAGCATGTCTTTTCATCCTCTGTGACAACACTACTGACAGCGCCCACAAAGATGGTGGGGAAGGAGGAACTCACTGGCGGGCCCGCCACCGGTGGTGGCTTTCCATGCTGGCTTCAAGTCATTAATATCCTCTTGGCATCATTATTCAGCCAGCTAGATTCACCTAACCCGGTTATAAAATGTTTTTTATTTTATTTTATTTTATTTTATTTTACTTTTTCAGTGTTCCAAGATTCATTGTTTATGGACCACACCCAGTGCTCCATGCAATACGTGCCCTCCTCAATACCCACCACCATTCCGCCACATACGGATCACTTCAGGAGCGCCATTGCTAAATGCTTTGCCGAAATAAAAATACATCATGGTACAACACACTTCGCTTATGTAAGACACTCTTATTGGGGGATGCTGGGTGAAAGGGATCAGGGAGCTCTCTGTACTATTTTTGTCATGTCTTGTGAGTCTTAAACTATTAAAAAAAAATCATACAAGTAAATGTTGACAGGACCTTACGCCAAAGATGCTCACTGTCTTTGCTTGTCTGTATGGAAATCATACTGGCTCACGTTGATCTCTTATTTCCGGGATGCTGAAGAAGAAAGGGTCAGTGGAGAAGGGGTAAAGGAAGGATTTCACTGATTTATGTGAGCCTAGGGGGAACAGGAAGGAGAAACAGGACAGGAGGGGAAAGGGCGAGAAAGCTTCTTACCCAAGGCTGGGAGGGTGGGGGCGGGACCGCCCTGCGTAGCCGTGGCCGTGGCCGTGGCCGTGGCCGTGGCGTGGAGGTCGGGCAGCCCGTCTGTGCTCACGGCAGGCTCTCCCCCCGTAGGAGGAGTCGTCTCTGTCCAGGGAGAGGTTCTTGGAGCAGGTCCCCGGGTGCTCTGGGCTCTGTGCAGGGAGCTTGTCCTCAGTAGCGACTGCTGGCTCGTGGGTGTGAGTTTTGAAGTCACCGCCGTGCCCCTGGGAGCTGTACATTCAGGGAGATGGTCAAGGGCAGCTTTTATATGCTTGCCACTTTGACCACAGAAATGTCAAGCCACTGAAAGATTGTTGGACGGCAAACGTACTGAACGCAGAGACTCAAACCTTACTTGGAACAATACCATATGTCGCCAAAGAGGAGTGTTTCTTTTGGAACGGCAAAGGAAGCTAAAATACCGATTTCCAAAAACACTATGCGGAGAAGCTCTGTGAACAGAATGCAAAGCTGTCAGACCGCAAAGTATCAGGCATTTGACATGTTTCCTGATAGAACCCGAATCCGTCCGAGTCCTTCACCCACCTCACAGCCCTCAGCCCCTCGATGGCACTTTTTCCTAGAGGAGAGACAGGGTTGCTCCAAGTGTCCCATGCATGTGGCTAGAGACCAGAAGCGGAATTTGGGGGCGTCAGAAGCTGCTGGGCAGAAGCTGTCTGAAAGACGGGTCACGGCCCAGATAACAGGAAGGCACGGTTTGGAGGGAGATCTCGCCGGTGCCCTTGGACGTTCCATGCACACAGGGAGGAAGAGGCTCAAGGGTTCATTTGAGCTTCATTGAGCTTCTAGCTCACTAAAGGGCAGCCTTTAGTGGTGGTGGCTGCATGTTGGGATGACAGGCTCCCATGGGTCCCTTCTTCTGGGTTGACGAAGGCCGGCCTGCAGACCAGTGGATTCCCCGCCCTACTTTCCCCTTTGGCAGGTCACTGTGCAGGGCACATCCTGTACAAGTCATGGTCCTGTAGCCTCATCTCTTCTCTCCGGTTTCACTTCTGGGATCAGTAGTACCCACGGGCCCCAGAGCTCTGGTGCTTGTTTCCAAAGCAACTGGGCATGGGGCTAAGTGCCTCCCGATCAAACCACTCAGCCAGGTGACTGGCTATCAAGCACATCAACCTAACAACTATGTGCCCATTTGTCAACGGGCTCTCTCTTCCCAGGCATCTGAACTTCATAAAGGAGCACGTGGGGGAGGTGCAATTGAGACTGGCCTGGGAAGGTCATGGGAGGACTCTCTAAAGAAGTGACATTGACTCAATCCTCGGCTCTGTCCTCAGAATCAAGTAGGCGAAGGGAACCCACCAAATGCCCATTTCATCTTATCAAGCAGCCTCGTTCCAAGCAAGTTGAGGTTCCTTCCTCAGCGTAACTAAGATAAATAAACATAACTGCAATAAACGCAAATCAAGGCAGCCCAGTGGAGTGGATGGGAGATTTATTGTAAATTTCATTTTACTCCAAGAAACGCTGATGAAGAACCTACTATGCACAGAGTACCACGCAGACACCGGGGGGAAGCAGATTGCGGGGCCGAAGGTGTTTCAGTGTCTGCCTTCGAGGACCATTCGGTGAGGAGACACACATGGAAGGTCACCTGTGTTCCAACCTGGAGAAACACCGAGTCCAAAGGATGGACAAGTGTGGAGTTATAGAGTCGTAGATGACAGAAGACAAGTTTTGACTGGCGGATTTTTAGGAAAAAGGAGGCAGCAGCTGAGCTGGTGGTTGACAGACAAACTGGGGCTCTGAAATATGGAAAAATAGGGAAGGAGTTCCAGGCTGAGTGAAGCGTCACGGGCATGCAGAGAGATGCCATCTGCAAGAAGAGGCAGGAGTTTCAATGTCATTTTAGCAGAAGATTCAAGGAAAAAGAGAGCAGATGAGGGTAGGCATGTTGACAGAGCAATGAGGCTGAGGGCTTTGGACCTTCTGCTCATGACTTAGTTCTGAACAGTGAGAAGACAAAACCCAGTTGTATTTTAAAGACTATTCCTCTTGCGGCAACGGATGGATGTTTTAAAGAAATATGAAACTGGGTCAAAGAAGACTAGTTCAGAGGCTACCTCAGGTCGAAGGTAGATGACAAGGACTGGAACTAAGGTAATCACAGCAGCAGCAAATAACCTCGGAGGACCAGCCAGGTTCCAGAAACTTTATTCAGCTAAAAGTGACAGTTAAGTGTAGGGGCGAAAGTGGGCTCAAAGATGGTTCCAAAAATGCCACTCACGCCAAGGAAAAGGCAAGCAGATGGGTGGGAGTGTGTGCAGAGGGGTAGAGGACGGTTGGGTAGGGGCTGGGTATTATAGAGTGGCAATGTCTACAGTAGGGTCACTAATTCAATTACCTACAAAAGCCAGGTAGTTAATATGAGAAAAAAGTGCCAGGGGATAGGGAGCAGAGAGGGCTATGGAAAAGAGGAGGAAGGTGTCCTTCCTAATGGGTGGGATGGGGACAATGCCTACTCAATTCCAGTTGAGTTACCAGATCTCTTGTAAGAGAATGCAGAGATTAATTTTCTTTAATGGTGAAATCCTTTGATTTTAGCACAGTGTAGCTAAATAAAACACCTGAGAGTAGCAGCGTTTAGTCTTCAGTTTACCAGCTGGGACCCTGGTCTGGAGACTAAAGTAGGAGCGTGGAGGTTTACACTTACCCAGAACACCAGACATGCTGCTGGTGAATGTGTAGTTGATAACAGGAGATTCCTCCGCCATCTCCCAGAAGTCAGAGAGATTCCTTCCTACAAAAACCACACCAACAGGATCGAATCTTGGGTTCACCTGCTAGAGGGTTCTGTTTAATTCTCAGCTCAGAGACCTTGTCTGATGGTTCACCTGACTTTCCTGTCATCACACAGATGAAGATGCAGTCCGATTCGTTCGTTTGACTCACTACAAGACAAACCAGGACACAAAGACTTAGCAATGGGTCTGAAGCTGTAGGCCTTTGGTTGAAATGAAAATTCAGCTGGAAATCCCTAGCTCAGGATGTTATAGGGAAATAAGGCTAACTTCTTCCTTTTAAGGCAGCCCTGATTTTCTGGGTTTTATTGGGTGGGGTACAGTATAATGTAATGGTGAAGGGTCAGCCTCCAGTGTTACAAAATCAGCTCTGCCATTTACTAGCTATGTGGCCATGAGTGAACTGCTTGATGTCTCTGGACTCAGTTTACCCATCTTTAAAATGGTGAACGTTCATTCCACAGTCCCTCATTTGAGATTTCCAAATTCTGAAATCACTGTAAGATGGAAGGTTTTTTTTTTTTTTTTTTTTAAAGATTTTATTTATTTGTTTGACAGAGAGAGAGAGGGAGATCACAAGTAGGCAGAGAGGCAGGCAGAGAGAGAGGGGGAAGCAGGCTCCCTGCTGAGCAGAGAGCCCGATGTGGGGCTCGATCCCAGGACCCTGAGATCATGACCTGAGCCGAAGGCAGAGGCTTTAACCCACTGAGCCACCCAGGTGCCCCAAGATGGAAGGTTTTATGTGAGTTTGGTACCGAAACTTATTTGGTGGCAAACCTGACTTGGCCGATATGAGGCTATTTACAGTCTTCATCGGTCTTGTTTAGTGTAAAGGGCCATGTTGCTAAATGAATGTGAGTGTGTTTGATTACACCATGCCGCCATGGATGGCGATGTTTTATCATGTATGGTATAGATACCCTGTTAGACATGCAAAAGTCTGAAAATTAAAGAATTCCTAAATGTACTTGTCCCTTAAGATGCTGCCCAAAGAGGGGCACCTGGGTGGTTCAGTTGGTTAAGCATCCGACTCTTGGTTTTGGCTCAGGTCATGATCTCAGGGTCATGAGATGGAGCTCCGCATCTGGCTCTACAATAAGAGTGGAGCCTACTTGAGATTCTCTCTCTCCCTCTCCCTCTGTTCCGCCCCCCCCCGCTTGCACCATGCTCTCTCTCTCTCTCAAAAAAAAAAGAAATTAAAAAAAGATGCTGCCCAAAGCAATGTGGACATTTGCTTGCACGTCCTTCAAAGGATAGCTACGATGACCCGGTGAGATAATGTATATGGTGCCTAGCAGATGGAAGAGCTCAGTAAATAGTCATAATAATAATCATCATCACTGTGAATATGGTCCTGTTATTATATATATATTAGCATAGTGAGCCAGGGCATGGACTTTAGAGCCAGATCACCTGGGTTCGAATTACATTTGTTCAGAATAACCTTAGGCAAGTTACTTGACTTCTCTATGCCATGGTTTCCTTACCTGTAACTTGGGGATAAATATGTAATTACTCCACAAGGTTATAGTGAGGATCCAATGAGGGAATACACAGATGAGTCCCTGTACATGGAAGAGTCCCTGGCAGCCGATGATATCTACTACTCTTTCTCTCTCTCCTTTCCCTGTTTCTAACACAGTAGTTGCTCCATTGTGCCGTCCTCCAGCCTCCCGATGAGGCCGCGTGTGGGCAATTGACTAGATCTGTGCTTTATGAAGTGGGTCTTTTGGGGAATGTGACTGGCTTGGGGGTTATATGAAGGCATCTTGTGAATGAGGCAGATCTTTCTCAACTGTACATAGGACACGGGCCTGGGCTGCATATAGATCTAATACTAAATACTAAATTCTGAACCGACCTTGAGCAAAATAGGCAACCTCTCCAAATCTCAGTTTCTCATCTTTAAAATGGGAGTATAGCTATCTAGTAGAAGCTGTTTTCTTGAGTCTGCCTAGATTCCTCTAACTCTGAGCCTTGGATTCTTCCTCCAACTTTGTAAATACTAGGAATAGCTCTGATTGGAAGATGGGGCCTTCAAATACTAGTAGTTGAAACTGAATCACACTGATTGTCTAAATAAAACTTACACAGAGGTTCCTGGCAGCCCACTTTGTGGCAGGGCTTGGGGTGGGGGACCCACTAACTTTGATTATATTTTGATTACATTTTGCAAATATTTTGACTTTGATTAAATTTTGCAAATTTGCCAAATCTCCAATTTCGCATGCATTTGCAAGATGAACACACCGGAGAGGATGGAAGTTGACTTAAAAATCTCTGTGAGGTAGCTGGTAGAATTTCCAATGACATCCACCAGTAGGGCCGTGAAATCTGCAAGAAGGATTGAGGAGATTTAAATTTCAGATCCAGAGACTTGAGGGGAAAAGTATAGTATATTTGGACTTTTCAGAGTAGATTTTACAAGTTTGATTTCGTTCAGCATGTTGAGGAATGTTAACGATCACATAGAGAAATATTATTAATTATAAAGATGTCTTATTTCCAGGCAGGGAGAAAACTTCTGGATCCACAGTCACAATCCCCTTACTCCCATTGCCCTCTCCCTCCAAATCCCTCTGTGCCAACACCAAATGGCTGTGAAAAGCCATATTACCGAATAATGGTTTTTCTCATTTGTTGTCCCATGTTATCTCCTCTAATTGCTTTAGAATACCAAGCCCATCTGACAGGAAGCAGCCTCACGGTTATGCAACATGAATTTACATAGTTTTAGATTTTCAAAATGTAATGTCAATGTTAGTGGTGGGTTATAAAGAGACTAAAACCCTACACAAAACAGAACCAGGAATCCCCGCTCCTGTCTGATGGGAGGAGATGGGGAGATGGGGAGAATTTCACATTTCAGTCTGTCAAATCTTTGTGAACTTTCTCTCTGAGCAGGATTTGAATAAGGGCCATTGCTTGACATGGTGGATGCCATCGACAAATGAAATCTCCCAGTATACCTCCGGGCAAACAGCGGCTACCTCCTACACTGTTCATTTTCTAGGATCCAACACGTTTTTGGCTTCCAGAACAAGGATGTGTGTTCTAGGAGCTCATAAGCGGACCAGTAAACTGTAATCTGCTGCTAATACTGCACAGAAGCCAAGACCGTGGCTCTGGAGGCAGGGCACCAAAATGGAGTCCAGGTTGTGCCCAAGTTTCAGAGAGATGATGGAATTTTCCCAAGGTCCCAGAGGATGTGGTGGAGCTTGAATTTGAACTGAGGTCTACGTTAGGCCAAAGCTCCCACTCTCCCCAATGTCTGCACTGCTGCTCAAGCAATGTCTTACTCAACACACCGTGCGAACTGTCCCTTCAGAATGGCTTTTACGATCCATCTATAAGTCTTGGAAGAAAACCAGCTATCATTACCTCAGAGACATTTTTGTGTCGATGAAAATTTGAATTATTTAATTTATTAGCAATACCTATAGACGAGTGATTTCTGACAACTTTTATATGTACAAAGAAAATAGGGGGAAAAGGGCTTTCTGCCTATCCAATTGGTAATGATTTAAGAATGCGTCTTAGTACTTCGTGCTGTCAAGGGTGTGGAAAAACATGTGCTCTTGAACATTATTGGTAGAAGTGTACACTTACGCAAGATGTCTTAGAGGAAATTTTAGCAATTCGAATCACTACAAAATTAATTCCCTGTCAGACAACAATTCCATTTCCATTTCCATATCCTACAGCATAATTAGGCAAGTACTGCAAGTACTCTAAGCACACAGGCATTCATCATAGTGTTGCTTATAATTACAACTAAATATAATTTAGTTATATAAATTTAAATTTACATTAACTATAATAAATATATTGATTTATTTAGGGGATAAACTAAATTTCCATCAAAAAGAGACAAATTCAATACATTATGGTACATTCTTTCAACAAATATTATGAATTCATATGAAGGATGAGACATATTTATATTCATTGGAATAGAATGGCTTTTAAGACGTACTGATGGATTATAAAGCTGCATGGAAAACATGGCCGATATGGCTGGTTGTCTCTCAATAGCCATCCTCCTGCCTTTTAGTAAGAGGACATGAAATTTTAGTTGGGCATATGGTGGCTTAACACAAAACTGTATTTTTGAGCCTGTTTACAGGTGGGTGCAGCCACATGACTAAATTCTGGGTGATAGAGCGTGAGAAGAAGCCATGTGGAAGATTTCCGGAGTGTGTTTATACAGTGAGAGGGAATGTCATCAATTCCTTTCTCCTCTTCTATGTGGCCGGAATGCACATGTGGGGGCAAACCATCCTGGACTATGGGAACAAAGGCAATGCATCATGGGAGGCAGAGCAACAAACTAGAAGGAGCCTGGGCCACTTAAACCATCAAACAGAGCAGCCCTGGTAGGTTTACCCAGATGGTCATACACAAAAACTATTACCTTCTACCCTCTGCCAGACAACTTATTTCGGGGTCCTTTGTCATAATAGCGTAGTTTGTATTCTAAATAATATAGAGAAGACAGAGTAGGATGGGTAGATAGATGGGCAGATGGATGGGGTAGGTGGGACAGTAGACAAGTAGGTTAAATAACTAGTTGACAGATGGTTTAAGTAGGTAGATTAGAGAGGTGGCTTAGACCACCTTGGGCAATGTGATTACCTATGGATGTTGGGATTTCAGGTATTTCTGATTTTTTTTTTATTATACTGTCCCCGTTGTATGGTATTTTGACATCATAATACATTATTTTTTTAAATCGAGAAAATTCAACCTATTTTCGTATAGAAAAACTAAAAATATGCAAATATACCCTCATAGGGGGGCTTTAAGTCAGAGTTGAGAATTTTCAAGTGAAAACAATCCAGGTCGGAAGAGTATCCACAAATACATCTTCTGATGTATTTGACTGAGCAATGGTAAGATGCTGGCCTGCGTACAGCCTCTCATGGCAGTGATCTGAGGGGAGCGGACACCAGCACGCTGTGATGTGTCATAAAAAAAATTGCTGCAGCTTACAGGAGGGGCAGCATGCTATTTTATCAGTGGTAATATAATGATCCACAGATCAATTCTTTTCAAATAATCATTTCGAGTGTGCGGAAATATGCTTTGGCTCACCGAGTGGAATTAGAAACTCTTTCCCTACAGATGCGTCTCCACTTTTTACATTTTATTTTTATCTTTTATACAATCAGTGTAGGGACTCAGCGCCCACACTAAACTGGGCCCCCAGCAGGGACTAATGAGAGGCTGAGGAAACTGCGGTTATGGACATTTGTCCGCCCACGTTTAATTTGTTGATAAGATTTGAAGGACTAGTTAAACGAGAAAATGGCTGTGCACTCTGGAAAATATTTTTAAGGCTGGGTCAAGTGAGAAAAAGACCAGGAAGCTTTTCTACCTTCACTCCTAACTTCTCTTGCAATCTATTTGTTTTTTAATGAAAAGCCAAAGAGGTCCTTTTAAAATATTAGTTAGATCATACCACTCCTCTGTGTGGATAATCACCTTGGCTTCCTTCTTATTCAGAGTGAAAATCAAAATCCTTGCAGTGGACTATAAACTTCTACTTGATCCTCAGAACCCTCTCTGTTTTGCCCCCACGACTCTGAGCTCATTTCCCACGACTATCTGTCCTGGCTCACCCGCTCCAGCCATGCTGGCCTCTCTCATCCTTATCCTACTGCCTGGGTTTTTGTCTGGAACACTCTGTCCCTGGGTACCGCAGGGCTGTCTCTCCATTTCCTGCCTCATTAGCGAAGACTTGCCTAACCAGCCTGCACACAGCAGCCATGCCCGCCACCACTTGCCTCCTCACCCTTTCCCCTGTTTTTCTGTTCTCACGGTCACATTAGTAGCCAACATACCATGCATTGCTGGTTTATTCATTGACTCTCGGTCCCTTCCTATAGACTCTAGTCCATGAGAGTGGACTGTGTGTATCCACTTTGCCCAGTGTGGCATCCCCACACCTGGAAGACAGTCTGGCTAATATTATGTGCTCAATAAAGAACCTCGATTAGTGGTGAGATATTAACTCTCAGTTTTACTTTTCAGGATTCTCTAAATAGAAGGAACATCAAATAATTTTAATTTTCAACTGTAAAAGTAATGCAGGAGGATCCTAGCATTGAAAGAAAGATCCGGGGATACCCTCGTCCCCTGCAAAACATGCCTGATCTTCTTTCCGAGGTAAACACCTACCCGGCGTCCAGATCTGTATCTCTTTACCAATGACGGTGTATTCTACACGTTATTTTGTAACTCTGTTTTTCTAATTAAAAATGGCATGGAAATATTTCCAGATGTGAGCCAAATCTGGCCACACCCATTCATTTACGCAAGGCCTATGGCTGTTTACCAAAGTACAGACTGTTTAACCATTTTCCTAATGATGGGTATTCACGTCGTTCTCAGAATTTTCTGTTAAAACCACGCTGCATGGGGGCGCCTGGGTGGCTCAGTGGGTTAAAGCCTCTGCCTTCGGCTCAGGTCATGATCTCAGGGTCCCGGGATCGAGCCCCGCATCGGGCTCTCTGCTCAGCGGCGAGCCTGCTTCCCCCTCTCCCTCTGCCTGCCTCTGCCTACTTGTGATCTCTCTCTCTCTGTCAAATAAATAAAATCTTAACAAAAAAAAAAAAGAACCACGCTGCATGAACATTTTGTCTTGCCCCTTTGTTCAGACATAACAATTCCTCCAGGATAAAAACCAAGAAAAGAACTTTCTGTGACAGCGAATGGGTACATAGCTGAGCATATAGATACCACTGTCTTTTCTTATGTCGCTCTGAGGAGAAAAAAATTAAGTCAAACTCATCTGAAAGGGGACAGGCAAAATCAGGGAAGCCTCAAGGCTGGCGGGTCGCTCCACCCACCTGATAAGTCATTGGTCCTGTTGTTCAGACAGTAGCAGTACCGGGTGGGGAATTTGGTGGGGTCCACAGTCTTCAGGTTGGAAACTGTGAAGAGACAAGATCCACATGGCCTGACACGGAGCCTGGCCCTGCGAGCCCATCGCTCACCGCCATCGCCACCAAGAAGAGTCCGGCAGCACTTACTGTTGTAAATGGCCACAGAAAACTTGTGGAAGGCGAAGGAGCTGTAGGAAGTGATGCTGAGCAAGGAGAAGAACTTCTTGGTATCTGCCACGGACATTGAGATAAAAGAAGCCGTCAGACAAATGCCTCCTGACGATCATAATACCATCAATTAGTAAACAGATAATAGAAATTAAAAACACAACAAACAAATAATAAAAGTAAATAACAAAATAAATAATAAAGCACCCAACATTGAAAATAATACACAAAATCACATAAAAGCAAACCAAAAATGGCAGGAGTATGTGTCACTTGACTCTATTTCCTGATCGGTCCCTAAGCCCTGACAATTCTCCCGCCGTGTACTTGTGATCAGAAATGCTTGCACACAGGCCATATCTGGAATGCGGCTTGCTCTCCAGATGCTGCTGAGCCTCCGACTTCATTTGGATGTTTTCAGCCTCATCAGGTGTCAGGTAGGACACTGCATTCTCCATCTGAACGCCGAGAAGCTGGGGCGCAGAGACAGGACCTGTCTTGCGCATGTTGCAGAAGTGAAACGGGTACAAGGCAGAAGCGGGCCTGGATTGTGCTTTTAACAAACTGAGGGTTGCTGGAGGGGAGGATGGTGGGGGTTGGGGTAACTGGGGGATGGGCATTAAGGAGGGCACGTGATGTGATGAGCACTGGGCGTTACACGCAACTGATGAATTATTGAACTCTACCCCTGAAACTAATAATGTACTCTAAGTTGGCTAATTGCATTTAAATTAAAAAAAAAAAAAGGTACCTTTTAAAGCTCTATTCAGCATTCCGTTCACCAGCTCTGTCAGGTTCAGGGCAGACAGATCGACCGACCTTGCAGGCAGCTCTGGAAGAGATTCGCAGATAATGTCACTGGCAGGCTTTTCTCACAACAGAAGTTTCCCATTTCTGACATTCAGGCAGACGTGCCTCCTCTTTGGACATTTACTGAACTCATATCTGCTGCTGGGCACAAGGAGTTCAAAGATAAAAGTCGCTGCCTGCCTTCAGAAGGTGAAGCCGGTGGCATACATCATGACAAGTTAGACAAGAGAAGTCCACATGAAGGACAGGAACACTTACTTTGTGAATAATTTGTCTCTGCATTTGGAGACAGTAGGGATGGGTGGGAAATGCTCACGTATAACGGGAAGTTCAAGGAAATGGCATGAGTTCTCGACAGCACTACATTTGGAAATGATGACATTATCTAACAGAAAATGCCTTGATTGGGCATCGGCATCCCTGGGAAAAAAGTTTCGTTTTTTTTTTTTTTTAATTCTGCAGTTCTGATCCTTGGGCTCTATCCTCAGAGATTCAGGCTGAATAGGTCTGGGATGTGGCCCAGACATCCCCACTAAAATTGATCAACCAATCGATCAGTCTCCCAGATATTTGTAGTGGGCAGCTGAGTGGAGAGACACTGTTAGGTTAAAATCTGTCCATCTCCTAACTATTCCCTGAACAACTGGTAGAGCAGTCGATAAGGTGGAAATCGTGGTTAATGCTCCTCTTTATATTTTTACTTACATGGTTGTTTTCAACGCTTACTTAATGTGCAGAGACTTGTGTGGATCACACGATCTGAAGACTGGGGAGATGCTGCACCAGGGTGTGGGGACTGCGAGTGGGGGTCTGGAGACGTGGGGGAGCTCCCTTGGCAGCTGGGGCCACCTACAGAGCCCTGGGGGAGGAGGGGGCTCACCTGTGGTATCAAGAAAAGCCACCCCTTTTTCCTTCCTCTCTTCTCCAAGGCCAGACGCTGGGGAGAGAAAAGACTTTGTGGGACACGTGGGAGCTGGGACACATGGGAGCCTGCAACCCTTGGCTGAAGTTGAGGAGAAACCTTGGGGGCCTCAATGCAGTGGCCTTGGGCTCGGCGAAGGTCAGAGTCACTGGCCCTATGAAGAGGCACACTCCCCTCCTGACACTCTAGTCTCCTTGGGCGGACCTTAACCCAGAAATCCACATTTTAATAAACAGGCAGGTTTAGATCCCCAGGCAGGGTTCTAATCTACCCCACCCATTTCCCGGATCAGGAGATCGAGACCCAGAGCGGACAAGAAACCTGCCTAAACAAGAGAGGGCTGAACCTGATTCCTAAGAGCGGCAGAGCAGTGGCCTTTCCGAAATATCGGGCCACCTGCCCACTCAGTGGGGCTCGTGCTCTCGAAGAAAACACCACAGGAAATCTTGAAATGCCTAAAGCGCGCATTCGGTCTTTATTCAACCAACACTCACTGAGGGCCAAGCAATCATGCTGGGTGTTGGGTCTAAAGAGGTCGAAGGAAAGGGGCAAGTTTCCACCTCCATGGGGCTTGGGGTCTGTGCCTTGGGCGGGAGGAGGGACACACACGTGTAGCTGCACATGAGGAATGGCAGACGGGGCATGGCGGGATGCCGTGAGCTCCTCTGTCAGGGCACCTGGCCTGATCTATGGAGGAGGGGAGGGACTCCCTGTGGAGACGACAAAGAGCCGTGACCTGAAAGCTCAGCCGTTTTGGACTAGGGGGCATTATGAGCATCCTGCATTTGCTGCTGTTCTTGTTGCCATGATTCCGTTTCCTGTTACATCCCGGGGGACCAGGTGCTTTGTGTCCATTTGACAGATGGAAAAACCAAGGCAGAGATAGGCTAAAAAATGTGTTCCAGAGTTCCAGGGCAAGTCAGGAGTCAAGGCTGGCCTAATTACCTGTCACACTGAGGACAGCAGCCTCTTTTTCCTTTTTAACGTCTCTGTTTCCGGACACTGAAATAAAAGTTCTCATGAATGAAATGGTATCGCGAAAGCACAGCCTCACAATTTATAACATCCTTACAAGTCACCTTGCCCAGCATTCCCTTAGAAGGATCAGGAAACTGAGGCCCAGGAAAGAGAAGTGATATACCTGCATCCCGTATCTAGCCCGTGGTCCTGTTTCCCCTCCCGCGTCCCTGGTAACCATCTTTCTACTCTGCGTCTAAGAGTTTGACTATTTTGGATACTGCCTAGAAGTGGCATCATGTAGTAGTTATCCTTCTGTGGCTGGCTTATTGCCCTTAGCTTAATGTCCTCCAGCTCCATCCATGCCGTTCTGTATGGCAAGATTATCTTTCTTTCCTTCTTTTCTTTTTCTTTTAGATTGACTTATTTATTTGTCAGAGAGAGAGAAAGAGAGCACAAGCAGGGGGAGCAGCAGGCAGAGGGAGATGCAGGCTTCCTGCTGAGCAAGGAGACTGAGGCGGGACTCGAACCCAGGACCCTGGGATCATGACCTGAGCCACCCAGGTGTCCTGATTATCTTCCTTTATAAGGCCAAATGGTATTTCACTGTACGTACATACCACATTTTCCTTATCCATTCATCTGTGGATGGATGTTTAGAATGTTCCCTGGCTTTTCAAGCAGCCTGTGGGAACTTCGATCCAGTTAACTTTTGCCTGCTTAAGCCGGTTTGACCTTTCAGCGGGTATCAAGCTTCCTGGTTAAATACTGGGGCTTTGGGGTCAGAAGTAGGTGGGGTCTCTGCTTCTCCTTCCCGACACGTGGTTACCGGAGGAGGTGGGTTATGTTACAGCAAGAGGAACTCTGAGACAGATGTTTATGGTCAACCAGGTACAAAGCTGGCACGCAGCCCGCTCTCCCGTCTGGTACTGGGACGGTCCTCCACCTGAGCGGTCTACACCATGCAGCCCCAGTGACATTTGTGGCAGACACTGACCTTGCCTGTGAGCTGGACAGGAAGGAGGGACCTCCGTGCAGGTGAGGGATTGGGGTCCTGTGGGCTCAGGAGCTGAAGGCTATAGGGCTGCTCTAGGCTACGAGGCTTGCAGGATTCCTGCGCCTGTGAAGACGGGCTGATGGCCCCTGTGCAATCTTCCTAACCAAGAACCATCATTAAAAGCCACTCTTTCCACCAAGGAAACATCATTTCCAATAGTCCTTCCTATAAATGCAAACCTGTGGGCAGATTTTGCTAATGATACTTCAAGTTTCGTGAACTGAACAGCCCTGAAGCCGAAATTTCTGAATGGGATGCCGTACAGAAACAATTTTCAAATAAATTGCCAGACGGAGAATATAAAACTATTGGTCTCTTTTTGGATAAAAAGACCACCGTAGTAGTATCTTTAAGATAGAAGGTGTTGCTACTTTTCTTGCTTTTTCATGCTTACTATTGTAATCACCTTTCATCCTTTATGATTACCTGCGGAGCAGAGATTGTTCCCATTTAAAGAGGAGGAGATGGAAGGCTCAAATAGGGGAAATATTTATTGAAAATTATGCTGCTTAGGAGCGCCCAAGTGGCTCAGTCAGTTCAGTGTCTCCCTTCCACTCGAGTCGTGATCCTGGGGTCCTGGGATCGAGTCCCACATCGGGCTTCTTGCTTCACGGGGAGCCTACTTCTCCCTCTGCCTCTCTCTCTCTCTCATAAATAAATAAATAAAATCTTTTAAAAAAGAAGAAAATCACACTGCTTATACACAAGAAATTGATACAACCAGTGTCCTCTGGGGAAGGGAAGTGGTTGGCTGCGGACCATTTTAACTTTATACACTTTTGTACCTTTTGCCTTTTGAACCACGTGAGTGTACTAATTAAAAATAAATAAATAAATAAATAAAAAATTAGGGGCGCCTGGGTCGCTCAGTCGGTTGAGCATCTGAGTCTTGATTTCAGCTCAGGTCATGATCTTGGGGTTGTGAGACTGAGCCCCTCCAGTCAGACTCTGTGCTGTTCTTGGAGCCTGCGAAAGATTCTCTGTCTCTCTTTCTCCCTCTACCTCTCCTCAATGCTCGCACTCTGTCTCACGTGTTCTATTAAAAAAAATTTAAAAATGAAGAGTAATCCCCCCAGCCCACCCCCCATTATCCTGCTTGTTTACCAAGTTACGAAAAGCAACCAGGCCCCTGCCTCCCATGTGTTCCTTATGTTGCAATGCATTCACTATCTTGCTGTATAGCCAATTTCATACCATCAAAAAGAATAAAGAAAAGACGAAGAAAGATGAAATTATTGCAAAGGTGATGATGGCACATGACAATACTTCCCATTATGAAATCTTCATGGTTCATAGAATGTCATGATCTTTGTGGATTTAATAAGATCATGAGAATCCAGGTGTGCCATGAACCATAAAGCAAGAGCAACTCCCAGGAACTATTCCTATGACAGAGCTTGAGCTATGGACTCAATCTCCGTCTTACAGGTAGAAACAGTGAGACTGGGAGAAGCCAAGGAGTTTGGCCGGGACAGAATGAGCTGGGCAGGAGCACCTGCCCCTTTACCTGTTGTAGGAAGGAAGGTCATGACCTTTTCCTTCTTGGCTTCTCCTTTAACAGCAGACACTAAAATAAGAGAGTGTTGATCAGAGAATTATAACCCAAATTTGACATCAGAAAGTATTTAATTCAAAACACTCATTTTAAAGATGAGAAAATTATGATCTGAAATGGTGACATGTCTTTCTTAAAGTCCCACGTATAGTTTGTTCATTCAATTTAATCATCGAATATTTACTGATCAACTGTAACAACACTAATGATTGACAGCGTCATTTGGCAGCTGGACTTTAATCAGCGTTGTGTGTGTTAGGTGCTGGGGATACTACGATGAATAAGTGGGTGCAGTTTCCATCCTTATGGAGCTTATAGTCTAGTCAGTCTTTTCCTTCCTATGAAGGAAAAGGAGACTCAAGGATATTACTACAAACAATGTTGAATACTTCGGAGGGCTTCGCGGGTGTGTAACAGGGAGCCTGATTCATCTCCGCGGTCTGAAAGCTTTCCCTGGGAGGTGATGTGTGGGTGAGATCTGGAGCATGGACAGTATTTGAAGAGGATGTAACTGGCTGAGGGGGTACTTAGAGTTTAGATGACAGTGTGTGTCCAGGGGCTGAGGTGGGCACAATTATTATTTTAAAGAACTGAGCAAAGGCCAACAGTGATACAGCACAAAGAATGGAAGAGGCAGGGTATTGTAGGAACTAGTGATGGCAAGGTGGGCAGCGCTTGTATAGCACGTGAGGGACTCGGGATACTATCCAAAGAGAAGTAGGAAGTCACTGCATAATTTAGGGGGGGGCGGAATGAGGGAGAAGCCTGGAAGGTTACCTAATGAGATGTATGAAAAGATCACCCAGGCTGGTGAGGGGAGAATAAGTCATGGGGAGGCAAGAGGAGAAGCAGGGGCTGATTTTGAAAACTCTTAGTGGTCCAGGAAAGAGAAGACAGAGGTTTGGACAAGAGTTGTAAGAGTGGAGGTGAAGATAATTCTGTTGCAGAAATGGGACTCAAGTTCAAAAAGTCAGAGTACAAAACCAGAAATGGAGAATTCATCATTGCCATTTTAATCAAACTCATTTAGGATTCTGTCTGGGATATTGGCTACTGCCATTCTCTGAAGCCCAGTGAAAATCCAAACTCATCATATAGAACAGACACTTTTTGAACTCTGAGTGGACCCACCTGTGTTCCAAAGGGACAGGACACACGTAAGACCCACGCATAGCCTCACCGGAGGACAGGGTACCAGGAAGCCTGCCATGTCTGTAATACTCTGGCCCACCTGGAAGCAAGCAAGCAAGCCCTTGGAGGAAACAGTTTGGATTACTAGGCACATCGATGCAGAATATCCTCGAGTCACTAGAAATACAATCTGTAGAAGGCTTTCAATAGTTAAGATAGGTTAAGTTATGCTGAGGTAACAAATTAACTCCATCATCTCATTGACTTAATTCAACAACAGAAGTTGATTTCTTGTTCATATCAATACTTGGGGCAAATTGGTGAGGAACTCTGCTCCACACAGTCGCTCAGGGACCAGATTAATGGAGCTTCACTGCCTTGTAGTTCTCTGTCTGGTTCCTGTGGGCTCCTTAGTCATTGGTTCACTGTGGCTGTGGAAGGGACAGAGCTGGAGGATTATGCACCAACTCTTGCTTATTATGAGGATTATGCACCAACATATGCTCTGGCAGGAAGTGCCATGCTCACTTGTATTTAGAACCCAAACCAGAATTATTCCCATGACCCTGAGTAACCGCAGAAATCCGAGAATCTGGGAGGGGAATGCATGCATCGTCACAACCCATCAGTGTATCTTCCATGGGTTTTCTGGCTATTTAGCTGGGAAATACCCTCTAAATACAGCATCACTGCTGCTTATAAATAGGAAAATAATATACAAATGCATGAGAGTGTTCACATTCCTTCCGTGACTGCAGCACTGTGTGACAGGCATTTGCTCTACAGAACCAGCATGATAATTCAAGCTGCAAAGCTGAGACTACTAAGAATAATGGTGAAAAGTTATTGAGTGTTTTCTGTGTGGCGTCTGGCTGCCCCGTGCAAGTGAGATTACCACTTAGTAATTGCAGTATCTGCGTGTGTAAATATTCATGTGATGCCCATTTAACATACGGACTGCACAGACTTAATTTGAAGAGAGCAGAAATTTGCCATTGGTAGAGAATGGAATAGACCTTGGAGAGAAAGAGAAAGTCAAGAGAAAGTGACCTGGGGTTGGGAAAATGTCCCAGGAACTGAGCATCTTCTTAGCAAAATGTATTTGAAGAAGTTCTGCTGTCCTTTCGGCATGGAACCACCTTTGGAATTTTCTTGAAATAATCTAGTAAACATTTAAAACGCTTTTGAATTACAGGTAGATACTAGAATTGCATTTCTTCTAAATGCCACCCTGGACAGAGAGAGTCCTTACCAGGGGGCGAGAGGCTAGGGCTTTCTTGGAGTCCTCTTATTCTCGTAAATCTGGTTACTCTCTGAATCTGCTTTCATCATCTGCAAAATGGGATTAAGAAACCTAGCTCACTGGGTCTTTATGAGGACTTAAGCTAACCAGTCCAAACCATTTTACCCAGTGCCAGGCACATAGTAGATGCTCAATACATATACCAGTCATTGTGTGCTGGCTGGAGACACAAGGACAGATTAGACATGCCTCTTTCCTCAAGCTGATCTGTAACTAAGAGGAGACGGACACACGAGCAATTAATTCACACTCAAGGCCAACTGAGCCACATGCTCCATAGAGATTTACAATGGGGATGAGAGACAGACAGACAGAGAGACAGACAGGCCGGTGAGTCCAGGACTTAGCACATTCTCCAGCAAAGGTGTATGGGGTTGAGGTGGACAGGCGACATGGCAAACTACATGAGGATTCTTTCCTCTGGTACCTCAACTGCTATGGAAACATCACCTCACCTTTCTGAGCCTTGTGTGTAAAATGGACAGAGTCATAGCCACCTTGAAGCTATTTCATGAAGATTAAATGAGATCAAGAAATATGGCCCCTAGCACAATCTCTGGAGTAGGGTAGATACTTAGGAATCTTAACTCCTTTTTTGTTCTCTTATCTTTTTCTCTTTCCTCTTGCTCCTCTTCCACCTCCTCCATCTCCATCCTAGGGCCCCACGTCATAACAGAGGTGGTACAAATATATAGTTGGAAAATAATTATCCATATCTATATGATAGATATATTTCTCTTTTTTGACTCCTGCTTCACTGTGTTAACCACTGTCTTCCATTTACGAAGAGTAAACATGCTAACATTTATTTAATTTTATTAAATAAAATTTTTATTTTTTAATTGATTTTTTTTCTTGGAGAAAAATGCATTTTTCCTTTTGTCTAGTTTTTTATTTTTGGCCATTGGCTCAATCAGCTGTGTGTTTGGGGTGGGGTTGCCCAATCGAGCAAACGAAAATACAGGACACCCGGTTACATTTGAATTTGAGATAAACAATGAATAATTTCTTTACTATATCTCAGGTGGTATTTGGAACCACCCTCATTTAGAAAGAGGCTGAATGTGGCATTGACCCAGGAGTGTTGCTTGGGGAAGTCTCTGCCGCACTAAACAGAATTCGCAGATTGAACATGTGAGCTGAGAACTGTGGGCGTCACACCCTCCAGCCTTCAGGTAGCTCTCTCTCCTTGTTCAAGCATTTGCGCATTGCTGAGCGCCCCATCTAAGCTGCTCTTTGCTTTTAGCCCCATTGGACCCCCGAAAGGAACAATGAGAAGATGGAGAGAGGTGTAGGCTGTGCACGCTGGTTCGTGGGGCCAGGGAAGCTCTGTCCCCCTGCGGCTTACACAAGCAGAACTGGCTGGATTTTGCCAAACTAAGGAAGTCAGGCCCCTCTCGATGCCCCCTGAGGAGCCTAGGCCACCGTGGGCCACTTTAGGGCAGAAGGAGGGGCTGGGGTTAGGTCAGAGACACTTGATTTTAATCTTGAGTTGGTCATTGACTGGTGTTGTCTGGGTTAAGGCACTTGACCTTCATTCACTCAAAAACAGTTGCAGAGTGCAGGGCATTACCAGCACGACCCAGGAGCCCAACTGCCTGGGTTTGATTCCTGGCCCTGCCATTTGCTAGTCATGCAAGTCACTGAGCCTCTCTGTGCCTCAGTTTCTACCCAACATTATCCTGAGAACTAAAACATGTTATCTGTAAAACATAGGAAATAGTGTCTGGCACAGAACAAGTACCATGCATATGTTTAACCAGTAAAAGTGGTGGTCCTTAAAAGACATTGGCATTCCAGTAGCAAGCGAGACAGACCAGATTCCTCATTTGGATAGAAATACAGTCCTCAAAGTTTTATCTTATAAAGACTGGATCTTAAGTCTTATAAAGACTTATAAAGACTTATATCTTATAAAGACTGGATCAGATGTCCAAAAATCTACCTTCAAACTAAGTTACCATTTCAGTGCATTCCCCGTGACTCTTACTGGATAATTATTCATGAATCATGGTTTTCTTCAGTGACATTGGCAGAAAAGCTAGTCATATGACAATTTGACAAAAATAATAATGTGCTGACAAAGATCAGAATATGCTGCCCCCGAATATGCCACCAAAGGCCAATGAGAATGAACAGGTGCAGAAATAAGCCTTCCCAGAGCCTCTCTTATCTGATTAAGACCAGAAACTTTTTTTTCAAGATTTTATTTATTTATTTGAGACAGAGAGAGTGAGAAAGCACAAGCAGGGGGAGCAGAATAGGGAGAAAGCACAAGCAGGGGGAGGAGCACAGGGAGAGGGAGAAGCAGACTTCCCAGTGAGTAGGGCACCCTCATGGGGCTCGATCCCAGGACTCTGCAATAATGACCTGAGCCGCAGGCAGACACTTAACTGACTGAGTCACCCAAGTGCCCCAAGACCAGAAACTTCTGCAAATGAGGAGTGTAATAAATCCCCTCTCCCTGGAAATCACACCAAAATGGGCCTGCCCACACAAACCCTATCTTACACCAAAATAATTCCTATCTGCCATTTGTTTCCCCGTATCTTTACCTTCCCACAATTTAGCACCCTAGGAGCCCAAAACCCTTTTTCTCTCCTTGTCACTTCCCCACAAATTTATCATCCTTCTGTTAAAATGATAGGTAAGCCACAGGGCCTGACCAGATCTTTTCATTTCATTTCTGGGAGGCCCGCCATATGCATATGACATAAACCTTTTCTCCTGTTCATATGTCTTTTGTCAGTTCAATTTGCATGGTCCCAGTCCATGAACCTAAGAGGGTAGAGAAAACATTTTTTTCCTCTCCAACAGTATAACTTATGGAATCTCCATTTTGGGGCGGCATGTCTGGTATTTTACCTTCTCAAGCATCCCTTGGGAAAGACAAAGATATTCCCATCATATGAGAGCAGGAACCAGGGATCAGAGGTGGAATCCTCTGCTCGCGTGGTCTGATGGCTCCTGAGTGGGAATACTGTGTTTGAACCACAGTCTCTCAGACACAAAAGTCTGTTTCCTTTTTCACCATGTTCCCCTCTACCCTCTTCCCCTTCTAGAGACCACCCCCGAGTGCCAGGCAAGGCTTGATGTTGTAAACAAACAGAATCGATCATTTCAAAGTGTTTTGATGGGCCGAAGGGGTTAGAAATCCAGTTACGCTCCTGGGAGAAGGGACGAGAAGCGCTGTTCTCGATGAGCCAAGAGTCTGCCCAAGAGTCTTGTCAAGAGAATTCACGATATGTTTGCATTTTATTGGCAATAGCCCTGGAGCTGGAAATGTGAATGGAGGGAACAAAGGTGCTGTAGCCTTAATTAAGCATTGTGTGGCTTCCAATTAACAAATATCACAGACCCACCAAGGTTCGTTTGGCTGGCCAAGTAAAACTACCTTCCTCACTGTACTTTGCAGCCAAAAGATGCCCAATCAGAGACATGCTCCGTGGAAATTGCCATGCTCCGCGGAAAGGCGAAAACTCACACAGAAGCCCCACCTCGTTTGGGCCAGCCATAGCGAGAGCTTCATGGTTCTCAGGACCTTATGATCCATTCTCTCGGCAACCTTCCCCGCGAGGATCAGCTCCCTCTTCCTGCGGAGGACCCAGAGGCTTGGGGGTGCCAGACAACTTGCCCAAGGTCCGTAAACTGCTAAGTGGCAGCTGGCTTCACCTTCGGGCAGGCAGTCAGCTCCAAGGCCCAGGAGACAACGCCATAAGGCGGGTTTCTGCCTCTTTAAGAAGAGTTAATGCAGAAAAAGAAGTGAAGAATCTAGTATTTGTTGTCCGTCTGATATGTTCGAGGAAACCAGGGCTCAGACAAGCCACTGGCCCAACAGAACGCGGCCGAAGAGCCAGGACTGAAACCCCTGTCTGCTTTGCCACCTAGTCTGTGATTCGTTGGCCACTGACCAAAAAAGGATCATTTTTAGCTGTTGCTTTGCTATCAGCCAGTTTTTAGGGCATTCTTTTGTCCTCATTCCATTTTTGGATTAAAGATGATGTTTTCTTTATCATAGATGTGAGGACGAGCCGTCCTTCTAGCTGATGACTGCATTAAGATTCTTTTTTTTTTTTCCCAATTACTTTTATTTTATTTTTTCAGTGTTCCAAGATTCATTGTTCATATACCACACCCAGATTCTAATCGATAGCTTAAGGGGAAAAAAAACAGAAAGAGGCTGTGATCAAGGGGTGGAGTCTTAGTTTAAGTGCAATGTAGATAGTGGGTGATAGAAACTTTTCTCCTATCATTCAGCAACCAGCAGCCCAGCACTGGGGAATGAGAGCAGAGGCATCCCTTATCTGGTTTCATGCTTTGGGAGAAGAGAGGAAACCAAAGGGTTTTAAAGTATCTACAATATATGACTTACCTGTCTCCTGAGCAGGATAAATGACTTCAAAGAATTTAAGCAGCCAGGAAGATTAAAAGCTAAGTCAGAGCCGTGGGGTTTATATGAGTTCTTAGTGAAAGACACAGAGGGTGGGGGGTGGGGAAAGGCTTGATAACTTTGCTTTAAATCCTTCAGAAAAAAAGAAAAAAAAAAGAAATGATAATCCTACCAAGAACTCAGGGCGGTGAAACAGGATCGACCCCGTCAGAAAAAAATGCCTTTGCTAAGGGCTGAATAGACTCCGTGAGTAGAACCACAATGCGCCGATTCAGCGTGGGATGGAAAGCCTCTTCTGACAGTAATTACGTGTACTGAAGGAGCAGAACAGGATCACTAGGTGATGATTTTCCCTTCCTGTTGTAAAGGTCTGTTAGCCAGACATCACCTGGCACACCGGCCAGCCGAAGTCTTCTGAAGAAATAGCTAGGAACTATATCGGTCAATGTTAGCAGGTGCCCCGAGCAGGGCAGGCAAGCCTCGCCCCACTGCATGATTTTCTAAGGCTTAAAATGGTGTTACAGTTTTAAATGGTTGAAAAAAGATAAAAAGGAGAATCATATTTCGTGCCCCATAAAAATGATAGGAAATTCACATTTTGGTGTCCACAAATAAGGTTTTATTGGAACATTGCGACTCTTATTCATTTACGTGCTGTCCGAGGCAGCGTTTGTGCTAAAAGGGACAGAGTTGAGGAGTTGTGGCAGATGTATGGCCCACCCAGCCTGAAATATTGACTGTCTGGCCCTTTACAGGAAATGTTTGCTGACCTTAGGCCTGGAAACTGCTGGGTCAGATTCCTCCCACTTTTACCACCCAAGTTCAAGGTTGACTTTTCTTGTCTAGGCTGCTGGCTCTCCTCTTAAGTTGTCACCTTGCTATACCACCCTTGCTTCCCTGAACGAATTTCCCTCACATCAGCTGAGAGATCTTGTTTTAAACAACTTTGCTGAGGTACAATTTGCATACTATTAAATCCACCCATTTTCAGCGTACAATTCAATGGCTTCTAGGTAATTTAACAAGTTGCCTAACATCACCACAATCTAGTTTTAGAACATATTTGTCACCCCAGGAAGAGTCTTTGTGCCCATTTATGGTTAATCCTCCTACCCCTACTCCAGCTGTAGGCAAACATCTACTTTTCATTCCTATAGATTGGCCTTTCCTGGACATTTCATATCCATAGAATAACAAATATGTGTTCAGAGAAATCTTCCTAAAACATGAATCAGATCAGGTCACAGTTTTGCTTAAAATTCTCCCATAGCTTTGCCCAGTACCTAGAATAAAATTCCACCTCTTTACCCTGGCCCACAAGGGCTCGTGAGGCTCCCCTCTTCCTAAGTCCTTAGCCACATCTCACAGTATTTTTTCCCTTGTTCATAGCCTTGGAGCGACAGCCTCAGATACGTCTCACTTTCTGTTCCCTCTAATTGGAATGGTCTTCCCTGGCCTTCTCTAGGGACTGGCTCCTTCCTAGCCTTCAGTTATTGGTATAAATACTGCCTACAAGGCAATGCATGTCACCAAAGGATGCTCTTGTAATTACTCTGCTTATCATTATAAATTCTAATTACCCCGTTTATTTATTGGCTTGATTATGGTCTGTTTCCCCGGCCAGAGATGTCAGATTCATGGGATCCGGGCCTTCCTCTGTTGTATTCCCCACCATGTTCCAGGATCTAGTATAATGCTTGACATAAATATTCATCAAAGGAGTAAGTAAATCAATTATTATTCAGTTAGACCTTTGATAAAATCTCCTAACTGGTCTTTCTCCTTTTTGGCCCATCCTCCCTATTTCTGTCCAGTAGAAATAGAACGCAAACTACACATGCAATTTAAAATCATCTAACTGCCAATTTAAAAGGTAAAAACGAATCAGGTGAAATTAATTTTAAGAATGTATTTTAGTTAATACAGTATCTCGAAAATAGTATGTCAACATTAAAATCAGTATTAAAAATTATTAATAAGATTTTTCTGTACTAAGTCTTCAGAAGCGAGTATATATTTTGCCCTCATAACATCTTTCGATTGGGCTAGTCTTATTTTAAATGCTCAATAGCCACCCATGGCTGGTGGCTACCGTGTTGAATAAGGCCACCATCGAAAATCGAAGTGATTTTCCCAGACCACAAAACTGACCTGGACACTCCGCCTTCACTGGCACCTCATTCCCTCTCAGATGAAGCGTGGGTGTGCTAGTCTGAGCCATGGAGAGTTCTCCACGATCAGATACGGGCCCCCCCCCCCATCTTCTGTCACCCCTGACCTCGCACGTTCTTCTCCATCAACACCACCCAGCCTGGGGTTCTTACTCAAACCCCGTCGCTGTCACTCCCCTTCCCATGGGCCTTCCTCTGGCTGGAAGGCTACGAGCAAGGGAGAAAGCAGCATGAGATCTTACTGGAGAATTACGAAGTCCCGTGGGCCAGGGTGAGGGACCGGGATTTAATTTAGCTGCTGGAAACAGCTATGGGAGGGTTTAAGCAAAAGAGAGGCATGATCTAATTCATGCTTTTAAAATAGGCCTTTGGCTGCTACTTGCTCCTTTCATCTACCCACTCCCCGAACTTCACCTCATCCATTTTTCCTCTTCCCTTTTTTCTTCTTTTTTTTTCCCCAAAGATTTTATTTATTTATTTGAGAGAGAGAGAGAGCAAGAGCAGGGGGGAGGGAGGGGCAGAGGGAGAAAGAGAAGGACAAGCCGACTCCCCGCCGAGTGATCTTCGGGTTCTGGGTTCGAGCCTCATCTCATCCTCTTTATCTTCATTTCAGACATGCCCTTTACCAGGAAGCCTTCTCAGATACCCTCCCAACTCATTAAGGGTATTGCATTCATATTTGTCTTAGCCTGCTGTCCTGGGGTGATCTGTTGGCTTGTCTGTCCCCCTCAGGAGTCTGTGCCTACCTTCAGGGCACTTCCCCCTGTACTTCAAGCATCCTGCACCCTCAGCCCCCACCCCGGAGTCTGAGAGACACATGACAACCCCCAGCTTGGCGAGTGAGCGCCTGAATGTTTGTTTTTTTCCCTTGGTTTTTCATTTGGTTCTCAGAGGACTCCTATTAATAGCCTTTTTTATTTTCTGGGCCTATCACTTTTTATTTATTGCTCTGCCCTATTCATTCTGCATCTCAAATGATTCCTGGGATGTAGATGCTGGAAGAGACTCATCAGGTTTCTTTTTCTCACTCGATGTTCCTTGAGCTCCTACTCAAGGAAGGTGTCATGCTAAGGACTATGGACACAGTGGTGGACAGTCCTCTGTCCTCGCCCCCAGGGAGCTCACTGTCCGTGAGTCATGGACGATCACAAAGCAGCATGAGCAGGGACACACAGGAGGGTGACAGCACCAGAGACGGCCACCACACCTGATCTAAAGTATGTCAAGGAAAGCTTCCTGAAGGGCCAAGATTTTAAATGACACGCGCAGGATAAATATTTCAGAGCTAAAGAGTGGGGGAGAGTAGTGATTCCGCAGACTCTGATGTGTATTAGAATCTTCTGGAGGGGGCGCCTGGGTGGCTCAGTCAATTGAGTGTCCCGACTCTTGATTTCAGCTCAGGTCGTGAGATAGAGCCCTGCATTGGGCCCTCGCTCAGCATGGAGTCTGCTTGTCCCTCTCCCTCTGCTCTGTCCCCCCAATCTCTAAAACAAACAAACAAAGAAATAAAATCTTAAAAAAAAAAAAAAAAAAAAGGATCTTCTGGAAGGCTTATTAAAATCCAGGTTGCTGGGCATGGCCCCAGAGTTTCAGAGTCTGATCTGGCTGGGGCCGGAGAATTTGCATTTCCGATGAGCTCCCAGGTGCTGCTGCAGTGATGGCCAGAGGCAGAAGCTGTTCAGAGACCACAGATGTTAGCACAGCCCTGGAGCGAGAAGAAAAGGCAGGTGGTTCGGGCTGGCGGGAGGTGGGGAGAGGTGGTGGGTGTTGTCGGAGAGGACGAGGCCAAATCCTCTCTACAGGAGTAACACAAGAGAGTCGTGTCACCTGGTAGGGGTGTTGGGACCCAGCTCTGAATAAGCAGGTAGAGATCTCTTGCTCTCCAGGCTTGTACATTTCTGCTTGGGGAGATCAGTTACCTCCAAGTCACTTTTTTCATTTGTGAAACAGAGATCACGACCGTAACCTCCACAGAAGGTTATCAGGATTGAATGGTCACAAGGAAAGAGCTTACAGCACCTGGTTGCTGGCAAACATTTGATCATGTTACCATTATCTGCCTGGAAAGATTACATTTCCGCACTTTTGGCTTTTGGCTGATTCCTATGAGACATGCCTGTTGTAAGACATGCACGTATAATAACATGAAGTGTAATAACACTTCTGGGTGAGGCAGGGGGAACAAAAGCCACAGCCCTGGTCTGGCTTCCGTGATTTGCAGGCTGTGTGCCCTTTGTCAGGTGCTTAACCTCTCTAAGCTTCAGTTTTGGATACTTAAAAATGCGGTACAAAAAGACAGATATTGCATGATTCCGCTTAAATGAGGTGCCTAGACAAGTCAAGATCATAGAGAAAGAAAATAGAAGGGGGATTGCCAGACTGGGGAGGGGGAATGGGTAGTTAGTGTTTAATGGGGACACAGTTTCCATTTTACGAGATGAAAAGAGTTCCGGAGGCGGATGGAGTGACAGCTGCCCAACAGTGCGAATGTACTGGATGCACGGAATTGCACTCCTGAAATGGTCACCATGGGCTGTCTCTGCTCAAAGCCCCCGTTCTTCTCCTCTCTCTCAAGGCCACTCCCATCAGGCATCAGACCAGCATCCCAGCAGGACTGGCCTTGTCAAGGTCACCATGACCTCCACACGGCCAACTCCTTCTCTCACTCAACTTCTCAGTAGCACTTGGTGCCACCAGTCAACCCCTTGCTCCTTGAGACCAGGTCTGCACTTGGCATCCCGAGCATCACACCTTCCTGCTTTTCTTCTCTCTCATCAACTGCTCTGCTCAGCCTCCCTGACTGCTGGACATTTCAGGGTACTAGACTTTGGATGTCTTCTTTCTTCTCTCCATACTTGCTCACTTGGGGTTATCATCTTGTTTCGTGTTATCTATATGTTGTTGAATCCATTGATTGTGGATTGATCAATAGGTAGATGACATACATAGATGCAGCTTCAGCCCCTAAGAATCTCCTCAACTGTACACTTAACCATGTACAAAACATTGCCACTAGATGCCTCACATGCATCTCAAATTTAACATGTAAAAAGTGAATTTTGGGGCACATGGGTGGCTCAGTTGGTTAAGCGTCTGACTCTTGATCTCAGTTTGGGTCTTGAACACAGGGTTGTGAGTTCAAGCCTCTCACTGGGCTCCATCCTGGGCATGGAGCCTACTTAAAACAAAACAAAACAAAACAAACTCATGTCCTTATTACGAAACCAGCTCCTTCCCTGATCTACTCCTATCTCAGTTAATGGTACCTTCATTCTTCCAAGTACTCAATAAAGAATTTTACAGTTGTGTTAGATTCTTCTGCTTCTCTCACACCTCACATTCAATTCATCAGCAGACCTTGCCTTTTCGACTCTTCAAATATATCCAGATTCTAAACATTCTCACCACTTCCGGTACTGCCACTCTGGTCCAAGCCATTCTCAGCTCTCACCTGGATTATTTCTCGTGTGGCGTGGCCTCTGATTAACCTCCCTGCTTCTGCCTTTGCTTCTGTTAGTGGATCGTCAATATAGTGGCCAGAGAATCTCTTTTTAGCATAAATCAGGTCTAGTCACCTCTCTACTCAAAGCCCTGCAGTAACTTCCCATCTGACTCGGGGTGAAAGCAAATGTCCTTATAATGGCCCAGGAGGCCATTCGCATGCCGACTTGCTGCTTCTCTAATTTCATCTCTTACTCCTGTTCCCTCTGCCTACTCCCTGGCCCTCCACTGGCCTGACTCTGACCTACCCAGAACCAGAAGATGAGCTGCTGGGAATGTTTTCTTGTGTGATGTGGAAGCAGGATCCCAGGACAATTGAACTTCTCTCAGGGGGGACACCTTACACGGCTTCAGTGAAGGGAAGCCACTGGGTCCCATTACAATCGGATGGCCAAGCTCATTGTTGGGAGCGGACATTAGTAGGAATTAGCTGACATTGTTGGGAGCTGACTCCTGGCTCCCAGGAGTATCTGGGATGCTGGGCTATGAATGGGCCGTTGCTCCATTTGTGCAGATGGAAAGAGATTTTCTCAGGGATATAATTTTCATGCTCTTTCTCTGTTGTACAGTTGTGTGTGACCTGAGGTGGGTAAGTTTTGTTGGGGGAGGAGTATGTCGCTGCAGAGTGGAGGCTCTTCTCATAACGGCGAAGTCAGCCACAGGCCTTTCTCATGACAGATGTGGACCTCGGAGCTGGATGATGACCTTCTAGAATAAAACCAGTTACCCAGCCTGGTTCCTGGGGACTACAGGTACCATTTTATGCATGAATCACATTCATGGGCACCGCGACCAGCTTGCCCAGTGTTGGCCAACTTTGTCCTTTGACTTACTGATTGAATTGTGGCAACCTAGCTTGCCTTTGCGTACGTAGTGTTTTCGAGGAGGCTTGTGTACCAGATGCTTCTGCCGCCCCACCCTGTGTTCCCTCTCCCGCCTCTGAGTTCACCTGCTGTGTCATGCTAGAAAGGCTACAGCTCGCTGGCTGTATACAGCTCCACCGGCCATGTCTCTCTGCTCCTCTGTCTTAGGGTTTTGGCGTTCGGGGGCTTGCTCTGCTGCAGCACAGGGAGACTTGATAGAGTAGGGGATTTAGCACCCCAGGGGCAAACCTCAACCATGGAAGAATGGGGCTCAGCGGATGAATGCCCCAGATTCTTGTCCTAAGGAGAAACGACCCTTTGGTACATTTTACACAGGTTCTCATAGGGTTCCTGGTGGAATTGAGCTCAGTTACCCATGGGATTATCTCATTCTTTATTGGCTTGTCTCCCTTCCTGCTCCACTCTTCCCAGTCTCTCAGTTGTGTTTTCTGGGATTACTTTCCAAATAAACTCCCCGTACCCAGCATCTTGTCTCCATTCTCTTGGAAACCCAAATTAAGGCAACCTGACGTATGGGCATAGGATAGAGTCAAAAACTGACATTCACTAAACATTTTCTGTGTTAGATCCTTTGCTGACTTCTCTACAGACATCAGTTCAAATTCCCCACCTTCCAGATGGTGGACCAAGGGATCAAAAGATTCAGTAACTGGGACACCTGGGTGGCTCAGTAGGTTAAGCATCTGCCTTCGGCTCAGGTCATGACCTGATCCCGGGGTCCTGGGATCAAGTCCCGCATCAGGCTCCTTGCTCAGCGGGGAGCCTGCTTCTCCCTCCGCCTGCTGCTCCTCCTGCTTGTGTGCCTTCTCTCTCGCTCTCTCTCTGACAAATAAATACAATCTTAAAAAAAAAAAAAAAGATTCAGTAACTCCCTAGGGTTTCCCACGCCAACTCCTTCCTCATGAGAAAACATCCCTTCCTACTTACTGACACTAGAGAAAGGCAATCTGATGTGAGCTTTCCTGACTTCCTCCCCCATAGTCTCTCTAAGCCCCCCATCTGTTCCTCCTCCCCCATGGCTTGGGAGGTGAAGCTTCTATAAAGGGAGTAGTATGAGGCTTGGGGTTGGGGGTAGGTGGTCCTGGGTTCCAATTATGACTCTTCCCCTTATTAGTGTCTGACCTTGGCCAGGTCTCTTTTTGTTTCTGGGCTTCAAGTTCCTTATCTATAAAGTGGGAGTAATGATATCTTAAAACTGTGATGATCGGATAATGTTTTACTAAATGCTGTACTTCCAGCCTGTGTACAGTGGCTGTTTCTGAAGAGTGCA
This sequence comes from Potos flavus, assembly GCA_028534135.1. NCBI lineage: Eukaryota > Metazoa > Chordata > Mammalia > Carnivora > Procyonidae > Potos > Potos flavus. Next base: position 5,013,850 of record CM052900.1, on the reverse strand, counting down.
ATCCATATCATGTACTTTTCATGGCTATGAGTTTCACTCTTTACTTCATCAATCACAGTTTCTTTCTTGTATCTTTATTCTCTCACTCCTCTCCCACTCAAATGCTTCTTTTCTCACGTTTACTAATATGCTCACGTCTCCTCTTTCACTCCCTCCCACAACCGGTAACAGACTGCCTTGTCACTCCATGTCATCCATGAAGCAAATATCACTCTGCCCCATTATCATTGAAATGTCTATTTATTAATAAGTGGTGCAGTATTTGTTTTAAGATAGAACATAAAAAATCAGGTAAGAAGTGTTTGCATAATATATATGGAAATCAACCTAGTAAAGTTGTTCAAATATCGGACAGAACCAGAATAGAAATTACACATACAATTTAAAAATTACAGGAAATCATATTATAAAGAGCACTAAAGGCCACTTGTGGAATAGTCGTGTTCCCGTGTAAGCCAGAATGTGAAGAAAGCCTACTTGTAGCATGGAGACAAATTCAGGGAGCAAGGCACCAGAATTCTATGCCATTAAAGGGGGTTAAAGAAAATACAATCCCAAATCAAATACAATGGATTCACGTCACTGGAAACTTCAATCTGCTCTGCAGAGATTGGTGTTTTCCATCACTGCTACATTAGAAAGAAAAAAGAAAGAAAAAGAAGAATAGTCCTATCCCATTGAAAGCAACATAGAGAGCATTTTTCTCTTTAAAATAGGAAATGATTGACAGATCTGATGAAGTAAGCCCACCTGTCTAAGGTGAGATGGGGTAGAGCCTGCCTCGTGTCTCCAACAGTAAGATCTCTGATGCTTAGAACATGGCTGCCACCAATCTTGGACATTGTCCTCCCCACGTGGATTCTTAACCCTCCCAGGAACATGGAGGGTGGAGCTGCTCTCTCCTCCTTTGGGAAAGTATTCAGAGGGGAAATAGGGTCCAGTTACCAGATCAAGTTGACTTCTCACTGGGGAACTGTGATCTTTTTAACATTGAGGAAGATAAACACAACTGTTGTGAGCATTTGGCCTCCCAAAGAATGTTTTTGCAGACTCACCTGTCTTCTGCAGGAATTCCAAGGCCTGAAATAAAGGTACAGTCTAGAGACAGAAGACCAGAGTCAGGAAGGACATCTGAATTTGTTTGGATAAGTCAATGACAGAAGATACTGGGTGAGGGTGTGCAGGGCAGAGAACAAGGGGCGCTTGTGGGATTATCTGCAGCCATACCAAGCTCCAAGAAATAATGGATTCCACCACGAACAAGATGAACATTTTATGTGGCATTATTTTCTGCCACTGATAGCTGAATTGTGAACCCACTCAAAGGAACAGGTAAGACCCACTGATCAGCTGACTGGAGCAGCTGATGTTGGTTCTCTCTGGGGAACCAATGGGTCTGATTGTTTTACTATAAAGTCCACTAGGCATGGGAGGGCAAGGCATGGGGGAGGACCGCAGGGCATGATGTGGGAGCATTTCCATTGACCTGGGAGGTGTGATAGGTGGAGAATAATCTTTGAAGGTACATAAGCTTTGGTTATAATCCCAGCTCTGCTTCTATAGTGCACGGTGTTTGGCAAGGTATTTCCCCCCTCAGGTTCAGTTTCTTCAACTCTATGATGGAGACATTAACACCACCCACATGGGGTTGCAGTGAGGACTGCAAGAAGTCGAGAGAGAGAGCTGTCACATCATATGCAACTCACAAAGACAGGTTAGGGTAAGTTTTTCTCCCCTCCCGGACCTGTCTTGTGGGCAGAGCGGGACATTGGAAGAAAACATGCTCCCATTGTTCACTCCTTCCTCTCAAGGCATCAGATTGTAGTCCATTTGACACATCTAAGAGGAATTAAAAATATATTCCTAAGCAATAGGCCAGGCTTTTGACTTCTTAATTACAAGTCACACTTAAGTTATTCTTGTATAGAGCCCATGTGTGTTTGACTTATTTCCCCAGAACAGGACTATTTCAAGGCTAAGAAGACAGGTAGAATGACAGTCTAAAATTACTGCCATCTTTCTGACTTTGCCTTAGGGGTTTCTGGTTTAGTCTGACTCAGAAGACCTGAATATCCTTCTATGGGGTTTAGCAAGGGCTATTGGGGAGCCGTGCCAAATTGTGACAAATCTGTCCCAAGCACAACATAAGTGGAAACCAACAACGCTAATCCTCCTTTGAGCCCACAGGGAGGCCTGTTTACTTTCTAAAATAATTTCCCAGTTACACAAACATAAGATGTCTTAAGTTGAATCTTGTCTGCTTCTTTGTAGCTTTTGGTGACAACCCTAGAGTACCAATTTTGACCCAGCCAAGATGGGCATTCTTTTGGACAAAGCAGGAAAAACAAGGGGTGAGAACCAGAGATCCCACCGTGAAGGGACACCTTAGTAGAACTAATGCCTTGGGGTCATATTGATCCCCAAAGAAATCACATCCCATTTCCTAAAATTAAGCTCACTAACTTTTTTTCCAAGGCAAAATCCTGCAAAAGGATTGGCTTACAGATGAGGATACCACGTGAGGCATGGCTCTGGAGCTGAATGAGTCCAAGCGATGGGCCAAAGAGCTGAACCAGTCCAGGCTCGGCAGGACAAGGAGGGGCAAAGTAGCAGAGGTCAGAGAAGTGGAGGGGAGTGCCTGCATGGCTATGAGGTTGTTCTTCATTTCTTTTCTCACCTGCACACAGCAGCGGTGGTTTGTGCCAGGCCTTTGCAGGTCAGCAGGATTTGGGGAGAAGGTACATTGCCTTTCAAGGCACCAGATCAACCATATTCCATAGATGAGATAAATTCCAACCAATGTGTCTGGTTTATCAGTTTCTTGAGTGGGCCAGGAAGTTCTCCTTCATCTCCTGGACTGACTCGCAATGTTTTCTTCTTGGTTGCTGTGTGACTGTCAGTGTTTGATCTCCAATATCTGGACCAGGATTTAGGAGACCTGGGTTCTTGATTCACTCTGCCACCCAATCACTCATTCAGCCCCTGGGTGACTGGTGTGATTCCCTTTATGCTGAGCCTCTGCTTCCTGATCTAAGGAGAGAGGTGGTTTTTCTTGTGATCAAAGTTTCTTCTTGCTCTGAGTATCTAGGAATCTATGGAATTGTATCTCCCTGCATCTGTGACAATGAAGCAAGACACTGGTCACAATTTTCCTACAGGGATAATAAAACTGAGGTTGTTAGAGGCTGGGAACAAATCCCCCTGGAGAGAGTTTGAGAGAGCTTGAACTCTTTCTTCTGGAAGTTCTCTATTCATTGCTAAGATGTTGTATGAGAGACATCATGGCATGGTTAGCTTTCCTCGTTGCAACCACTAGTTCCTTCATATTTAATGGCTCCTGCTACTTGACTTTGCCTCCTATAGATCATTCTTTGAGAGAATGGTTCAACATGTGGTATCGTGGGTCCAATGGAACTGCCACAACCCAGCCACTGCAACCCAACCTTCATTTCAACATTCCTGCCCTTCCTCATTTCATTTATAGAGATGTACTTTTTGAAAAAAAAAAACCCGTAAAAGTGCCTGAATTGGGATGGCATTTCCACCATTCTTTTTCTAAGAAAAGGATTTTCCGGGGGGTAAATTTGGAGTTCATAAATAGTACTGAGGACTGAGGCAGTGGAGTCCATACACAGTATTAAAAATGAACACGTGCGACAGTCCCCAGCCATCATTGTGCTGGAGTCTTTACATATACCAATTGGCCCATTTGAAAGTCAAAACAGACCAAGAAAGTCAAATACTTGCTAGTGTCCTGAAACTCAAATTTTCATCCAGGCCATGTCTATATTCTTCCTGTCTCTTTGAGATTCCCACTGCTGGTTTCCCAAACCACTAAAGCTCTAGTGATAGCCTGGTCCCTAACATGTTCTCACCTTGACGTCAGGTTAGGGGACTTGTTTAGGGGACCATTGACTCAGTTTTGAATAGCGTAATATCAGTAACAGTGGAACACTGGGTGATTTGGATACAAAGAAAGGACTTCTAGTTTTTAAAAAGTTCATCCCCAAATAAGCAAGCCTTCAAGGACGAATGAGGACATGAGGCAAATTCCTAAGGATGCCTGGGGTTGAGAAAGCAAAGAAAATCTGTATGGTCCTAAGTGCCTTGGGAGCATATTCATAGAAAACAAAGGCCAGCTGCGTGGGATCTTCTGGGGGAAGCCGGGGGTGGGCTTGTCAGTACTGTCCAAAGTGCAGTCAACTTCTTAGACCACGGAACCCATTTCTCCTCTTGCTCCAGGAGAATCTTATTAGCAGAGTACCACAAGCAGAGTGACACCTTTTTCTTGAAATAGATGTTGTGTCTTGACTTGTACCATAAGCCTCTCTTGGTCAACACATTGAAATGGAAGTAGCCCAGCTTCTTGTCTGAACTCAATCCCTGTAGGGATCTGAAGAAGAGGAGAAAGCTCCGATACTCTAGAAAAGCTAGATACTCTAGAAAGCTCAGATACTCTAGAACCTCCTTTGTACACAACGTATTTGGAGCTATAAAGCCCAAAGCACTGAACCCAGACTTAAAGTCCTTATTCAACCACTCAGTCTTCCCTGAGCTGATAGGGTCATTACCATTTTGATGGAGAATTCTCGCTTTCACTTTCCTCCATGCTCCATCTCCCACTGATTCTAAGTGAGGAAGGGCTCCTATCTGTATAGTTGTCTTCAGGGATAAAATTAGATACTTTCCATTCCTGGTAGACATAGTTTGAAGGGAGCTCCAATATTTGAGGCCACCAGATTCCTAGCTTTTTGGTGGCAGGAACTGTGGTTTTCTTACCTCTGAATTTCCAGTGTGTTACATAGTGCCTAGCAGACAGTGGTGCTTAGTAAATCTTGAAAATGAATAAGCAAACAAATGTTTTTATTATATTATCAGTAGAGTTGCATGGATTTAGAAGAATGGTCTTGCAAATTATAAGTAGATCCTATTATAATAGGATTTCCTACAAGTAATTATTCTTTCAACTTACAGTGTCTAGGAACTTCCCTGCACAAAACGGGCAAAGCATAATGCATTAATTATTGACTAATGAGCTCATCTTAAGCTATAGTATATCTTGGGGGTTTTCTAGATTCTTTCACTGAAACTAGAGCTTCAATATATCATTGTTTTATCTACTAAGTCCAAGCTCTCAGTTCCCAGAAAAAGTATAGTCAGTGAACGGAACTTTCTCAATTTGATGGGTTTTTCTTTTCTTTTCCTCCCCAAATTCTTTTCCTTAAAATTTTCATGTTTGCTCGTGTGCTGGTGTTTGATGGTCAAAATGCACACCTGATCTCAAGTACTTTCTTCTCAGCCCGACAGGATCACCTCTTACCTAACATTTGGAAGACAGCTTTTTCTCCTTCATTCAAGTGCTCCCAAAAAATGACTTCTTAAGTTTTCCTCTATTACATTGTGATACACAGAAACGGAACACCTCTAATGGGATTACACTTCCACTTAAGGATATCATTCCTAGTTTTTACAATGGAATTAATTTGTCACAATTTCATGGTATTTTGCTAAAACTACTGTAGTTTCCCCAGCCAGCTTCAGGAACACTAGTATATCTGAAGTAGGATGATCTTGGGCCACATTATTAACCAGTTCTGTTGGATTTTTCCATCATGCTCTTCTTTTGTCTGATGGAAGGATCTTTGTGGAGGCAGACGTTGTTTCTCCCCATAACTTAAGTTCAATCCTACACCTTGAGTTTCTGCTTCATCAATGCAAGCCAGGCGATGATGTTATCTGTGAGCATACGACTTCAGCAGTTTTGGCTTGCTTTTCTGGAATGGCCTTTTTTATTCTTTGAAAGGGGTATCAAGGCAGAATCTTCCAGAAGGTCATTTTTCTCTTTTTTCTTAGATGGGAAAGAACACCTCTTCAAAAGTCATAACATTTAGTTATTCATGATCACGTATTTTGTCTTTGTCTACACTGATAATGACAGCTTACTACATGTTGGAGACATGATTGTAAGAGACATAAACCCAATCCATCCCTGTCATCCTGGCCTTATGATCCAGCAGGGGAGGCTAGACTGCCCTCCTATGGTTTAAGAAATAATACAAACTCTTATCCTTTGCAGGTCTTTCAAAGAACCAAAGGCAGTCCTCTAACTTTGGATCCATGACAATTATTTTTAGCTTGAGGATGAGAAAGTCTCACTTGTCCACCTGAGAACTCCACTGAGTTCCTGGCAAATGCATCTGTTGGTAAGATACCAAGGCTAGTCAGTTCTGCAAGAATATTAATAAGGTAGGTAAACATAATTGGTGCATATGTGGAGAGTTTGATTCATTCTCCATTTTTTTTGTCTCAAATAACTCACGTACATAAAGAAAAACATGTTAACATGTCTAACATGTTAGATGATAGGGAGCTCAATCACTTCTAGTAAAAGATTCTAGGAGGATCAGAAGCAAGAACCAAGCCCTAAGGAAGGGGCATAGGGTTTCTTAGGTCATTAACTCCAATGGCACTTTCATGCATATAATCCATTCCCTTTACCCTTCAGATTGCTAGAAGGTCAAAGGGCAAACCATAGGGGAGGAGGATTCCGATCTGAATTGTGTGATCATTCTTGTGTATTTCCCACCTTAGACTTCAATGCCAATAGCTCTCTAATTGTGAGATTCTCCATGTAAAATGCCATCTACTCTCACGATGGCAGGCTTTTGTTGTTCATTTCTAAAGTCAGGGACCACACCTTCCTTACTATTGTATTCTGAGTCTTTTGCGCAGTACCTGTTCACTGGTGGGTTGAAAGGAACCAAGATCTGAGAAAGTAGTTCTTCTCTCCAACAAAGTACAAGGTTCCTGCATCAGGTCATGAGGAAACCAGCAACTAGATGTCTGCCACAGCTACCATAGCTCTTGACAAGACTGAGGAGAGCATCAGTGCCATTTGCGTGTAGATGGTTAGGCCCTTTTGATCATCTTGATGGTCACCATGGCAACCATCCACAACTAGAGCTTAGATGTGGGATAAGAGCGGGACGGTGACAGTGTGGTGGCGTGATTTAGCTAATCCAGCCCAAACCTAACAGAAACCTTTTCCATCAAGGTGTTTCAGAAACACTCCTAAGAGGCCAGAGGATGGCTTGTGCTTAATATTAATACTTACTCACTAGGGCAGCGCTCCCCAGGGGGTCTGCTTACACTTGGGGTAATCTTATGGCTACTTGTCGTTTAAAAAATCTAGAGGAGTAAAACTGGATGGTTCTGAAAATTTTGCCCATTGCATATTAATAAATGTTGAAGCTCGCTTGCTTGAAGTGTTTGTTTTATTCCCCTAGAACCAAAATGCAATGCATCAAGCAAGCAATTTTTGCAGTAAAAGCAAACAGCCCCCTCATGCTGGAAGAATTGTGTTGTGGGTGCTTGCCACATGACAGAGTCCAAGTATCTTGGCACAATTTCTGGGTCCCACTGTATAAAGGGCAGAGTGGTGTGGTAGAAGGAGACCAGGGCAGAGTGAGTCAGCGGACTGGGCTTTGAGCCCCAGCTCTCCAGGGAACAATAAGGTGACCCCGGGCTTGTCTCTACCTGAGCCAAAGGTTTCTCATTTTTACAAAGGAAAACTTGGACCAGATAATTTCTGGTTTCTAATTCTCATTTGAGATGGATATTTTGTACAAGTACCATGGGAGGAATGTGAGTTGAAACCTCATTTTGAAGGCACTGATCTTAGCTCCTGCCCAGAGGGGCACCCTACTTCTGATAAATTTCATTATCTTTGGCTACATAAATTGGAAACTATTTGAACTTGTGTGTGTGTTTTTCTCCCCGCCAATTCCTAACTCCCTCGAAATGCTACACTTGGGATTACCAGGGATGAGGGAACAGGCAGGATACCGACGATAGCAGGACAAATGAGGTCCCTTTGAGAGCTTTTAGATGGTTTTGTTAGTTTTTTCCGAAAAAAATAATTAAAAAAAATTTCGTGGTTTTGGATAGGCGATGACCGTCTTGTTCCTTTCCTAGCGTATTTAGCTCAGTCGGCCACCTCTTTGACTCACAATGCATTTTTGTTCGCAAACTATTTGCTTACTCTAGAAAACAGTTAATTACTGGTCAGTTTTACACAAAGGGGCAGTGGTTCGAGAAAGAACTTAGACTACATTCCCTGCTTACCAAACCAAAACCCAAAGCAGCCAACCAAACGGACAGATAGCACAGCTCGTCAATAATTTCTCCCCGTCCTGGTTCAATCATGATTTAAATTAAGAACAGCAGATAAATGTGTATCCTAGAAGAGATTAGCGGTACCATTGATATATTGTAAAGTCATGCAAACCATGCTTAAAAGGAAGCGGCTTCACTGTGGTGACCTGGGGAGGAGGAAGGCCATGAAAAGCCCCTGCCGGGTGGGGGGCCGCCACGCACATGCATGTGTTTGATGCAGCCACTGGTGGTCTCACCGTCAAGTGCCGGGCGTGAGAGCAAGTGAGCTATACAAAGTCTGTCTACATTACAAGGAGAACTCAGCCCACGACCCCTTCTAAATGGGCTTGTTGGGAGGGGTCCATATGGAATCAGAAATCCCGTCCCCTGTGGACGACAGAGGCATGGAGCCACTGGGGGTGAAGGGGTCCGTGTCCGTGTCTGTCTCACCCTCGGCGAGGTAACGTTTCTCCCTCATCCAGCTCGATCCCCCGCTCGGGCCGAACACGTAATCGTCTCTGTCTTGGGAGATGCTGAAGCCACTTGGAGACCGCTCCAGCTCCTCGTGGTTGACCGACATCAGGGACAGGGGCGTGTCACTGTCCCGCGTGATGCTCCGTCTCTGCCGGGGGGAGACTCGGTCCGAGCAGGGGCCGTGCAGTTCAGCCTGGGAGTGGTAGCTCACTCGGGAGTCGAGAAGAGTCAAGATGGGCAGGACGGTGGGCCTTTCCACATACGTCGCTGCTGCGGAGGAAAGAGTCGCTTGAACCTTTCCAGAACTGGGTCCTCCTCGGGGCAGGTTCACAGGGTCGTGGGCAAAAAACCCATAGGGGCCGACACTGTCGAGGGGGAGCTGGTGGAAGCTGTAGGGGGCCTCGGGGGGGCCCGTCTCGGAATAGTTGCAGATGATGGTTTTTAGATCCGAATCTCTGTTGTCCTCTAGCTTCTCCACCTCTGCGGGCGAGGAGGTCCCCTTGGTCGGGTAGTACTCCGTGACACGCACCTGTAGCCTTTCCATGTGCTGCAGGTGCATATCTACCAGGAAGTCCAGTTTCTTGCCCATGTCGTGAACCTGGGAGGTACAAGGAAGTGGGTGTCACTGCTTTTCCAGGATGGGGGTGGCTCTTTCCAGTCGGGAAGAAATACCACAGGAAAGCAGGAGGGTTCCTGCAAATCATCGTCTTAACGACGACGGATTCTTTCCTGCTTCCTAACTTGGAGCCCCGCACTAGATCAGTGCTAATCTAGAAACAACCTGGCGAGAGCCTTCTGGGAAGTGAAAGCTGGGACCAGAGAAGGGATGTAAAGACAAGTGGTACCCCAGGGGGAGGTGGCTTTGCTGCTGCCATTTGGGTCAAGGAGCAAGAGTTTTTGATTTGCAATGATTCACTTAGATAGAAGTCTGTGGGTGGTTAGTCTGTGTTCCTCCTACGGGCTGTGCAAGCGTCCAGTGGGGAGCGAGAACTGTGCCTCTCAGAGCTGGAGGTCCCAGCTAGGGGCCTTGGAGTGGGAGCTGCACTGGGTAAGCTGTATCGGCTCCGACCTGCAAAACCCCGGAGCTGACTTAATCTTTGTGAGCGCGTACACACGTGTGTGTGTGTGTGCACACGCGTGTGTGTATGTGTGTGTGCAGTGTTCCCTCCCTGGAAATTCACAACTCCCCAGAAGGCACTGCAGGCAAGGATAGCCCCCCTTCTTCCGGGTAAGGCCAGGTAGCACAGCACCGTGTAGAGGTTGGGACGGTATCCAAGCCTCAACAGTAAGTACTACTTAGAGCACCTAGTAAGGACCTGACTCTGCTTGATGCCCCTTAAAGATGTCGACTCGTTTCATTCCCAACAGCCCTGGGAGGCGAAGACTGTGATTATCTCTCTTTTACAGGCGAGGAAACGGAGGCAGAGAGAGGAAATAGTTTGTCAAAGGTCACAGAGCTGGGAAATGGAAGCGCTGAGATTATAAATTAAAATTTAAAAGTGAAAAACGATATTCTTGATATGCCAAGAAAGGGCAGCCCTTCGAATTTCCTCTGGCCTCTCTCGCACAGATCCGATGTGGGGTTATGAATAAAATGAGCGCGATGGTAGGGATCCTGGTGAAAACCGACAGAGCCATCTGTCCGGTGGGTGCTCACAGCAGCCCCTTCCCGGAGGAAGAGACACGAGCCCCATGGGGTCCTGGGCGGGAACGGCTTCTCTACATCTGCCGAGGGTCTACCGCGTGCCAGCGCTACCGCACACGACTCACGGGTACCAACTCCAAGCCTCATGACCACCTTATAAGGTATTAGAATCCCCCTTTTCCAGACGAGGACACTGAGGCTCAGGACAATGAATGAACTTGCATGTGGTTGCAGAGCCACTACGTGCTAGCTCGGGATGCAATTTCCACATCCTTCTTCTGAGTGGTAGAGACGCGGTGTTACCGCCCCAGGGGAAAAAAAAATGACATTTGAACACAAATGTCCTATGGCTTTGGTTTTTGGTGAGGGAGAGGAAAGACCTACCTGTCTTTCGACTTTCACGAACTTCCCCATCATGCTTTGGTCTTCGGCTTCCGATGTGGATGCTCTGGCTACATATGGTTCATTCCTAGGAAAGAGCCAATGAGTCTATAAGATCGTCGTACCTATTTGTGCTCTGCCAGGCTGTCTCAGCGGAGCGGGCCACGGTCCCCGGAGCTCTCATCCCCATGCTCACGCTTATGCAGTCCGGAAGAGACCCACTCAGCTCCGGAGGCACGAGGGAGTCAGGAAAGGCTAGCCTTTTCCTGCCTTCAGCACTGGGGTCTTACCCTTCTCTGCGGCAATAGTTGAAGCCGAATATTAAGCTGGGTCAAAGTTAATAAAGCTCCTCGTTGTGCCTGAGGGTTTGGTGCCTCTGAATCACATTCTTTCGGCTTTCGGGGTGTGGGACTGAGTTTGAGAGCTTCTACTGTAAGTGTGTGGAGGGTAGGCTGGGTTGGGCTGGGGGCTGGCCAATCTTTGGAATTCTATATGGTGGGTATATCTTATCTGTTCCATTTGGATAAAGGGGTGGGAGGAAACAGATGTGGGATCTGGAAAATGATGCAAAAGAGGCTGCTGGCGGGGAATGGGATTCCGATGGCTCCTTGGTGGTGCAGGCTATGCTCTAAGTAGAGGAGAACCTGCCGGGAGCCTGGCTATGGCTCAACCCATCGTGTCAGGCACTTCGGAGGTAGTTGGTTTTCTCTTTTGGGGCTCCCGACTCCTGCTCAGGCCCTGGCCTGCCTCCGGCTGAGCGGTCTTGAACGAAGGCAGACGTGGCCTGTGCGCTCATTCCAGCCCACCGGTCTTTTCCTTAAAACTTGGGCAGAGTTTTAAAAACACGTAAACCATTTCAAAAGTAACGAATTTCATACATGACATCTGAATATTCCATTTTTCTTGAAAAATTAGACTCTCCAGAACCCGAGGATACCGATTCCTCAAATTAGCAGCAGCCGAGCAGAGGAATGATGATCTCCTTTAGCTGGGGCACGTGCCCTCTGGGACCCCCAGGGTCCACCCTCCCTATTCCATTCCCCCGACGGAGGCTGGAGGTCAGATGCCTTCACGTCATCCTGCGTATGCCCTCACTTCGTTTATAGTACGGAAACTAATCACTGTAAGATTCGTGGGAGTTCCTTTTTACTCATCCACGTTCCCTGCTCTGAGACCTCTGGGAATAAAGAAGGTATACATTTGGGCAGCGGACTTTCTCCAGGACCGCTCCTGGTCCATCAGGGCCTATAAAAGGAACATTTCCAAATGCTTTGTGTGGGGAGAGCAGGACCGACCCAGTGAGGGATAGAGCTCTCTGCCTGTGACCACAGTCAGAGGCCTGACACCTGATTTCCGTCTCCTCCACGGGGTTTGGTCAACACAGTGCTAATGAGGCAGGAAATGCCAATGGCCTTGACTCGCTCACACGAGGTAGTCCCTTGTGCTCCAATAAACTCATGGGGTTCCTGTTCTTTATCACACGTTGAGGGTAATGTTTATTTTCAATAACCACAGAAGGAGGGTCGCCCGCATGGTCTGGGAAGAGGGACAGTAAGTCTTTAGTACAGAAACCTTGCAAATAACCCCAAACCAGAATAAGCTTCAAGCTCTTATCTTCATTTTACTGAGAGGAACGGCAACCTCCCTCCCCCCTCGTCCCCCACCCCATCCCGCTGCCCCCAACCATAAAGGAAGTTAGCTGAGATACGGAATGGGGACGGGCCATGTAGCCGCAGTCCACGTCCCCATGCCCCACCTGGGAGACTGCTGGGATGGGTAGGTGAACGCTGCCCCTCTCTGAGACTTCTTATGTTTTGGGGTAGATGGAGGTCCAGGGGTGAAAATCATGTCTATTCTGAAAGAGACACACAAGGAGGGGATTACATTACAAAGAGCTTTACAAGTAAAGAGAGGAGAGCAACTCCTTCTCTTCTCTCTTTAGCCAGGCAGGGTTTGAAATAATGTAAGAGAAGGGAAAAGGGGGTAGGGGAGGAGGGAAGGAGAGAGAGAATTTATAATCTCCATATATTATTATTATTATTATTATTATTAGTGCAGTAGTAGCAAGCATATCTCTCCATCCCAGGGGAGAGAGGCAGCTAAACCAGAGACAGGGTGAGGGTCACATCTTGTTGGTTCTTATAAGAAATGTCATGTGTGGGTCGCCTGGGTGGCTCAGTGGGTTAAAGCCTCTGCCTTCGGTTCAAGTCATGATCTCAGGGTCCTGGGATCGAGCCCCGCATCGGGCTCTCTGCTCAGCGGGGAGTCTGCTTCCCCCTCTCTCTCTGCCTGCCTCTCTGCCTACTCGTGATCTCTCTCTGTCAAATAAATAAATAAAATCTTAACAAAAATAAAAAGAAATGTCATGTGTGCCGCAAGCCTATCCGGTGTTCCAGTATTTTTATTCTTTCCCCGAAAATCTGATCAGGGCGTTTTCTTGTACAGCTGTAGGCTTCGTTTTCAGCTGCGCAGATCTCTGCTGCTCTTCAGGTTTCCTGGCCACTGGGGGGACAGCTCTGCACCCACTCTTGCACCTTGCTTCCATTTCTGCATGAGGCGCCAGCTCCCCATCCACTTTGCCCAGAGAACAATCAGAGACAGATGTACCCACTGCCCTGCAGGACTGGGGCGGGGTGTGGGGGCAACCTTGCAGGCTCATTACAGCCCCGGGACCACTAAGACCATGCACTCAAAAGGAGCCTTGGCTCACTCGGTTTCTCTGCAGACCTGGCTGCTCCTCCACTGACACCACAACATACTCAACCACCCTTCGGTTCTCTCGGACCTACCACCCTATCAGCATGGCTGGGGATATGCAATTAGCTATCCAGGTGGTCAACCTCCAGCCATGACTCTTCAAAATACATATGCCTAATAAACACTGAAAGCGACAACAGCGGGAAGGTCCACTCTGCGTGCGTTAAGATGGGCCAATAATTTTGATCCGGTATGTCCTAGACATCATGCTCCCTCCACCTCTGAGAGAGCCATATTTGCATCAATAAGAGCATGTTAGGCTCAGAACTCATTTGCACATCCATTCGTGAAGTAGGCATTGAGCACTGACTGCAGTTGGTATTCCATTTATGGATAACTCAAGGTCACAGATAAGTGTTCCTCCAACCCAACACCACGGTTAACTTCCTACTCGTTCAATCTGATGGTTCTGTTCACTCTGCAGGACACCCCAGCAGGGAAACATGATTCAGATGAGGAAACCAAGGTCCAGACAGGACTAGACTTGTGTCCACTTGAAATCTCACACAGGCCAGAGGATGAGCCCCAATGTAGGGCTTCGGTTTCCCGATGTCAGCTCTGTGTCATGACCTCATATTGTCCTTTGGATTTTTTAAATGTTTTTTTTTTTTTGTTTTAAAAGGAAATTTTTATAATTCATTAAAGATTTGATCAATTTAAAAAGTGGAAAAATAATCACACATGGACTCATCACTTCAGTATAGCTACTGCAATCCATTGGGGGAAGACCCACTCCTTTTGTGCAGGTTCCCTATATGGGAGTGTGTGTGTATATTTCGAAGTAAACATATGTGCATATGTTTTTATAATCATACTGTGTGTATATATTCTTAATATCACAAGATTGATGTAGAGACTATACAGGAACATAATCATTTGTATACATTTACATATACAGATCTATACAGGTATAGGTATGTATATATATGTCTTATTGTATTATTAGTAATCATATTGTGCATATATATATTCAACGATCACATCATTTTTTTATCCCATTATATACATTTTTTTAAAGATAGAGAGTGTGAGGGGGCAGTGGGGAGGGGCAGAGAGAAAGGGAGAGAATCTTAAGCAGGTTCTATGCTTAGTGCAGAACCTGACATGGGGCTCGATCCCATGACCCTGAGATCATGACCTGAGCTGAAATCAAGAGTCGGACACTGAGCCGACTGAGCCACCCATGCGCCCCTCATTATATACATTTTCTAAATGTCATTTGATGGTTGCATAACTTTTTAACAAGAGTAGGAACATTTTTTTTTTAATCACTATTTATATAATTGAGGAAGTGGAATGCAGCGCGTCAGACGGAACCAGAGTTGTGCAGTCAGTTGGATCTGGTGTGATTTCCAGCTCTGCCACTGATTAATTTTGGGTAAGTCCACTTCCCCTTGAGCTTGAGTTCTGTGGTGTGTAAGAGGACATCCACAATGCCATACCTTCTGAGGTTAGAAGGGATTAGACATACATATGTAGAACACCCAGGTGCTCAACAAAAATGGTGGCAATTATTAGATGGGCGCTGACACGGTTTCCATATTTTCACGATTATAATAATACCCGATGAACATTTTTTTAATACTGTGAAAATTTTATATTTAGACTTGGACATCTGCACTCAGTTGATCATCAATCTGACTGGCAACATTCAAAGCATCATAGTCAGGGACCAGTCACACATATGCCTTTTCTCCTTGAGGACTGATCAGGGTGTTGACCTTGGCTAAGGTCAATGTCACAGAGCTTCTTCACAGCCTGTTTGGTGCTTGTTGGCCTTCACAGCCACAATGCTTGATGAACGTTTTTGTTCTTACCGTTTCTCCCCAGGACTCTGGACTGTTTCTGAATGGCTTTCACCCTAAGCTCTAGCTAGATTCAACGGGCTTCGGTTCCTTCGTGGTCTGGAGAGTAGAGTTCCTCCAGATGCAACTGTCTTACCTGGTCTGAAGGTACTTTATCCTGGAAAGCATGTCGAGATGTCCTGCAGAATACTGCTCAATCACATCCTTCACGTCATAAGGCCTCAAAGTCTCCTTAAATTTTTTTTTATAGAGACGGAATTGTAGAATTCTGCAAGGCGAAGTAGAGACATGTATGCTTCATGAGTAGAGAGTAAAGGAAACTATAATTCAAGCCTAGTGAACTCAGGGGCAGGCAGAGCAAAGAACCAAAGAGAAAATGACTTGATGGGGGAGGGGAAGTTCCAACTCATGGTTCTAGTCCCACCCCTTCGAACAACACAGAGTTAGGCTGGCTGGTACCCCTTCCTCATGACTACCTCCCTTCAATCATGTGAATAATGATAAAATCATAGTAGCAATAAGAGCTAACATTCGTTGGGCATTCATTGCAGGTCAGACACTGAGCTAAGTGCTTTATGAATAATCAGCTAACAGATCAACTCGTAGATGATAAGACTGTGGACCAAAGAGCTCCAGCATCTTTCCATGTATGTATTCCATGTATGTCATTTCCATGACAATTGGAAATAGTGTCAGGAGCCTGTGGGAGCATTTTTATAAACCAGCGAGCAAGTTACCCATGATGCCTTGCTAACGTAGAGATCGCTTTTCTTCAGGCAACATGCCCATTCCAGTAATGGCTAATAATGTCAGAGCTGTCCTCAAACCCAGGTTTGCATGCTGACAAGGCCCATGCTCTTAATCCCTGCCTCACACTGGTTTCTATTTGAGGACAGCTGACATATTTCCTCCTCGACAGCCTCTTCAACTATTTGGTTTGTGAGTGCCTAGAAAAGAGGAACTAGCTTCCGTTCCCTGAGTTTTCTCAGAGTCTTAATAAAAGAAGGGCACCCAGAACTCGTAGATGCCAAAGCCTTGCCTCCATCTTCCTGGGACTCAGTAAAGACACCCTAGATGGCTAATGTTCCTTGAAAACCCCATCACAGGGTCAATCCCCACTGAGCATGGTGTCAGTTCAAACCCCTAATCATAGGCCAGCGCTGGGAAACACTCCCTACAGCAGGCCCTTCCTTCCACGTGCGAGGGTCTCTTTCCGTAGGGCATTTAGAGTTCATTTTGTTTGTCACAGCCCAGGTCCAGCATCTCAACACTGTTTTGGCATATTGATTATGCCATCCAATTCATGTGCCATGCTTTCCAACTGGGTGCCGTTTTATAAGCCTGCCCTTGATGCAGCTCTCTCTAAAGTAGGTGTCAGCAGCGTGTGGCTCACAGAACAAATCTGGCCCACTGCCTGTTTTTGAAAGTAAAGTGATGTCGAAACACACCCACCCCCATTCATGTATGTACTGTCTATGGCTGCTTTTGTGCCACAGAGTCAGAGCTAAGTACTTGAACAGAGACCCGTGGACCACAAAGTCTGAAATATTTGTTATCTGGCTCTTTACAGAAAAAGTTTGCCAACCCCTGAACTAAGGCATCAATAAAAAATTCTAAAAAGAAGAGGGCAGAAGCCAAACCGTGGATCATCCCAGCAGAGACCTCCCTCTAGGTTGGCACAGATTCAGTCACTGGTTTTCTTTTCCTTTCTTTTTTTTTTAAAGATTGTATTTATTTATCATTTGGCCGGGTGGAGGAAGAGTGTGCATGAACATGGGGGAGGGGGGGCAGAGGGACAAGGAGAGAGAGAACCTCAAGCAGACTTCCAGCTGAGCACGGAACCCAATGAGGGGCTTGATCCCACAACCCTGAGATCACGACCTGAGCCAAAATCAAGAGTCGGACACTTAACCGACTGAGCCATCCAGGTGCCCCACATTTGCTATTTCTTCGAATAAGATCTTTGAAGCAGTTATGAATCTAAGTAGTAATGCTTTCATCCAGACGTAGTTCTGTCGCATTGCATGTGCGATGTCATGAGAAGCCAGGTCAAGGGCTCTGCGGGGTCCACATCTTATAACCCTATTGTGTTTCCCTGATGGATTGGACTAGGAACCTTGCTGAAAATATCACAACTAGTTCTTGGAGAATCCAGCTTAGTTTCTAGAATTCACTGCCACCATTGTAGACCACTTATGAGCCCCTCTCCTGATCCAAGTTTTCTGTTGGTGAGCCTATTTTTATTTTCTTGTGGAATTCTGAAGCAAAACAAAAATAGCCAGGGTAGATAGTCTCATCTGATACACACACAATCCTATAATTGACTACGTGGAAAATTGCTAGTTAAAAAGAGCTTGATGGGTTGAGACAGATAAGGAAAGCTATTTTGGCTGAGAGGCCTATAAAGGAAGAAAACTCCACGTCAATACACACCCCCTCCCCCCAGACCTGTAAAATAAATGGTGGCCAAAGCCAGACAAGAGCATGACAATTGGAAATAGTTTCAGGAGCCTGTGGGAGCATTTTTATAAACCAGCAAGCGAGTTACCCATGATGCCTTGCTAACGTAGAGATCGCTTTTCTTCAGGCAACATGCCCGTTCCAGTATTGACGTACTCTGGGACCTGACTCAGGAGTTACCTGACAGGGCTTCCCACTCACCTTCCCAAAGCCAATATCCCGTGGGAGCTGAACTGGGGTCTGGGTAGGCCCTCAGTGGGGAGGGGGGGTCTCACCTGACGGCGCGGATGGCGGCCTTCAGGGTGGGGATCATCTCTTCGATGAGGAAGTCATTCCCGTAGGCCCTGTCTTCCGCCATGGGATCACCTGTCCCAGCATCTGGGAGGGAGACACACATATCAAATAGCAGGCCATAGCACTGGCAAAGGCTTGGGGACCCCATTCGTTCGGAGCCTTCGAGGCTCAGCCACCAGTCTTTGCTTCCACTTGGTGAAACAATATGGCGTTCTCTAGTTGTGACGCCGTTCAGACCCTCTTAGTAGGTCCTTCTGTTCTCCAGACACGAGTTAGAGGTGCCCGCAGTGCAGGACTGTTGACTGGCGAGAAGGCTAGCGAGGCGGGGATGTGAGTTTTGGGGTTCTCGAGTGGCCCGGCAGAGACAGCAAAGGGCATCCACGTGAGTGTTACAGTCGGACATCCGAGTCCAGATTCTTGCCGTCAGTCACTGCACTGGTGACCTTGTGGGGTCACTTTCTGAGCCCTGCCTGTCCTCGCTTGTCACAAGTACAAGAGACACCTAGAGATATCACTCCCACTGCCCACACAGCGGTCTTTTCTATTACCTCTTCCTGCCCCCCTGGGGGTGCTGAGGCCCCGGGGTCTCCAGATCACTCTGCACCTGGCCCTCCCTGTCCTTTAAGTTGACCTCCATGTGGCCACCCTTAAGAACCAGGGCTGGTTGTCCCAAGGCTCCCCGGAGGCCCCTGCACAGACCAGTGTGGTGACCCTGGCCCAGAGAACAGCTAACTCGGAGCCCCCCTCCCCAAGCTGTGGGGAGGCATCACAGGTGCCCCCAGCTCAGCGGGCGTGCAAGGGATCAAGCAAGAAATTGATCTTCTACGGGGGGGGGGGGGGGGCGGAGGAAGGGAAGGGCGAGGTGGAGGGAGAAGTGGAGGGGACAGAGCGAGGGACGAGAAAGGCCTCACCTTCGGAACTCTGCCAGAAAGCGTAGGCTTTCATGCGGAAGGCGGTGCGGAAACGTTCTTTATTGTTTAAGCCCACAGGCTTTGGTTCTTTAGAAGGACTTTCTTCTATGGCATCTACATTCAGAGGGGTAAATAGCTTTCCTTTAGTATTGCTACCACGAGGATTAGAAAGGCGAACCCGATCCAAGAGACCCAGCTTTTGGCTACAAAATAAGCAAAAGTGAACAATTTTCCTCCTTGAGTGCAGGCTTTTGTAATTACCCATCCCCCTCCATAAAGACTCACACATTGACCTCTGCGTGTGACGGGGGGCGGGGGGGGGGGGGAAGCAAGCCCTCGGTGCTAAAGTTGATTTAGCAGCTTGGAGTGGGACAGGGCTCGGCATCTTACTAGCTATGACGCGGTGGGCACATTTCTTAACTTCTCCGCACTTCCCTGTTCTCAGATGCTGACATGGAGTTCACATGGCAGAGAGGACATCAAATGCCTAGCTCCCAGCGGCAGGTGGCCGAGCTTCATGCCTTCCCCTGTCCCATCTCCTCGATAACTTGCTTTGAACCACTCCATGGTGCCCAAGGGAGCAGCTCTCACAGAAGAAGCCTTTCAAATGTTCCTCAAACAGATTCAAGTGACATAAATGACAGAAAGCAGGCACCCTAACCGGATGGGTAGAACTTGGAGGGGAGGCGGTCCCTGAGCGTGGATGGGAAAAACATTGCATCTTTAATTTAGTAACCGCTAACTGAAATGAACATGTCTTTCAATTATGAATGTAGATAATAAACCCTAGTGATACCCTCAATGCCCCAGTCTAGTGCTGTGTCTTCCACAGCAGAAATCACAGGGTATTTTAGATCCTGTTATCTCTGGGGATTGCTGTGCTCATAGGTGTTTCCAAAGATGGTAATATTCTGACCGGCCACACGCCTCGTCCTTAAATTCATCACGGAGAAGCCCATATATGACAGCTTCTGTGTTTCAATATTTTGATAGTTATCAATGCAATCAGTTACTTTTGCAACCATATGCATTTTCCATATGAATTCAAGATTGTGATTCTGAGAAAGGGTCCCTGGAATTCAACACACGGCCAAAAGTGTTCTTGGCACCAAAAAAAAAAAAAAAAAAAAAAAAGTTAATAAGTCCGACATAAAGCAGTCCTGGTGCAGAACTTGCGTCCAGCTCCACGTCTGGCCGTGAAGGTGACCTTGGGCAAATCTGTGCACTTTCCGAGCCTCAGGTACCTCATCTTTAAAATAGGGGCCCACTTCACCCAGTTGCGAGAAGGATGATGTTTGCCAAGGTTTGGCATAGAGGCTGGCGTGCAGTAGGTGCTCTATAAACACTACCTCTTCCCTCTTTTTCTCAACCTCCACCCTCTCCCCGGCGGGCATGAGGAACAAGGCCCTCTTTGCGCGGTACATACCAGAGAAAAGCCACGTGGTGAGTTTTCACACATAGAGAGACTCGACTCAGTGGCTTCCTCTCATTACCCTGCACGGGGCTTGGCACACAGTAGGTGCACCACGTGCTTGTGGAATAAATGGCCGAGGGGATGAATAGGGGCTCTGCACTGGCCCGAGCTGATTTAGTCTTTCTAAGGGGTGCGTCGGGTGATCGCGGCCACGTGCTTCCTGCCAGAAGCCGTGGGTGTCTCTGTGGTGAGGGGAGGTCACGGGTGTTGAGGTCTCGGAGGAGGGGGGAGCACTCTCCCGGCAGAGCGGGTGCCCCGCCCCCTCTGAGCACCGGGTCCTGAAGGGTAAGCGGGCCTAAGAGCACCAGCTGCGTGGAGGTCTGGGGGCATCACACACGATAACCTCTGCACTGTTTCCGGGCACAGAGAAGGCACTAGGACGTATGTGGTTAATAAATAAATGAATGAACATACAGATGGACAGCCGTTACTCCTGGCTCCTTCTGGACTGTTCTCTCTCACCCAGCATCGTCACACTGATAACCTGACCAGAGTACATTCTCGGGCACTCTAGTACTTAGATGGCTCTATCCTCCCTATGCCAAATACAAAATTTTCAGAGTGGCTTTCCTAACCAATTCTAGATGAATGACTGCTGGGACAGGGCACTATATCAGGGTCCGTGGACTAGAAGTCCTGGACAAGGCAGGAAATCGACTGAACTGAAGGAAGGCTTTCCTACGCAGGAGCTCAGTGAAAGGGGGACTTTAGGACAGTCTCTCCTCAGGTCTGCTTCTTCTTGGCCCCTGCCTACCGCGTCTTGGTAGATCACCAAAAGGAAATGTCCTTCCATCTGCACCGAGCCTCTGCCGGCCCCGAGTCCCCACCTGCATGCCACGCCCAGGTCCTCCAGCTGCCACGCGCCCTGCCTTCTCAGCCCACCTCACCGCTATCTACCTTTAAAACCTCCTGAGCGCCCCTCCCCATCCCTGGAAATCAGGGACACCCCATGTGCACCAGTGACATGTTGCAGTTTTCTCTGTCACACTCATACACACCGGTGCAGACCATATTTCCACATTTGCTCCCACCCCACCCTCCTCCACGCTGGAATATGCAGTCCCAGCCAAGCAAAGACTCAGCCTGGTTATCTTTGAGCCCACGACCCTCCCTGCCTCAGCACATCCCCAAGTTCAGGGTGACAATGAAAATCATGACCTCTGACGCAATCCCAGCCCTGAGGCGTAAGGACCTGAGGAACCCATGACCCCATGACCCGGGACACAGAAGTCACTCTCTCTGGCCCCAGCTCCTCACACGCACCGTGAGGACAGCCCTCGCTGTGGGTGGCTTTGTAAGGGTTAAACAAGGGAGTGCATGGAAAACGCTTAGCCCACTTCTGGAATGAGGACTGGAGAAGTCTTCAGGAAATGCTGGCTGTCACCATTATCTTGGTAAATAATCCTCTCCCCGCAGAAGCAGGAGAGGGCTAATGGCATGCGTATAAAGGATGGATAAAATTTCCTGAGCCACAAAATAAGTGTTTTTTTTTAATGAACTGAGGTAAGTTCTGGGGACTTATAGGTTATTTTACAGTGCTTCGTAATGCCGGTCTCACACACTCATGATCGTCACTGAACTTGACCTCAACAGGAGATAAGTATATGCAGAGCTTAATTCCAGATAGACTAAGCAAGACAAAAGGAATGGCAGCTGCTGTACCCTGACCAGTAATCTCAGGATAACCACCGGAGAGTTATGGAGTTAATGACTGATTCCTCTTGGTTCTATCTGGGCTGGGATTTAGGATATGCCTGTTGGGCATTTCAATGCTTTATTGCAACCTTTAAGAGTCTGAACTGCTTCGGCTCTGTTTATACAACAGGCCATGGTTGCAGAGGACGGTTTATGAGAGAGAGATTCCAAGGGTGTTAGGAACCCAGAGGCATTGGGCACAAGTCAGAAACCTCGGCTATGAATTACTCCCAGCCATCACACCTAAGAGGCTTAATGGAATTCTTCCTCCAGCAAAGTGGGTGATCAGCTTACTTCTTAACTGTGTCGCTTGAAATCCAAGAACCCAGAGGATAATCAGATGCCAGACAAAGTTCACCCCCGAAAACTCAAAGCCATCTCTGCCCTTCTCTGTATAGATTTCTAGCACATCAGTGAGATTTTGTGCTTGGAGGGTTCTACTGGTCTTGTAAGCAAAGCTTTCTTTGGAGATGACATCAGATTTTCTTGGATAGCTGGGGCCCCTGGTTTATCAAGTGCAGACAAACACTTTTCAAACATGAATTGAAAAACTGGAACTAGACTAGAGACAGAAAAGTAAAATCAGGAAGGAAAATTATCCCTGGCAGAGGGCTCCTGCCTCGGGTCACTCCAGTCACACTCAACTCTACACAGTTCCCTGACACTCATGCTTCCGTGCCGTTGTGTGTGTCATGACGTGTACCCAGGAAAACCTTCATCCCCTTCTTTTATCTAAATGACTCTGACTTTTCATCTGAAATTTGGTCCAAGCCTCAGCCCCAAGGCTCACTTCCCCTTGCAGTCCAATCACCTACCCATTCACTGTGCTTTCTGTAGGCTTTTCACAACCGTGGCACTTGGCCGCCATAATGAAATCTATGACTTATTAGGGACCCCCTTGCATCAAAGCAATGGTTCACAACAAGGGACAATTCCCGCCCCCCCACAGTGGACATCTGACAATGTCTGGAGTCGTGCTTGATTGACATAACTTGGCAGGTGTTCTTGGCCTCCAGTGGGTCAAGGTCAGGGATGCTGCCAGATGTCCTACAAACACACAGGGCAGCCCCTGACAACAAAGAATGATCCCACCCCAAAGGCCCACGTTGCTGAGTCTGAGAAACTAAAAGGTAAGCTATTTGTCTGCAAACCATACTTTGGTCAATTATCCAGCATCTAACACAGCACCTGGCATGTTGTAAGCACTGAAAGCATTATTCGGAAGTTGAATGAATGAAGGAATACAGTATGTGATCTTCTGTTACTAAAATGCATCCAATCTTAGCTGAGAGAGGGAGTGCTGTGTGGTGGAAAGATTGGACTTTGGAGCAAGAAACCTGCATTCAAACCTCTGCTCTGTAGTTAATATTTCAACTTGGTTGAGTCATTAGCTCTTTCAGATTTAGTTTTTCCACCTGTAAAGTAGAGCCGATGTTATTTATTTATTCAACAAGAATGCGTTCTACACCTTATAATGGCTAGGCTCTTGGTAACTCGCTGAGGATAGAGTGGTGACTGAAACAGACATGGTGTTCGGCCTCCAGTGAGCTTATGAGGTCAGGAAGACATATGATAAGCAAACAGATGCACAGATTGCTAGAAATCTGACCAGGAAACAAAGAGAGTGCAGTCATGGAGTGTAACAGGAGGCTGACTTTGATGGAGTGGTAAGGAAAGGCCTCCTGGGTGGATGGGAAGACCAATTAAGCGGCCAGTCTCAGTAGTCCGGGATCAAAATGGTGGTGGTCCAGATGGGGGAGCTAAGACCTGAAGGATGAAAAGAAGCCAGACTTCAAAAAAAGGGGTGAGCACTCCTTGGTGTGTGAAGACTCACACACCAGTGCAAGGGGCGTGAACCCTGGGTTTGTGTGACAGAAGGGGGCACGTGGCCAGAACATTGTGAATGAAGGGTAGAGTGGCACAAGGTGGGGTCAGAGGCCCAATCAGCAGGGATTCTAGAAATAGGATTCAGAATTAAGAATAGAAAATAGAAATTTCTGTTTGATTTTAAGGGTACCCAGAGGCCCCTAAGAGTTTTAAGAAGGGGAGAGTATTCCAACTTTGCATTTAAAAAAGAACACCCATGTTCAAAGCAGCGTTATTCACAATGCCAGAAGGTGTAAACAACCCAAAGTCCATCAGGGAATGAATGGATAAACAAAATGTGGTACATCCACACCGTGGAATATTACTCAGCCTTAAAAAGGAAGGAAATTCAGACCCATGCTGCAATTCATCTTGAAAACATTGGATAAAGAAGATATGGTCCATATATACAAGTACCCCAAATGTTTATAGCAGCAATGGCCACAATAACCAAACTCTGGAAAGAGCCAAGATGCCCTTCAACAGATGAATGGATAAAGAAGATATGGTTTATATATATACAATGGAATATTACGCCTCCATCAGAAAGGATGAATACCCAATTTTTGTATCAACATGGACGGGACTGGAGGGGATTATGCTGAGTGAAATAAGTCAAGCAGAGAACGTCAATCATCATATGGTTTCACTTACATGTGGAGCATAAGGAATAACATGGAGGACATTGTGAGAAGGAAAGGAAGGGTGAATTAGGGGAAATCAGAGGGGGAGACGAAGCATGAAAGACTGTGGACTCTGAGAAACAAACTGAGGGTTTTGGAGGGGAGGGGGGTGGGGGAATGGGTGAGCCTGGTGGTGGGTATTGAGGAGGGCATGTATTGCATGGAGCACTGGGTGTGGTGCATGAACAATGAATCTTGGAACACTGAAAAAATAAAATTAAAAACAAAACAAAACAACAAGATTATGTAAAATGAAACAAGCCAGTAACAAAAAGACAAATAGTATATGATTCCGCTTATATGAGGTATCTGAGGTAGTCAAGTTCATAGAGACAGAAAGTAAAATGGTGCTTGCCAGAGGCTGGGGGGAGCAGAAAACGAGGAGTTGTTTTTAATGGGTACAGAGTTTCAGTTTTACAAGACCAAGGCATTCTGGAAACTGGTTGCACAACAATGTGAATATATACCTGAACTTGAATATATACTTGAATATATAGTAACACTACATACTTGAAAGTGGTTAAGCTGATAATTTTTCTGTTACGTGTATGTAACCACAATCAAAAATTAAAAAAAAAAAAAATAAAGAAGAACACGGTGGCTGCTTGGTCGTGGATTAGAGGGGAATGAGGACCAAAAAAGACCATTGAGAAGTCACTGAAGTTTTCCAGGGAGGACATGCTGGTGGTTTGGACAAGGACGGTCACGGTGGGAACAGACTAGAACTTGGACTTTTATTTGGAGTAGAACCACAGTAGTCTTCCGTGATGGACTCCATGTGGGTCGTGAGGGAAAGAGATGGATAAGGAAACACTGCTAGGTTTCTAACTACACAAATGGGTGGGTGGTGATGCCATTGTTTCAGCTGAGCAAGATGGGACCAAAAAAAAAGGGGGGGTAGGGTTTGGAAAAGAAACCAAAAGTTGAGCTTGGCAGCCCCTTTCCATGACACATATGTAACCACACACATACACACTTCATATGAGACTGTCATGTGAGGCAGATTTTACTAAATCATGAGAATTTGCCTCACAGGTCAAATAAATATGAGATATCACTTATAAAATATGTTAGGAAAGTGAAAAAATAAAAACATAAGTTAATTTTGTTTTGTATTTGCATAAGGAAACTAGAAAGAAAGATACCCTAGAAATTAAAAAAAAAAAAAAATAGACACATGCGGTGTGGGAGGGTGGAAAAGGTTTCATGGGAACACAAGTTGGACCACATTTCACTATATGGCTCTACATTATTTTGATTTATACACCATGCAAATGGTTTTTTCCCCAGAAAATTAAAATTAAAAGATGAAATTAAATTAAAAAGTGATTTAGCCACTCTCCACCAGGAATTGTTCAGTGGTTCGGCCATCCTGCTGGATTCTGAGCCCCCCGTACGCTCCCATGTCTCCTAATACCCTCCCTCTAGGTTGAGTCCTATCTTGCTCCAGTGTAAATTTTTCTCACTCCCAATTCAATTAAACTCTCTTTTGTCCCTAATTTCAAATTCAGCTCAATGTGCGGAATTCAAATTTAATGTGCATTTTTTGCACATTAAAAACTCATAAAAGCATTCAACAGGGTAGAGAGAGAGACCTAGGAGTGGAACTTTTAAAAGCAATTCCTGCCCCACCCTCCCATCCAGGATATGGACTAAGATGGTGGTAGTGGGGAGTGGTTCTCAACGAGGCTGGGAAACCACGGAGAAGTTGGAAGGGAGAAAACTCAGCAGGTGAGTGAAAGAATGTCAAAGGCAAACTGCTCTTAGTGAACAACTTTCCCTGGAACCAACCTGACTATATTCTCTACCCTCCTCATGCCACCTTTGTTGGGCATGTGTGTCCAGGAAAAGCTAATAAAACTTAAATTAGAAAACAAAGAAACAAACAAAAGTTCAGTTTGGGATGTGTTAGGAAGGAAGACTGAGAGGCATCCTGTCAAGGAAACATTTGTGGATATTGTCTTTCTCAGCTGCAGCTATAATCCCTACAGTGGTTTCTGGGACATAGGAGGGTCTTCACAAATAATCACTGAATAAGACGGATGGATGGATGGATGGATGGATGGATGGATGGATGAATGGGTGAGGGATGGATGGATGGTGGACACACCAAGAGTCTGGTGTCACTGCAGCCAAGAGAAGAGTCTGTTGGAAGAAGAGGTCCATTTGTCTTGAGTTATTTGATGTGAGAGCCCCATGGGCACAGCCTGAGTGAGCAGCACAGAGCGGTCAAACCCACCTACAGGGGCTAAAGCCTTAAGTTTGTCCTTACTCTCCTTCATCCTTTCATCCTTCCATCTTTCCAGATGGAAAGGGTGGGGCTTTATACAAGACCTGCAGCCCTCTTTTAGAAGCTTCCTTTAGCGCCACAGTCTGCCCCAGGAAAGACTGAGAAGGCAAAAGAGATAAAGAAAACAAATAAGAAAAACCCAAAAAACAAAACACCTGTCAACCTGGCACCATTCACGTGCCAAACCTTTGAGGGTTTGGTGTCCTATTTTTTCTCTCAGAGAAAAGGCTACAAATGCAAATTGCTATCTCAACTCTGTTTCTTTTTAATCAAGTGGAAAATATATTTTTTAAAGATTTTATTTATTTATTTGACAGAGAGAGATCACAAGTAGTCAGAGAAGCAGGCAGAGGAAGAGGGGGAAGCAGGCTCCCGGCGGAGCAGAGAGCCCGATGCGGGGCTTGATCCCAGGACCCTGAGATCATGACCTGAGCCGAAGGCAGAGGCTTTAACCCACTGAGCCACCCAGGCGCCCCCAATCAAGTGGGAAATCTTAACTGGGGACTAGATGACAATGAAGATACAGCAGGTGTCAGGGGCTGGAACTTGACAGGCCCTCCACTAATGGCATCAATGCTGAGGAAGACAATGATGATTTCTCTAGGCTCTCACATTGTTCACAGTAGAGCTGGGAGAACCAAATAACTCCCATCCTTTGTTTCTAGCTACAAAAGAAATTTCTCCATCCAGAAATGAAGACAAATTTATTTAGGCATTTTGTGCATTTCCCTGGGACATCTGCATGCTGTTGTTCTTTATTGCGCTGGCATTCCTAAGGATTTCTTAGATAGAAAAGACGGCCCGTGGAAAGATCACAGGCCTAGGCACGCAGTGCTTGTTAATTTGAAGGCTGAAAGCATGAAGAAGGAAGGGACAATATTCGGGTCTTACTCCCTCCCTTAGCCCAGTGAGAAGCTACTCAGTCCTTGCCAGACTAAAGCAAAGTGCCTCTGTGGATCCTTTTCCAATCTCCTGCTACAGGCAGAACTCAGAGTTCCCTTCTTTCCTTGTTCTCTCTATCCCTGTGCCCGTAACGTTCCCATACCAGCAGCCTCCACACTCCACTGCTCTTCTTCCTTTTTTTAAAAATTTTTTTAATTTTTAATTTTTTTAATTTTATATTTTTCAGTGTTCCAAGAATCATTGTTCATGCATCACACCCAGTGCTCCATGCAATACGGGCCCTCCTCAATATCCAGCACCAGGCTCACCCATCCATCCATTGACACATCTGTCTCCCCACCAGACTATGAGGTCCAGTTTTCTGGGAATGTGACATAAAGCAGGGCTTTTAAAGGAAGGAAGGAAGGAAGGAAGGAAGGAAGGAAGGAAGGAGAGAGGGAGGAGAAAAGTATTGCAAAGCTAGGATTCAGACCTATGGTGATGTGACTCCTCAGTCAGACCTGCGCTATGTAGAAAAGACTGGGGACTAGGCTTTTGTAGAAAAGCCTAGAAATGTGGGTGCCAATCAGGATAATAATACTGATCATGATAAAAGCAAACCCTCTGTAGTACTTGTCATGGGTAAGGCTCTATTCTAAGCATCTAATTCTTCCAACAGCCCTAGGAGGTAGGTACTCTCACCATAACTATTATATTGATGGGGAAACTGAGGCACAGAGGTTTGGCAATGTGTCCAAGAGCATGCAGTCAAAACTCTTAACAGTGACCCATAACTCTTAGTGCCTAATGCAGCAACATAACATGGGCCCAGTTCTGCTGCCGTAGCACAAACATAGCAAAGAGGTCTTGAAGTGGCTCAGTGCTCCCCTAGTCTGACCTCTGCCTTCTAGCAACAAGGCGGCCTAGCCCAGGTAAGTGGTGGCTTCTAAGGGACTATCTGGGTTGAGGAAAGATGGGGGCAGATAAACCAGGGACGAGGAGGCAAGACTGTGACTGGGCAGGATTGTCTCCTGGGCTACAGAAACAGCTTCATGACTTAGAAATAACCCCGATGTGTTAATCTAGTTCTCTTTCCTCCGGACAGGTTTGCGAAGTTAGCTGAGCCAATGGCCTACTTGAAATTCCTCTGATCCAGCGAACCTGGGAATCTCTGAGCATGATCCCAGGACATTTGCAGCCGGTGCTCAGAGGACACACAGACTCACACACTAATGTGAGTGAGGAGCAATACACTTCTCTCTGTTACTCTCCTAGAAGAATTATTTTCTCCATGTATCCAAATTTTGTGTACGAAAAACACACCAAATGACCAGCCCTAATCCCTAGTGAGAAATTACTATGTACCGGGCCCAGGTATCATTCCAACCAGCCTAGAAGGCTGTTCCTATTGTTACCACTTCACAGGCGAAGACATGACGGAGAGGCTGCTTGAGTTGCCCAAGAACACTCAGCTAGTAAGTAGGGCAGCCACGCATTGAGGTCTAATGGTCTGCTTCTGGAGTCTGTTCTCAGCTCCCGTTGCTATGACTACCTCCTAATTCCACCACCTGGTTATTTTTAGTCACTGGTTAAAGAGGAGACAGGACCACAGATCTGGAGGGAGCCAGGTAGACCTAGGATCCAATCCTATTTGTGCGATTTGGGCTGAGATTTGTGGGAGTCCTTTCACCTTGCTAAGCCCCGGGGTCTTCATCAGTGTAGGAGATATTGAAACAGAACTCTTATAAATGTCCCTCTCAAAATCGTGTATCCTGGATGTGCTCAGTGTCCCTATATGCAAACCAATCATGCTTGCCTTTGGCAGATGTGCAAGGTTGAAATGTTTCCCAAAAGATATGCTCAAGGCCTGACCTGAGAACTGTAACTGTGACCTTATTTGGAGCTAGAACCTTCGTGGATGTAATCAAGTTGAGATACGCTCATACTGGAGGAGGGCGAGCTCTTAACCCAATCACTGCTGTCCTTATAAGAGAAAGGAGAGGGAGGCTTGGGTACAGACACACAGAAGCACAAAGAGGGAAGAAGACCATGTGAAAATGGAGGCAGATAACAGAGTGATGGGTCTACAGGGCCAACGAATGCCAAGGATTACCAGCAGCCACCAGAAGCCAGGAGGAGGCAAGGAAGGGTTCTTCCCTACAGCCATTAGAGGGATATGGCTCTGATAACAGCTTGGTTTCCCACATCCAGCCTCCAGAACAGTGAGATAATGAACTTCTGTTGATTTGAGTCACCCAGTTGGTGGTAATTTGTTATGGCAACCCTGAGGAAACTGAGGCAGCACACAATGAGGGCACAGTGGGTGAATGATGGAACCATGCCGGAGAGCTGCGACACAGTTTTGTGCGCTAAGGAATGTTGTGTCACGAGTCGACGGGAGATTACGTGAAGGGTAGGGAGCACCATCTTTCTTCATATTTTTGCAAAGTCCTAAAAATGGAATTTCCATCCTCTTAGAAGAATCAAGAAGAAACCTCCAGCCCTCTACTGGCTTCTCCCCATGGGAGGAGGTGAATTATCTGATTAACATGTTCTATCCATCCATCTTCTTTATTGAGTAAGCTTCCATATTAAGGGTCAGTTCTGTCTTCAAGGACACACATGGACTCTCTCTGGCTCTCAGTGCCCCATGGGGTCAGACAAGCCATGGCCCCAGATATCTGGCTGGGGGTGTCTGCTCTGTGTGCTGGTCCTAAGGCCAAAGTTAGTGGGGAGTGTTAGAAACTCACTGTTGCTCCCAGAGCCAACCTTGCCCCATGCAGCAAATGTGGCTTCTATTTTGATCTGTTTCTGACTCCTATTTCTCAGTTAGCTCATAATTCAGAGGGAAAGGGGTACTATAAATAGGCACTCCCGATATTCCAAAAGGATAATGGAGACTAAGCCCTCAGGACACGTTGGGGATCAAACACCCTGAAGTTAAACAAAATTGGTCCAAATCTTACCCCTACATCTGCGGGCTGGACCTGTGTGGCAGGGTCTGCTTGGCAAGACAGAACATTAATAGCTATGGAATTGTGTCCAAGACTCTTATTTTGCTCTGGGCAACAATTTTCTCATCAGTAAAATTAGGGGATTGGATTATTCTCTAAATTCCTGCATACCTTTAACAGACGTTGATTCCAGGGCACAGATGGAGATTTATTGCCAACATCATCCATCACCCGTGAGATCAATTTCAGGTGGCCAGTGTCACAGGGAGAAGGTAGAGGGTGAATTATAGTGTCTGACCAAATGCTCCTTCACTCCATAGGAGATCCTGGCTCTGTGCCTTTCCCTGCCTCCACAGCCTCCTCTCATGGCAGACACTCCAGCTACAGTGAGCCCAGGAAACGTAGAAGAAAACCAAACAAGCAAAAAGGGTTACCCAGTCAGTGGTGACTGACTGTAGTTACCTAACTGTCCCCAACAACTATGACGACCAGCATGGTGGCTGGACCCACACACCATGGCGCTAACCCCACCAGACCAACTTTTGTTCTTGCCACTGCCTACCTGCAGGATCCTGAAAAATCACTTATCTCTTTGAACCTCAGTTTTTTCGTCTATAAAATGGGGTTCAAAGCAGTATCTTCCCCATGAGGGTGGCTATTATGGCTAGATGTATATAGAATTATAGCCGGCAAACAGGAAGCATTCTTTATAAATTATTGTTATTATACTTAAATTCTTTGGCCCAAAAGAACGGCTTTGGACCACTAAAGGGGAGCGCTCTGCAAAGGGGAGGACATAACAACAAGATAGGAAATAAAGACGAGGCCTAGGATGAGTATGTTCCCTCTCCAAAGATGTATACAGAGCAGAAGAGTCCTGAACGAAATTGTTTGAAAATATGAAGTAAACAATATGGCTCAAGCAAGCCACTATTGTCAACACAGTTACCTGTTTTGAAAATGCACAAAACACTATTTTCTCTCAAACAAATGCCTCTCATATTGGCCCTGCTTCGTGTCTACTGAAGAATTGTGAACGAGGCTTAAAATGATGTCCCTACCATAAATTAGCAGTCTTTTCTGATATAATCTATGGATTAAATGAGTCTCGGTATGGTTTATTACTGATGTTCTTTAATGCAATATTATTTTTAGGCATTTGAAAAATTTCAGGTGGGATTTATGCCTGTCATAGGCAGCTGTCATTTTTGCCTGCATTATGTTTCTATCCCCTGTTTTCTGGGGGGAAAGGGCCCTATTCGACTGGGGAACTGATTCCTCCAACTTCGACCAAGAGATTCTAATGGCGGCTGTCCCTCATGGCATCTTGAACCCACACTGCTCACTCTAACAGGTGGACAGAGGCCCCGGAGTTTGGCTAGTCGTGGCCTCGTACTCTCTGAACCATACACATTGTCCGAGACATGAATATGTGACCAAAATTGGGCCAATCTAAGTGCTTCCCTGGGGTTTTCCAAACTGGCATTGGGTGAAGGACAAATAGAGAAGGACAAAAAAAATGTGATCACAGGGCTGCTTGTCTCCACACCTTCCTCAGTATGCAGAAAGTCAGTGAGAAAGTGAAACCAGAAAGGAAAAGTGGAAACTAGAGAGGAAAAGAGAAATACCAGAAGAATCCCTTTCCTTGTTTCCCGGATCTCACCCTTTCTGATGGGTGGCTATGTAAGCCATTATATCTGTCTCTTAGTTCAAGGTAGTTTAAGTTGGGTTTATGACACTTGTAGATAAGACTTTTTCCGTCTGTCTGTCCATGCAACCGTCCATCCATCCATCCACATGCCCACCCACTTTGTTAGTCAGTTAATACTACTGAAAGTTAACCAAGTGTTAGGCTGTGTTCCAGGCATTGTTTTAGGTGCTGGAGATAACACAGTGACCAAAACGGAGCCCAGCCCCTCGGAGGCATTCTACCTAGTATGGGAGACAGACAAGACATAAACATACAATACAGTAGATAATCGTCTACTGTATTATATGAAGTAGGATCAAGGGCATAGAGACTGATGGGGCATGGGCAGAGGCTCAGAGAGGGTCTCTCTTGGGAAGCGACATCAGGCAGAGTTCTGAGTGAAGTGAAGGAATGAGCTGTATGAAGATGTGGTCTAAGATTTCCTGGCCGAGAGAGAACCAGTGCCAAGTTCATGGGTCTAAAGACTAACCGAGTTCACTCTCTACTCCTGAGGACAAGGAAGGCATGATAATCACCTGTGCTGAGTGGGCCTCAGCCTGATATGATCCCGTCCGGTCAGATGGACCCGAACTTGAAATCCCCACCGCGGCTACTTCTGCGCTTGGCGAAGGTGTAAGTTGACTAAGCACTTGAGCTCAATTTCACACAAGTAAAATGATGGTAGAGAACCTCCTTCATTAAGTCATTTGTTCAGGGGCGCCTGGGTGGCTCAGTAGGTTAAAGCCTCTGCCTTCGGCTCAGGTCATGATCTCAGGGTCCTGGGATCGAGCCCCGCATCGGGCTCTCTGCTCAGCGGAGAGCCTGCTCCCCCTCCTCCCCCCGCCTGCCTCTCTGCCTACTTGTGATCTCTTTCTCTGTCAAATAAATAAATAAAATCTTTTTTAAAAAAAAAAAAAGTCATTTGTTCATTCAGCAAATATTTGGGGGGAACACCCTATACTTGAGGCACGGTGTTAACTCACGGTCTGGAGAGGAAGAGAGAATGTAAATTTTGACTGTACACAGAACAAAGGCTTTACTAGGGAAGTGCTGAGTCCTACCTCAGGGCACCACAGGGGTAAGAAGGGATGAGCGTGTGCGTATGACGGCTGCCTCTGTTTTTTATAAGAATTAATTAAGATGACCTAGGAAAAGTACTCAGAAGCTGGTTCTCTCCTTCTGATTAGCCCCAGAATCACAGATCCCAAGAAGCATAAAATGATCAAAGCCGACTTCCCAGTCATTGCAGGACGTCAGCGGGGCCTAAGTTCCCCAAACAGTCAACGTAGCCCTGTTCTTGGGATGAGGGAAGCTCATCTCTCTGTTGACCCTTAGGGGTGTGTGGGGCCAAGCAACAGATTTATAAGCAACGATGGGTTTGGGCCTATTCCAATAAGCTGATGAAATTCCTTTTTCTTACCCCCACAGAAAACCGAGATATGTTAAGTCACAGAGAATAGAACACTTTCCTCAGTCCGACACGTGAACAGAAGTGTGGACCGCCTATGCCTGGTGGGCGCAGTGAGATGAACTCCAATCTGATTCTGGCTATTTAGAAAAAATAATAAGACCAAAACACCGGTTATCTGGCAGGGTGTTGAAGAAGTTAATACAAAGGTTGGAAAACGTCCATCTGCAAGGATTCATCTAACGCACGTGTACACTGCTCATTGTTCTCTCGCCTTGCCCTCTGTCTTCCCGGATAAAGGAACTGATGATGCCTGGGTCGACGGTTCCCCCAGAACGTCCACCGGGTCTCACGCCCCGCCTCCCAGCTTTGCAGCTAAAATCACACCTGGTGTCTCGCCTGCCAATCCATCAGCCAACCTGTTTGCTGAACGAACCCAAAATACTCTGCCAGAGCCTGGACGAGGGGGATCGCGTGGCTTATGGAACTGACCTTGTTCTTCTTCCTGGGGCGGGGAGGGGACGAGCCAGCAAATGGCCGGCAACTCTAACCCCGAGAAATCATGACATGTGCTTTCCCTCTGCACCCTTGGCAGAGCAGAGAGTTCTTGAGAGAGGCATGAAGAACATGCTGAGATTCCAGACAGTTCCTTTCTGATAACTGGAGCAGCATCTGTAGCAAAGCCTCAGAATGCATCTCCCCAGGCCCCAATTAAGCCAGGAGTGCACGATCCGATGCATATGTGGTATTTTGCACATACATTCCAATTTGGCTGAATTCTGCTCATGTCTCCATAGAAAAGGCTCTCAGGTAGATGTGGTAATTCACTTATAATGTCAACACCTGCATGATTCAAAACCCTGTCGGTCCCAAGAGAAAGAGAGGACAAAACACCCCTCTGGGAGTCCTGACACTTAGATTGTGTAACCCTGGTGCTCACAGGCTCTGGATTTGGGGTGAACCCGCCCACTTCTACGAATGGCACCTCAGCTTCGACAGGTGTATCTAGGGGAGGCTAGCGAAGGTATCTTCCCACTCTGCCTCTGTGAGCCAGCTGCCGCAGGTTCTCTGATGACAAACGTCCCCTGATATTGTCATTGTCAGTCATTCAGCCCCTCTCTATGATCCCCAAATGCCCCTAGAGTCCCAACGGGGTCCAGGCAAGAAACACTGCATCCATTTGAGGACACACACAAGGGAAGCAGAAAGCCTGAACTGTGCTTCTGCGTGTGAGTTAACCGGCGTGTTGTAACGGTTTCTTCCAAGAGGGATTACAGCTGGGGTGGGGCATCATGGACCCCATTCAAGAGGATTTGACCCAGCTTCCCAAAGGCCACTGTCCTCATACGGTTCCCCTATAATGTGGCCTAGGGTCCCGGCCACCCCCTCCACCCAAATTCTGTCAGCTCTAGAAAGACAGCATTGAGCCTAGTGTCCAAGAGACAGATTACAAGGCCTCACAAGTAGTTTCTCAAAGTAAGAGATTAAATGACATCTGTATTTATAGTTATAAATCTATAAATAAACTGATGTTGATGAGAGATGGCTTTTCTTTACAATCTCGAGCAGGGGGCCAGAGTGTCCCTGATGTGGTGACATCTTCTTGAGAGGGAGAGAGAAGGGAGGGACACAGAAGTGCCCAGAATCCAGAGGCCCACCCTGCCCCTGGAGCAGCCCGGAGTCAGCTGGGGTTTCCTAGGCATCATGAATGATCCCCACGATGCACTTTTCGAGGAAGCATCTGTGAACCCGAGAAGCAAAGGAAGCAGTATATAATGGAAATAGCGCCGTCTTCACATCCAGACCTGAGTTGGAATACTGGTCTTATTACACGGTAGCTGCGTGACTCAAGGGGGGTAACTCGGACAAGCCTCAATCTCAATCCACAAATGGGGGGCCTAAGGACGGTCTTACACTGTGGTTTTGAGGACCAAGTGAGACAGCAGATGTGAGGACTCCAGGCACAGAACTCCTGGGGGCCCTGCTACCGAGTGGCTGCAGCTACGATCACAAGGGAGTTGTCCTTGAGGAAATTAACATGAAAATGGCAGAGGAATAGGGTGGTCAGCAACAGCAGTGAGCCCTACACTCGAGCTCATGACCGGCATGCTGCCCAGGGTCCATAAGGAACTGACCCCTGAGTCCCAACATGGTGGGGAGAAGAAGGGAATTCCCAATCAGAAACATACCTGGCTGCTGCCTCCAGCTGGTCTTTCCTAAGAGGGGATGAGAAAGAAAAACATAGAGAAGGTATAAATTGCATGAACAGCTTCACTTCTCCCCACAGTGGGCCCCAAAGGGTCCCTTGCTGCAGGCGAAGGCACACGGTGGTGCTCTAGGGTGAGATGGTGAGTCTGCAGGGGAACCAGTGAATGAGCCAACTTTCTCCAGCCAGACCCCAGGCCCCACCACAAAGGCTTGGCCCTCCGCTCTCAGGGTTCTTCTCGGCCTTTCATTCATTTACTCACCCAGAGAGTGGTTGCCGAGCGCCTGTCCTGGCCCAGGCCTCACGTGGGGCTCAAGGGATTTGTTTAGCAGTGGGGACAGACCGGCAAACCAGGAATTCCATCACTTAGCACCACACCCCCCACCACTCTGTCACCATATCATCATCGTCGCCATCATCCCCATCTTCGCTGATATTTATCGAGCAATAATTATTAGGCAGATATTACTTTTGGTTCTTTCGATGGATTAACTCACTTAACCCTATAAAAATTCTATGAGGGAAAGAGTATTATCATTCCCATTTTCCTGATGACAAAACTGAGGCACAGAGAGGTAAAGAATGTCGCTCAAGGTCTCACAGTTAAGAAGTAGCAGAGTCAGGATTTGAACCCAGGTGATCTGGCTCCAGAACCCACCCTCCTAACCACAAGCGGTGTGCACACACTCCAGACACTGAGCCTTTGCCCAGGCTCTGCCTGGAACAGTGTTGTTCATCCTTCAAGTTCCAGCCCCTCCTGAAATTTCTTACCCAAATCCCCAGGGTCTAGGCTGAGCTAATCTCCTCACAGGTGGGACTGGATTCGGACCACACTGTCGTGCAATCACACGGTAGTCTATGAGCTGGGTGGAGCAGAGCCTCTGTTGTTTTCAGCTCTGAAATCTGAGCGTCCCATACTCTGGCACATGGGAAACGCACAATAAATGCTGAATGAATGAGTGGCCTATCCCTGGGATCCGGGGGTAGGAGAAATGGGGAGCGAGTAAGAGGCATCATGATAGAGAAACAGAGGGACCAGCTGGGGGCTTTCCAGCTCATGAGTCAGCTCCCTCTCTAATCCCAGGTGGCCTTGGATGGGTCACACATCCTCTGGGCCCATCTCTCTACCTGAACCATGTGCACAGAAAACACTCTGCCTTTCTAGAATTCTCTGGGTGTCTGACTCTGGAAGTAGGGAGAGCACTGAGAGGAGAGGGGAAAGGTGGGGGGTGGGTGGCAGGCAGGACCTGTATATGGGCACCATGGGGAGCAGAGTTAAGGAGATAGAGCACGGGAAGAGGGGGAGCCAGGAATAACTTCTAATGGGGACAATGTTTCTTTCTGGGGCAATAAAATGTTCTGGAATTAGATACTGGTGATCAAAGCCCAACTTTGTATATACTAAAAAAGTTGTATATACAACTTTGAATATACTAAAAACCACTGAATTGTTCACTTTCAAAAGTACTTTTTAGAGTAAGTGAAACATAATAAAGTTGTTATTTTTTATTTTTATTTTTTTTTTAGAAAAGCATAAACAAAAGACAAAAAACCTATAAGAGGCAGGTGAGGACCACTTTGCCATGAACCGTATAGAGTGGGTTGGAATTCAGGGACATTCTTTTCCCAAGGGACTGCCTTGTTTCAGAATGGTTGCTAAGTGAGCCTCTCTAGTGACTTGATATTTTTGTCCTTAAGAAAGAAAGAAAGAAAGAAAGAAAGAAAGAAAGAAAGAGAAAGAAAGAAAGAAAGAAAGAAAGAAAGAAAGA
>CM052900.1:4936709-4975552 GCA_028534135.1 Potos flavus | reverse complement strand
AGAAAGAAAGAAAGAAAGAAAGAAAGAAAGAAAGAAAGAAAGAAAGAAAGAAAGAAAGAAAGAAAGAAAAAGAAAGAGAGAGAGAGAGAGAGAAAGAAAGGAAGGAAGGTTGATTCTCAGTTTAAAAGCCATTCCCATATCACAGCAGCTGTCTACAGTACAATGTATTCCTCCAAGTCCCTGACAGCCAGGACAATGCCTTATTTATAATAAATCACCCCAAAAGAATGGGCCTCTTGCCAAGACCTTGGGCTGCACAGCAAATGGAAATCATTTTGGTTCTGCACTCAGAGGGGTTGCACCTGTTCTTGCCTCTGAGTCCAAGGTCATTCTGTCCTTTCCAGGGGAGGCCCTCTGCCCTTTCGAAGACTCTTATAACCCAAAAGAAGACCGATGTCATCCCCAACCGGAAATGATGATGACACAAACAGAACTTTAGAATGAAAGGGAACCACAGAGACCGTCTTCTGAGCCAGTGAATCTAACTTCAGATGAGGAGACACAGTCCATAAACCCAAACTCCATCACTCGTTCATGGAAGTCTTGATTCTTCTCTCTCCCTAAGTCCTCTGCCAGTCATAACTCCCTGGCATCCCCCCTCCTTGCTCACTCCCTCCCCCGTACCACCCTTCTCGAGCTTCGACCTTAGTCTAAGCCCTGGCTTGCTCTCACCCTGAATGCTGCAGGCCTTTGTTAGCTGATCTGCTTGCCTAGAATCTTGAGCCTGTCCCATCCACCTCCAAACCCTTCCTGTCATTGTCCTGAAACACGGATCTGGTCGGATCATACTCGGGCTCAAACGGCTTCTCTTTGCCCTCGGGATCAAGGTCAGATTCCTTCATGTGTCATCTGCGGTTGGTGGATGGGATGCCCTGAGTAAGAAGCAGCACCTGCCATTAGCAGTTCTGCAGGAGCGAGATGGGAGAGGCAAGCAGGGGCCCGAGCTCTCAGGGCCCTTTCACTCAGGGTCAGGTTGTAGAGTTTATTCTCTCTGACTCAGTCATCCACTGGAAGGTTTAATGCAGGGAAATGAGCCAGTGGAACCCAGATCTCTTGACTCTCCTTAAATCTGTGTCACAATCTGGTGATGGGGGTGAAGGGACTGGGCATAGGTCCCATGATAGGTGAGTGGGAGGGTGGGCTGGGGATGGAGGGGCCCCTCGGCTAGTGTTGGGTCACTCTACGGTCCATGAAACCATAGGGGTGTGGAAGAAACGCTTTAGAGCTGGGGCCAGCTCCAGGTGTGAGGCTGAGTGTCCTTCTGCTCTTCCTCCCGACCCAAGAGGTAGAGCGTTTCCACATTCCATCCACACACTGTAAGTCCCAGCTCAGGATCGCAGGATCTAAAACCTAGAGAAGGGGCGCCTGGGTGGCTCAGTTGGTTAAGCATCTGCCTTTGGCTCAGGTCGGGATTTGAAGGTCCTGGGATCGAGTCCCAAGTCAGGCGCTCTGCTCAGCGGGGAGCCTGCTTCTCCCTTTCCCTCTGCCCCTGCTCGTGCTCTCTCTCTCTCTCTCTCGCTCACTCTCTCTTCCAAATAAATAAATAAAATCTAAAAACAAACAGACGTGTATTGCACAGAGCACTGAGTGTTAGACACAAACAATGAATCGTGGAACACGGCATCCAAAACTAACGATGTACTGTATGGTGACTAACATAACACAATAAAAAAATAAACTAAAGAACAAACAAATGAACACCTGGAGAGGCATGAGGCTTGGTCTGTTTTAATAGCCCAAGTAGTGAAACGGCCACGGGCTTTGGGGGCCTGTGGATGTGGCAGACATTGGCCAGAATGTCCGAAGTTTCTGAACCCCGGCTCGCCCCGCTGTGAGAGGAGCCTGGTGACCCAACCTCTCAGCCTGTCTCACTCTGTCACACTAGCCCCGGGGCGTCGGTCCAAGAGGCTTTAGTCGGCCTGCGCCCCTGAAGCGGCTGAAGGCGGGCTCACGACCCGCACTTCCACAGCCCCCTGCTAATTTAATGCACCCTGGCGTCTGAGAGCCTCTGGCCTTCCTTGCAGGGTGCCTGTGAGGAGTGACGAAGTATGAACTTGGACCCTTGGACGTACTGGATACCCAGGGAATATTAACTTCCCTCTCCCTTCTCATAGGGCCTGGCCATGGGCAGAGGTTTCTATTATTTTTTTCCTGAGGCAACTAATTAATTAATTAAATGATTTCTTTAGATTTTATTTATTTATTTGCAAGAGAGAGCACAAGCTGGGGGAGGGACAGAGGAAGAAGCAGACCTACCGCTGAGCACGGAGCCCGATGTGGGACTCGAGCCCAGGACCCTGAGATCAAGCCCTGAGCCGAAATCAAGAGTCAGACGCTTAACTGACTGAGCCTCCCAGGCGCCCCTGATGCCTTTAATTTAATCTCCCACCTCCAAGAGCACAAAACAACCTCTCTGGGTTATTGGAGGATTCCTCCCACTGCGTCTTCGGCCTGCCTATTCCCAGTATCCAGAAGAACGCGTGGGTACAGGCCACGGCCACGCAGGGGGGCATCCAGGACTGCTCGCGGGCCCACTGCGCCGGCTCCCCACTTCCCCAGACACCGGCCCTGCTCAATGATCGGACCTTCTCCTGTCAGCCACTCCACACTGTCCAGCTGGCAATGCCTGGTGGGGTCACCTGCGGAGCTTAAAATGGTACGGATGCCTGGACCCCACTCTCGGGGGTTCGGATTTAATTAACCGGGGCTGTGGCCTGGGCACTGAGATTATTTAAGCTCCCAGTGATTCTAATAGGCTTAGAATAGGCATGCCTCCTAATAGGCGGCATGCACCAGGAACCATGCCCTGCTCTCCAAGAAACCACGAAGCCCCAGGCACACACACACAGCCACAGGAGGGACGGCAGTCACCCCTGGAGCATTCAGACAGGTCTCCACTTGCCTGAAGAATGGAAAAGAGACGACTGATTCATAGAACCTCCATGTCGCCACAAGATCAATCCTGTTGGGGTTGGTAGCATAATACCTCCAGGCAGCCTGGGGGCGGGGGAGAGAAGAGGGGCTAGGGTCACCAGACAGCACTGCGACACTCAACTCCCACAGAATCCCGCAGCCCCTCCTCCCTTAGAGGAGCCCCTCTAACAGTTTAAATATGCATCGAGGTGATATGCAGAGAAGCCAGGTTTCCTGCATTTTGCAGATCCTTTGGAAGAAATCCTTCTTCAATCCATCATCTTGGAACCCTAACTTATACTGTGGGGGTGGGAGGTGCGGAGAAATACAGTGGAAGGAGAAGAGGGTGCTGGGTATAAAATCCCCAGAAGGAGCAGGGATGACTCTTGCTGCAAGCTTCCCTGAGACTTCTTAAATAGCTAGGGGGGTAAACACTGTCTTTTGCACCATTTCAGTTGCAAGAGACGGCCCCAGAGATGAAGTTTTGATTCTAATGTACTAAAACTTCAGGACTACTGTGACGGTCTGGGGCTTGGGGGATAATGGGGCAGACCCTTAGAGATGGGGCCTGGCCATGGCACCATATTATGTAAGATAACATCAAGTACCATTCCGTGCCAGACCCACAGACCCACAGACCCACAGAGACCCGCAGTACACCGGACGCAAGTGCACGGTGGGTGGTCACGCACACATTGGGTCCCATGCAGCTGTCATCGGGGTACCCCACCCTCCTCTTCTGTGTACCCACAAAACCCTGAACAGGAACACTTCTGCCTTCCTCCCCACCTCCGGCCCACAGTGTGGGAGTGATGGAGCGGCCAGGCATCCAACACCCACTGGTGCGTGATGGCCTACGGGGCGGGACAAAGGGGCCAACGGTCCAAAACTGAGCACATGTAAGGCGTCTCCTCCTCTCTTGCCTTATGGGTTCTCCGTCCTTGGCATATGTGAGGGGCCATGTCTCCTTGTAGCCAATTGGCTGAGCCCCTGGACTCTAGCCTGGCTCTTCCCTGTGGGTCCCCAGGTCAGGACGGGGGTGGGAAGTGGAAGGAGGAGAAGCCTCCTATGGATGGACTCCGGCCAAGTCAAATTGTCCACTCCAACGCTGTTAGCAAAACAGCCGATGGCTTGTTTGGTCCCTGTTGGAGTCCTGTGTCTCTTTCTCACTCGGCTTAGAATCTGGATGGAAGAGCGTTGGGATGGTCATGTTCCCGCCACGGGGACAGGTCAAAAGATCAGCAAGGGAACACCCAGAGCCGTCTACAAGCAAGCATGTCCCAGGTCCCAGGCCTAGCCCCAGGCACGCCCACTGCCGTACAAGCACCCACAGCCCCCCGCACAGACGCGCACATGCGGGAGCCTGGTCCCAATCCCGCTCCTCCCCAGGCAGACAGACCTGAATGAGTTCAGCGGCCGGCTTCCTTCTTTTCTCAAAGTGCTTCTGCCGGTGCTGCTCCTGCACCTTGAGTGCCAGTCCCGACCCCAGGATGCCCTAGAGGGAGAGTCAGGCCCGGGTCGGCCCCGCTGGCCTCTCTGGGTGCCCCACCCCCATTCCGAGGGCCACAGAGACTCTTCTCTTCCAGGGAGCAGGTTGCTGGGTTACGTGGAGCCTTGATGTCGGGAAGGCCTGGCTTCAGTTCCTGACTCTGCCACTTTCCAGAGGGGAGAGCCCGGGCAAGCCTCTTACCTACTGCACCTCAACTTCCTCCACAGGGAACTCGGCTAACAGTACCTTCCTCATAAATTCGTTAAGCAAAAAGTGAACCATGTATCAGAGCCGATGCCAGGTAAATGATGCAAGGTAAATGCTAATGGCATGTAAAAAATATTTTAGCTGCTTCAATGGTCACTTAAGACTTTGACTGGAATTTCCCAGAATTATGACCTGTTTTGATTTCCAGGTCAGATTTGCATGTGGATAGAAGTGCTCCCTTTTCAAGCTGGGAGAGAGCTTCGAGACCACGCAGCAGCCCCACAGCCCGTGACCTGTTCCAGATGAGGAAACTGAGATTCACAAAGCTCACATGCCCAAGGTCAGCGAGCTTAGGAAAAACAGACAAGACAGGCGGAGGAAGGCTATCACTAAGGCTAGTTCTGGGAGATGAAGGGGGTGGAAATGGGCTTGCTCCCTAAGAAGGTTCTTTCCAGCTTCATGATTAAGAGCCTGAGCCCACAACCCAATAAACCTTGTGACCCTGGAAACCTGACTGACCTAACTGAACCTCGGTTTTCTCATCTGGACTATGGTGACAAAAACTCACCAAACTCACCATGTTGTCATTAAAGGAAATTAAAGCTGACGATGTAGATAAAGCATTTGGCCCGAGTCCAGCACACAGCAAGTCTAACAAGTGCTTTCTGGGATTGTATGAAATACACTTACGGGCACTGGGCTTTGGGGAGGTTATTCTATTATGGGTCAAGTACTCACTCTTGAGGGAGATGCATTTTTTGGACATAAGCCAGTAAATGAAAGAGCTCCTGTAGATGAAGGACCCGCCATATGCAAGGTGCTGGGGAGACGTGGGTGGGAGACATTATCCCAGCCCCCAGCGAGCTCACAGTCTGGGGGTAGAGGGTGAAGGGGATGCAGCAGG
This sequence comes from Potos flavus, assembly GCA_028534135.1. Lineage (NCBI taxonomy): Eukaryota > Metazoa > Chordata > Mammalia > Carnivora > Procyonidae > Potos > Potos flavus. The sequence goes on along the minus strand of CM052900.1, from coordinate 4,970,039 downwards.
GGGTCAGAAGTGCCTTTATAGAGTTATGCCCAGAGGAGGGGGGCGGCTAAGTCAGCTTCAGGAAAGCCACCTTGAGACTGGGATTTGGAGGAGCCCAACCTGTGACACAGCCTGAAAGGTGCATCTGGGGCCGGGGGTGGGGAGGCGGTCCCTCCAGTCACACTGGGGAGAACCCTGAAGTACTTACTGCTGGAAGGGCAAAAAAGGAGACGCCGATTAAGGAGAAGGTGGCCGCAATCAGGCGGCCTTCCCATGTTTTGGGCGTCTTGTCTCCGTAGCCGATGGTGGCCAGCGTGATCTGGAGAGAGAAGAGGTCAGACGTGGGCCTTTGCAGGGCGAGGGAAGTCAGGGACGCATCAGCCAAGCTCTACCGGTAAGCCTTTCGTACTGCTTGGGGTGTGTCTCCCGTGGGAGAAAAGGTACCACGTGCCAAGTACTTACACGAGTGCCTTGCAACCACGCCTGTTTCTAAGTTAGGGCTTCCCTACCTAGAGTCGATCAGCCGACAAACGTTTCCATCACTGCAAACATGTGCATGTGCGTTCTTGGCATATTCACATACGTGGGATTTTGTGTATTGCTGTTTCCCAATGTATGCATGCTGATGAGTGAGTGTATTTCTATGCATGGTGTGCATATGTGTGCATGTCCCACATCTGGGCATGTGTCTGTGCTGATGCGTGTCGTGTAGTCCCTGGTGTGTTTACAAGTGTTGGTTACTGTGTGCACATGAATGCACAGGACAGGACAGCAGATCGATCTGGTGTGTGGACCCTGGAGCCCGACTTCCTGAGTTCAAATCCCACAGGTCAACTGACTGGCTCAGAGATCTTTCTTGGACTAATTACTTACTTAACCACTTCTTGCCTCAGTTTCCCAGTCTTACAAAGGGGCTAAAAATAGGAGTTGTTTGAATTTAAAATACGTTAATAAATTTAAGGGGTTTAGAGCAATGCTGTGGAGCAAAGTAAGCCTTCAAAAAACGCTAGCTTTGGGCACCTGGGAGGCTCAGTTGGTTCCACATCCACATTCAGCTCAGGTCATGATCTCAGGGTTGTGAGATCGAGCCTCACATCGGGCTCCGTGCTCAGCAGGGAGTCTGCTTAAGGATTCTCTCTCTCCCGGGCGCCTGTGTGGTTCAGTCGGTGAAGCGTCTGCCTTTGGCTCAGATCATGATTCCGAGGTCCCGGGATCAAGCCCCACGTCGGGGTCCCTGCTCAGCAGAGAGCCTGCTTCTCCCTCTCCCCCCGCCTGCCGTTCTGTCTACTTGTGCTCTTTCTCTAGCTCTCTGTCAAATAAATAAATAAATAAAATCTTAAAAAAAAAAAAGATTCTGTCTCTCCTTCTCCCTCTGCCTCTCTCCACTCATGCTCTCTCTGTCTTAAAAAAAAAAAAAATGCTAGCTTTAGTACCATGTGTCCCCGTGGGTACAAGCTGTGGGTCTCCAGGTGCGTCCGGAGGTCGGAGTGCACCTGTGCGCGTCTGCTACGGTGTCTGTCCGCCCATGCACGGCTTAGCTGCTAACAGCCCAGCACTAATGAAGGAAGGGCCCTGAGTGATGATGGCCCGGACTGTCCCCAGCCCCGACTTCTTGGAAGCACTAAGGAAGAGCCCACTCCAGCGCATTCCCTGCAGAGGAAGCTCTGGCCTGGGCCTGCATATGCAGCTGCCCACCTGAGCCCTCCCGCGCCACACCCCCCACCTCTCTCTAACGGTCAGTCCCTAGGGAGGGCCTTGAAGACGGTGACTCACCAGGCCCCACCAAAGGGCATCTGCGTAGGTCTCAAATTCCTCCTTCATCTCTTCGCCTTGGGCATCAACCTCCGGCACATCTTTCTCAACCAGGTAGACAAGAAATGAAGAAAGGATGAGCGTCAGGAAGCCAATGTACCAGGCGGTGATGAGCTCCTGGGAGAGCAAGCCGTGGACAAGGGGAGGGGTCACTGGGAAGTGTCTGGTCGGATGCCGGAGGCAGACATGCCAGGGTCAGGGCCCAGGTTTACCAGCTCCACGACTGTGGGCAAGTAACTGACCTTCCCCGGGTCTTACCTCTCAGCCTTTCCTCCTTCCTTTTCTTTTTTTAAATTTGAGAAAAGTTGACACACGACGTTACATGAGTTTCAGGTGGACAACATAGGAATTCAGCAAGTTTATACATGATCCTGTGGTCACCACAAGTGTCGCGCCCATCTGTCCCCATACAGTGCCACGGCACTGACTGTATTCTTTCTGCTGTGTCTTCTATTCCCATAACATGTTCATTCTATAGCTGGAAACCTGTATCTCCCACTCCCCTTTACCCACTTTGTCCAACCCTCTTCTCCCTTCCCTCTGGCAAGCATCGGCTCGTTCTCTGTATTTAAAGGTCTGTTTCTGGGGCACCTGAATGGCTCAGTGGGTTAAGCCTCTGCCTTCGGCTCAGGTCATGATCTCAGGGTCCTGGGATCAAGCCCCGCATCGGGCTCTCTGCTCAGCAGGGAGCCTGCTTCCCTCTCTCTCTGCCTGCCTCTCTGCCTACTTGTGATCTCTCTCTCTGTCAAATAAATAAATAAAATCTTAAAAAAAAATAAAGATTTCTTTTTTTTTGCTTTTTGTTTGTTTATTCATTTGTTGGTTGCTGTTGTTTTTAGATTCCCCTTATGAGTGAAATCATATGGCATTTGTCTTTCGGTCTGACTGATTTCACTTAGCCTGATATCCTCTATGCCCATCCATGTCCTCACAAACGGCAGGATCTCATCCTTTTTTTATGGCTGTGTAATATTCCATTGTGTATGTACACATGTTTGCCTTATCCATTTGTGTACTGATAGACACTTAGGTGGCCTCCATATCTTGGCTACTGTAAATAATGCTGCAATAAACATAGGGGTGCACGTATCTTTTTTAAATTAGTATTTTTGTTTTCTTTGCATAAATACCCAGTAGTGGAATTATTGGATCCTATGGCATTTCTGGTTTCAATTATTTATTTATTTTATTTTATTTTATTTTATTTTATTTTATTTTGGTTTCAATTTTATGAGGAACCTCCATACAGTTTTCCATAGTGGCTGCACCAATTGACATTTCCACTAGCAGAGCACGAGGGCTCCTTTTTTCCATATCCTTGCCAACACTAGTTGCTTCTTGTCTTTGTGATAATAATATGGTCCTTATTTCCATCATTAACAGAAGGAGTGTATGGCTCGAAGAGGAGAGGAAGATTTCTGTCTTTGGGTGACCTTGACATCACAGCTCAAGAGGCTTCACAGGGAGGCAGGAAGGCAGGCAAAATGGGCGTCTGCCTCCGAGTCGAGGCACAGGACTCGGGGTACTTGATTCCACGCAGGGCTGAGCACATCTAGGATAAAGCTCAGCACTCCTGGGAAACCGACAGCAGGGGGAGCTAGCGCAGCATAGCGGACGCAGCCCTGCCACTGATTTCCTCCGCGACTCTGGGCAAATTAGCCCCCTCCCAGCTTTAGTTTCTTTATTTTCAAAATGAAGGGAGTGGATCACAGTTCTTGAAAATGACCTTTGTACTCCTGATGGAAGAAAGGCAGGTAGTTTTTATGCTAAAGAGTCACATACTGATTTAACCGATATTAAACATCAGCATAAATTAAAATAAGCATAAAATCTTTTATTTCGTGGATATTATCACACAATAGATTAGGACATGTGTGTAGGTGCACAAAGCGAGTTGATTTAGAAAACAATGCTAAGGAATAGTAAGGATGGTGCAAAGATTCCTGACCCAGAAAATCCTTAAGACTCTATTTCTCTCATTCTATTCCAATGTCAAAGTTCAGCATGGTAGGCTGGGCAGAAGAAGTCAAGATTATTGGAGAACACAGTGGAGATGAGGCCTGACGCTCCTGCTAAGTCATCCCAGGGAACAAAGTTGTTCATATCAATATACTTCATCTGTCTGACCGTCGGCGGCCAGGCAGCGGGCCTTCTGGGTTCGTAGAATCTCAGGCTTGCTTCCTGCCTCCCTCTGTGCCTTTGCTCACATTGGCCTCTGTCCCCGCACTGCCTTGTCCCATGGGCCCAATGGAAGAGTAGCACGTCATCTTGAGACTTGAGTCACCTCCATTACGAAAGTTTTCCCTTGCTTCCCGAGATCGAGGTCAGCTCTAGTTCCTTCACACTTTCACTATTTCCTGAGTAGGCTTTCTCGGAATCTCTAACACTTACTATGACGGCTGCTTAAGTCTGGCTCCCCCCACAGCATCACTCACACCTGCGTGAATTCACTTTATAGCTCAGAGAGGTTAGTTTGGGTGCCGCGGGGACCCCAGCGGGTCACTCCCTTCGGCGAGCGTCTGCCCTGCCCGGGCTTGGAGGAGACAAAGTGAATTGGGTAAGCTCTTCCCCTGTGGCCGTCTGCACACCAGCCTCCTGCCTTGTCGAGTGCGGTTCTAGCATTCCTATGCCTTTCCAAACCCTCTGGCCCCTGAATGCGAGTCAAAAGTTGCATCTGGTGCTTAGCTACAGAAATTGCTGTCTGTTTATGAACGCACAGAAAATCTGGTTGTGTTGGAATATTAAGAAGGAGCATAATGGTCATTGACGAGGAGTGAAAATGTGTCCCAATTCTGTGCTTTGCAGTCATTTAAAAGGCTATTCGAGGTAATTCTGACTTTACACGATTTTTGCCAGTAGCTCTGTGGCAGAGCCTGTGGCTGCTCCCTGATACCCACAGACTCCCGCACACACCTGAGCCGCCCTGAAGTCAGACCAGAGCTGGGGGGCTGGGGTGCTGGGGGCTGGGGGCTGGGGGGCTGGGGTGGCACCAACGTGGAGGAAAGTTGGCAGCAACTTCCTGCCTGTTCCTTAAATCCACTCTGCAGGGTGCTCCCGGCCCCTTCTCCGCTGCCTCCATGACTCAATTCTCATTTTCAAGGCAGAAGAGGGTCAGCTAGCCCACGTCCAACACCGTGTGAGGGAGAAGACATCAACCTTTTTTTGCACCAAGTCGCAGAGCCTCTGGGACTCCTTTGTTCTGGCAGCACAACCTGGCCTTGTCCTAACTTTGAAACTCTAACCCTGGGCAACATTGGGCCTCCCACCCGGCATGGCATCGCTGCCTCCCAGAGGAGACAATCCTGGAACTGGGCTAAGTTCCTGTAGTAAATAAAGGGGAAGCAGGATTCCCACCCAGGCGTGCGCTCACCTCCTCAACACACCGCCGGCCCCGGAAGGGAGGGCCGGCCTGGCAGGCGCCGTGCAGCTCAGGCACTGTGCTAGGCTAAGAAGGGGGACCGTCCGAGGGGGAGGGATGCAGACAGAGCTTGACCAGCAGGTTCTTTTTCTGCCTTTGGTCTCCTACCATAGAGATGTCATTTTGTCGGGAGGTTCTGCCCACCCGACCTCAGATGTAGGGTCTGGTGGCGGTGTGGACGTATCTATTCCCGGGAATTAGCTGGTGGATAGGCAACTGTTTTCTTTTTTTTTTTTTTTTTTAATATTTTATTTATTTATTTGACAGAGAGAGATCACAAGGAGGGAGAGAGGCAGGCAGAGGGAGAGGGGGAGGCAGGCTCCCTGCTGAGCAGAGAGCCCGATGCGGGGCTCGATCCCAGGACCCTGAGATCATGACCTGAGCCGAAGGCAGAGGCTTAACCCACTGAGCCACCCAGGCGCCCCAGGCAACTGTTTTCTACTCCGATCTGAGGGAACACAGGACGAGAATCAAAACCAGCCATTTCGCCCTGATTTCTACGGGAGCTGTGAATCAGCTCAGCTCCATGGATAAGAGGGTAGGTGCTGCTAGCATGTTCTCTGATAAGAGTGGACGGTCAGGTGGAGAAGTCACGAAGGGAAGCTCTGACCTCACCGAGTCTGGGGTCAGAGGCAGCGCTGACGGTTTAAAACGCGCGGGATCCTGAGATGAGGGGCTTCAGGTGTATTTCATTTGTATTTCCTTTTATTTAGGTATTTATTTGTACTGTTTGTGAAGAAAAGCATATCTGGAATAACGAACACTACCATTAATGAGCGCCTACTGTTTACCAGGCACTCAAATGTACCTCTTCTAGAGCGAGCAGCCCGAAGGATCCTCATTTCAACTGCTGAGGCAACTCATAAAAATAGAGCATGTTCAAGTCTTTCACTCTAGGAAGTGAGCACATTCTGATCCTCGTTTTCTAAATTCAGAGTCAGAAAATCCCCAGAGTCACACCGATGGAGTTTGGACTCCCACCAGTGGGGCGAGTCTGGAACCTTCCCCTCCCATCGCCAGCCTCCTGACTTGGCTCATTGAACCCCTCGCCCACTTGGAGGCAGAGCCATTGTTCTCCCTAGTTTAGAAATCGGGGAACCAAGGCTCAAGCAGAGCTGAGTGACTTGGCCAGCGTCCTAGGCACTCAGAGGAGCCCAGGACTTGAACCCAGGTCTGCCTGCCGTGCTCGCTGCCGCCCTCCCGCTGGTGCCCCTGCTCTTCCTCCGCCTCCTCGTCACCAGGGGCGGCAGAGCGACCACCCTCGGGGGGCGCCGCGAGGGCGGGGGATGCCCTGAAGGGCCCCGCTGGGGGAGGCGCCCCTCGGTGGCCCTTACTTTGCTGTGGGCGCAGATGGCCGAGCCCAGGAGCTTCCACGTGCCGCCGCGGCGGTCCATCCGCAGCATCCGCAGGATCTGCAGGAAACGCAGGCTGCGCAGGGACGTGGCCAGCACATTGCCCTGGTTTCCCACGGCGACCACCGGCACAGAGGCGATCAGCACGAAGATGTCTGGGAACGAGGACAGAGGGTGGCGGGGGAGCAGGAGGAGAAGGTCAGGCGAAGGCGATGGAGCCGTCACAGGCGCCGGCTGCCCGCGGACGCGCACGCGCTGAGCCCGCGGGGCGAAATCCTGACATCGGTCGCACGCGCTCCGCGGGATTATTCTCCCGAGACAGACGAGGACAGAGAACCTGAGCGTGAGTGCCTTCCCATGGCTACAGGGCCGCATGGGCATCGCTGGGTGGACCCTGGATGAGGGCCTGCCAGGCTCCAGCACTCACGCTCCGTCCCAGGGAAGCGAGTCCCCGAGGTCCCCCAGGGTGGCAGGGTCACTCTCAGGCCCAGAGGGGTCAGGCCTATGCCCTGGTCGGTCGTGGAGGGAAAGCCCGAAGCTCAGACATGAAGGCAGGTTTCCCCTAAAAGCAGCACCAAGTCAGGGCCTTGGCCTTGGGCGATTCATGGGGAGACCATCTCAGGAGGCACAAGAGAGGGGAGAGGGAGACAGGGAAGGAGAGAGGCAAGGTAAGGGGAGTTCTAAGCTGCCTCCCAAGATGGTCCCTCTGGAAGATGGGAGCTGGGACCTCTGTTGGCTCCCGTCCCCTGCTGGAGGATCGCCCCTGGGGTTGCTGCGGGCCCCACACTTCTGAGCGGCACAGCCTGGTGGTCTCCCTCGGCTTCAGGGAAGGCCCTCGGGTAGACTGCAGTAAAACATGAGGCCTGCCCATGAAGGGGGATGCTGGTCTCCGGAGGTGACATGGAAACGTCCACCGCAGCTGCCACCGAAAGCAGAGAAGCGGAGGGGATGAGGGGACTTGAACCCAGATCTGCCTTCTTGTGCTCGCTGTAGCCTCCTGCTGGTGCCCCTCCTCTTCCTCCTCCCCCTCCAAGCTGGCTCCTGAAGACAATAACCAAAGACAAAGCCATATGCCCTGGTCCCTTCCTATTCCCTTCAGCTGCCCCCACCACCCATACCAACCATGTCCCCACCACACAGCAGAGGGTCAGCAGGTAAAAGGGACCCCATAGCCAAGTAAATTTGGGGGAAAATTGATTAAGCACCTTTTGCTACCATAGGACTCCTAGGAACCTTCGATATGCTAATATGCACTGTGGCTCTCAATTACATACACAAAGTACAGCATTTCCCCAAAGATTTTGTGCACAGGACTATTTTTTTCACAAGAGCATCAGGTTCTAAGGAACACACTGAAAGAGATGTTTATCCACTGGGTAAAGTCCAAGCTCCTGAAAAAACCCTGTGACCCGTGAGCCTTCCAGAATCAGGTGCATTTGCTGGGCACACAGGTCTCTCCCAGACCTCCACACCTCTGTCTGGGTCGGTCTTCCAGCTTGGAATGGGTCCCTCAATTCACATGCGGGTATCTCTGCCATTTCAAGGTGTCCCCCAGATGTGCCTAACCCTGGGGAAAAGCTCGGTGTCAAACATCTGGATACCAACATGCCTGTATCCTTGGCCGGGCCTCTTGGTTGATGCATGCAACGTTATCCACTCATAATGTTTGCAGAAAGCAAGAGGAAACAAAACCTGGGTGTGGGGTAAATGTGAGTCGAGTCTGTGATGCTGGAGAGAACGGACCGAGATTCTGGCCCAGATGGACCTGCTCACGCCCGAAATGGCCGGGTCTGGAGCTGCTTCGACTGTGAGGGCCACGATAGTCCCTGATGGGATGCTGACCCTCGAGTCAAACACACGGAGAAAAGCAACATTTCTCGCAAGGGCCACGTTATGGGAGAAGTCGATAGGAGGAGAGCGGAAAACACAGGCATCCCAGAAAGGAAGCCAGCCAGGATGGTGATGCTGAGGGCTGGCCTCGGGTCTCTAGGGGAGGCCGGCAGTGGAACGTGACCGGGAAGTCCGTCAAATCAGCCCCTTTTGGAATAGTGGAGACTGTTTTGCAGGGAATGTTCTTTTCCTGGAAGGGTCCAGGCTCCACGCAATACTAAGGTGTTCTCGAACTGGGTGAGAACCTCTGAATTTGGGTATAAAGACACCCCCCACACCCCTTGTCAACACACGCACGCGCACAGGACTCTGGTCAGCACTGGGTAGGACTCTCCAAAGCAGAAAATGAGGTCCACTTAATACCTTGCAAAAGACTCTAAAGGAAGACAGAAGAAGAGGGGAGGCAAACTGGGGTTGCTATGGGCTGAAGGTTTGCGTCCTTCCAAAATTCAGCTGCTGAGGTCTTGGCTTAGGAGGAATGGGCTTAGGAGGCGGGGCCTCTGGGAGGTGATGAGGTCAGGAGAGCGGAGCCTCACAAAAGGGGTTGGGTCCCTGATAAGTTTCCCGAGAGCTCCTTGGCCCCTTCCGTGGTGTGAGGACACAGCGAGGAGACCAAGAGGGGCGCAGTCTGGGACCCAGAAGAGGGACTCAGCCAGAGCCTGGCACCCTGATCTTGGACGTCCGGCCTCTGGAACTGTGAGAAATTCATAAGCCCGCAGTCTAGGGCATTGTTGGAGTTGCCCGAATGGACTGAGACAGGAGCAGACAGGGAAGGAGGACCAAGAAAGAAGGTTGAAAAACATGAAAAAAAAGTCAATAACTACAAAGTCCTCCAACACTGTGTGCACGCGCCTGCACACCCACACCCACACCGCCTCTCCTTGCATTAAATGTTCTGAGTGAGACACAAAACCCTCAGGGGTCCAGCCTCAGCAGCAGATGGGAAGAAGGAAGAGTGGGTTCCGCCGGCAGTCAGGGAGTGCAGTCACTGTGCCAGGCAACCTGCAAGCAAGGCAGGGCCCCCCCAGCTGCCCGGAGAGAAGGGTGGCACTCAGGACAGAGGAAGGCTCCTGCTCTCTTTCCCTGAGCTGGCCATCCATACCCAAAGGGCCATGTTCAGTCCTGGGGGTCACTTTTTAAAAGGCCAGTGAGCATGCTCAGAGAAGAGCATGAACAATGCTGAGAACATGGTACAAGGTACAGCCGAAGCCACTAAGCACACTTTCCCACCGCTGGAGTGGAGAGAAGGAACAGAACGACTGAACTCAACTATCTGAAGAGAGTCAAAAGACTTCAGTCGGAATAAATACGCTGGAAGGTAGTGAGCTCCCTGGGATCGGGGGTATGCAAGCAGGCGACCACTTGCAGGCTGCCGTGAAGGGGACAGGAGCATCAGCCGGGACGGTATGTTGGACTAAGTGCCTTTGGAGGGTCTTTCAAGGCCCTGCGATCCTGTAACTTTAACCATCACTAGGAATTTGAGGTTCCAACTCCTCCCCATCACTGTCGCTCTATGATTTTAGTGCGATCTTCAGATGGAAACATATGGGTTCATGCCTGCACCAACAGGGGTAGGTGAAAGCGTCCACCTTCTCTACTAAATGCCTGCCGCCAGAGGGAAGAGTGTCAGTGACATCTCTCCAAAACGACTTCAGGGTCAAGACCCAGCAACGCGGTAGGGAGGGAGGGCACAGGTGCTAGATTCTTCCAGACCTGGGTGTTAGGGTGGAATCTGCTGCTTACCACCCGGGTGACTAGAAAATGACTCAGCACCACGAGCCTCAGTGTCCCCCTCTGTAAAATGGGGACAACGTGGGTCCATAGAAGCGATTCTCAACCAGCAGTGGTGTCACCCCTCCATGCCCACAACCACCAGTCCTGGGATCGTATAGGTGATTTGGGTTGTCACGATGCCTGGGGGTTACCAGTCTAGGGACTGAAGGGTGCTCAGCATCCTACCATGAGCGGCTCCTCCACAGCCCAAATGCCAAGAGTGCCCCCCACCACGCTCACTAAGAATCACGGCCCTGCAGAGCCATTAGGAGGGCAAGCCACGGAAGCAGGACTTCTGCGTCTGGAACACGGGAGCAGCTCCTCCTCCTCGAGGTAGGGTCAGAGGCCATGCGCGTTTCCATTAAGCCACAGGGTTTCCCAGAAGAACAGCGGCTGCCGAAAATCTCCTCCGGGAGGTGGCGCACCAGAAGCAGGGGGACGGGGGCGCCCCTGCCTCGGGGTCAGGGCTTACCTACCGAGCATGCACAGGGGCTTCCTGGCAAACTTCAGCCTTCCCCGCCAGCCTTTGTAGCGGCAGCAGCATCCGGCAGCCCAGATCCTCAAAGCAAACTCGGCTCCAAAGATGAAAATAGCAAATGTTTCCTGCATTAAGAACATATGGAGAGACATGGGTCAACCGGGACCGTTTGTCTGGGACTAGTGATTTCTGCTCCGAGGCTCTGAAGAGCGGGGTTCCCATTGCCGTTTTGGTGGTGGAGGGGGGAGAAGAACACGTTATCCCCTCTGTGCGGTTTTGGACAACTCCTGCGTCCATGCTGATGGGCTAACTGTCCCTAACATCAGCCTTGCAAAGGCATTCCTTGTTTTTTTTCGGTTTCGGTTCCAATGGCGCATTTTTTAAAAATTCTATTTTCATGTATGAAAAGCCTCTAAGGGCAGTGAAATTGAAAAGAGAAGCATCAAGAGAAACACAGTCTGCTAATCCCACCCAGTGCCTGGCCCCGGGTACTGCTACTTATGGTCAGTAGTTACTGAGCACAGCTCCTGGGTCGGGCACTAGCTCAAGTGTTTTATAATATTATTCTCATTTTACGCTTTGAGGAACCAAGGCAAGGAGTAGTTACACGAATTTCTCCAGACTGGGAGGTGGCGAGGAGGGACTCCCAGGCTGGTATTCAGGCTCAGAGCACCACGCTATGCTGTCTCCCTGAACTTGGGTCTCTTCCTTCCCTCCTGCCTCTCTTGTGGGCCAGACACGGAGACCTTTGCCCCCCTCTTTGGTGACCTCCTGGGACCCTTGGGGAGTTGCTGCTCCGTGATAACCCCTGAAACCTAGTTCCCGGAGTTGGATGGCTTCTCGGGATTCACCTGCTAAGGTCCTAGCGTGAGACCGTAAGAACTGAAAACACCTGCCTTCGGAAGGAATCCCCTGAATCTGGCATCACGGATGGCACGCTCAGGGCGAGGTGAAGGTTCTGCTCTTTTGTAGACCCTAATCGGGGGGCTGGCATCCCTTCCCTGTGTAGATGGGTGAACAGAGAGATATACCAGGCAGGGGCCGCAGGAGCGAGGATGTGGAGTTTTAATGTACAAATAGGATTTGGTACTTGGCCTTGAAGGGAGTCAGAGATGCTCAGGGTTTAGGGAGAAAAAGCAGAGGCAGGGTTTAGAACAGAGCATGCCTTTGTGTTAACTTTCAGAGCCTTGAGAAACCGCCGTTTCTCATATAACTAATGGGCCTTGGTTTTTGCTTTGACCTTGTTCGTGCCCTCTAGTCTCTAGTCCAGAATAACAAATACCATTCCCTTCCACCTGTGCCCATGCAGACCTGCCCAGCTGACCTAGACATTGCTTTCTCTCGGGACTGGCTTGGCCGGGAAGCCAAAACCGGTTGTGCCCAAGGGTAGCCTCCTTGCTCTCCACGGTGAAAGTCCCAACGAGAGGCGTGTACCCCGGAACCACACCGTGGGGGGCGGTGCACAGTCTCACCAGTAACAGCAGCCAGTCTCCCGAAACAGTCTCGTACTCCCTGAACGTGGTCAGCACGGCCAGAATCAAGCATCCCAGGACGATGAGGAACCTGGAGGGAAGGAAGGAGGAAGCATCTAGTCCCAGCAACTTCCCTGAGCCATTGGCATGTGCTTGATCCGTAATCCCACGTAACCTCATCACAAACAGATGAGACAGGTAGGAATCATTATTCCAGCTAAAGAAAACAGGTCCGAGGAAAGGTACGAAATGCGCGTACACATGGTTCGTGGAATCAGCTGGGGGGGCTGCTGACATCTTCCAGAGCAAAAGTTCCCACAAGCTTTGGTAAAGCAACAGGAATATAAATGAATGAATAGTGTGTCCAGCGCGTACAGGACAATAGTTTTCAAACACATGGACCATTCTTACGATAAACAAATGACAGATTCGTTTCAAAGATCGATACATTTTCAGCAAAAGCCTCTATCTCCATGCCTTAGCATTATTTGTTTCACAGTCCCTGGTTACGAAAAGAAATGACCTCTTTCATCTGGGGCCCTTCAGAATCATTTTTGAAATTACAATATGCTCTTCATACTAGAAAGAACAGGACCCGCCATAGAGACGGATGCAGTCGGCTGCACCTGGAAAAGTCCCGTAAAGGTCATCTGGTTTGTGTCCCTGTGTCAGGCAGGAGCAAATGCAAACAGTCCTTTGAGATTATTATCTACATAAATTCAGTTGGCGGGGAGGGTGGGGAGAGGGGGAGCTTGTAGTGCGTGTGTTCATGTGTGTGCACGCTTGATCATATCAGCAGAGAAAAATGGCTCTCCCTCCTTCTTGGTGGAGAGTTTCCGGCTCGATGCTCGGCGCCAGGCCCCCTAGGGTCCAGGGGTGAGGCTTGGTACTACACACTCCAGGTTCTTCTGCTCTGTGCGATCTGGCTCTCCACCCTGCTGGGTTCCAACCCACGTGCTGTGGGCTTGCTTATGTAAGTGGGGACACGCTGGTGCATTCATTCACTCGCTCATTCATTCATTCCTTCAATATTTATATGGCAGGCACGGGGGAAAGAGAGCTGGAATTCCATGATGAATATGCTGGATCTGTCTTCATGAACTCACAGTCTGACCAAACAGAAAACTATCTCATGCCATGATGGTAAAGACCACAATGTAAGGTTTGGAAATAACTGCTCCTGGCCTTGGCTGAGGACGCAAGTCCTGGCTCTGACCCTTGGTGATCCTGAGCACATTTTCTGATCAATACGCCTTCTGATCTGCAGACCTGAATCTATATTCCCAACCTTACCTAGGCACCTAAACCAGATTTTAAGCTCTCTCCTGTGTTTGGACATTTTACTTCAATTTATGGCTCCGGACTCATGCCTAGAATATGCTACCCCGAATCCCGAGTCTTCTCAAGTGATGATGATGAATGATGGTGGTGGTGGGTGGTGGGGGTAACATCAACTCCCACACCCACCCCTTGTTACTTTACATCTCTCAGGTCATCCTTACAACCACCCCCCAGGGTAGACATGAACTCCCACTTTAGAGATGGAGAAATTCATCAGAAGGATTCATTTCCATCTGGATAATTGTGTTGTCGGTTAAAAAGACCACGGAGTGTGGAGTCCAGAGACACAGGCTCAAAGGGAGTACTTTCTATGGGATCTTGAATAGCTCATTGACGCTGGGAATCTCAATGATCACATTCATAGAATGGGAATAATGGATCCACCTGGAGATCATGGCTATGGTGAGGACCACAGGACACAATGGATGGGGAGTGGCTTGGTCATACAGGATCATGCCAATGAAGCTGGTGCTGTCCCATTCACACACTCGTCGCTGGCTGGTTCCCCAGCAGGCCTTGGGGAACGGGCTCTCAGATGATTCTGCAAATCCACACTCCGGTTCTACCAAGACTTCATTTTATTCATTCATAGGCTCTGGAAATAAGCCCTAGATTAGCATCCCCTTCCTACTCTTATGCCGTGTCATCTTGGGCAAGTTACACAACCTCTTGGTGTCTTGGCTTCCTTATCTAGAAAACGAACTCAATAAAAGTACACGCATCCTCCATTATTCAATGATATAATCTGTGTCAGGTGCCCAGAAGAGTGCCTTCTCTACATGCTAGCTATTTATTCTGATTTAGTATCAGTTGTGTCCCAGGCATAGCACTGGTTTTAAGGATACAAACATGAATAAAACCTAGCTTTCATTTCCGAGGACCTCCTACTGCCGTGGAGGAAACACAGGACAGATAATTACAGAGGTTAGGATCTGAGTGTTCATCACATGCTTTCAGAGTACAAAATTGAAAGCCTCCAAGAGGCCAAGGGTTGGAAGTATATTTAAGGCTTAGCTAGAGTTGACTGCCGTGTCTCAGTTTATCCAGGACATCCCCCAATTTATGTGTGATGACCTAGAACATCGTGAATGACATGCGCACGCAGAGAGTGTGAAAGTTTTTGGACGCAGAACTCAGTTCGATCATCTCCTTTAGCAAGGGATGTGAGCCTTTGATCTGGACTTGCTGTCCTCACAGCCTTGTCTTCTGCTGCTCCCCGACTCCCAGGCCAGCCATCCTGAATGAGAGCATTTCCTCCGGCTCTCTGAGCCTATTTGTGCCTGTCTCGATGCTCTTCTCTGCCCACTCCTCCCAACCTCCCCCCCCCAACCCCACATTCTCCTTAACGGCACCAGTCATGCTTTGCCTCCAGAGACGTCCATGACCCTGGCTGCTCTCTGCATGTTCTCCAGTGTGACCTCTCCCCCGGGGGCACCGAGCACCCCGCTGTGTTTCTATTCCAGTACTGATCATAACCCATTATCATTTTGTAATCATTTGCTTGCATTGTGTATTAATTAAAATGTACTATCTTAACTATGCTGTGGACTGGCTGAGTTTGAGGTTCAAGTGGAAATATCCAGAAGGTTGATCAAAATTCAAGTCTACAGCTTAGGGAAGAGGGTGCGGCTGGGGATCTAAGTTCCTTTCAGCTCTTACAATCCGGAATTTTAGAGCCAGCGAAGGGAATCAGGAAATGCAGTTGCAGCCCGACTCCCAGGTGCAGAGAGTGCAGAACCAGGCTTCAGCCAGCAGGGGGCAGCAAATGCCTGGCGGAGTTGGGCATTCTCTCACACCTCCAGGAACTCAAAGCACCTGCAACCTCCGGAAATTTACTTTCTGAAACTGGAAAACAACCATTAATTGATAAAGCTAAGAGAATCAAGGAGCCCTCCTTAACCAGGGAAGGGGAAAATGCTCTTTGGTCCTTCACGCTTTTCAATTGACTCTTAAGATAGGTGCGTGATCTCAGACACACAGACCAAATGACCGGTCTCACCGTGGAAGCCAGATGTGTGTGGGGGACAGGGTCGTCCCTCCTCCCACCGTTTCGGCTTTCTCTCTCCCCCGTGCTTCACCAACGACTCTTTTACTTCCTCTGTCACTTTCTTAAAGTTTTTAATTTTAATTCCAGTGCAGTTAACATACAGTGTGATATTAGTTTCAGGTGTGCGATATGGTGATTCGACACTTCCATACATCACCCTGTGGTCATCAAGGACAATGCACTCCTAATTCCGGTCCCCTATTTTCCCCATTCCCCCACCCGCCTCCTCTTCGGGAACCATCAGTTTGTCCTCTAGAATTCAGAGTCTGTGCTTTTTCATTGTTATTCTCGTTCTTTTTTCCCCTTTGTTTTGTTTTTGTTACATATGAGTAAAATCATATGGTATTTGTCTTTCTCTGCCTGATTTATTTCACTTAGCATCATACTCTCTAGCTCCACCCACGTCGTTGCAAAAGGCAAGATTTCATTCTTTTTATGGCTGAGTAATATTCCATTGTATATATATACACCACATCTTTATTCATCTATCAGTGAACACGGGCTCTTGCCATAGTTTGGCTATTGTAAATGATGCTGCAATACACATAGGGGCGTATGTTTGATTTAGTGTTTTTGTATTCTTTGGGCAAATCCCCAACAGTGGGATTGCTGGGTCATAGAGTAGCTCTATTTTTAACGTCTTGAGGAACCTCCATACTGTTTTCCAGAGTGGCTGCACCAGCTTGCATTCCCACCAACAGTGTAAGAGGGTTCCCCTTTCTCTGCATCCTTGCCAACACGTGTTGTTTCTTGTGTTGTTGATTTTGGCCTTGTCACTTTGATTCCTGCTCTGTAGCTGTCCCTGTCCCTGTCCCCTACACCCAACTTTCCCTGACTTCCCCTCCTCTCCCCTCTCCCTCCTCCCTCTGCTCCCTGCCCACACTCTTCCTCCTTCCAGTGCCTGCAGGATGGGTCAGGGTTTGTGGTGGAAGTAAGTCTGGGGGAGAGCCAAAAGCTGTCCTTCTGTCTGCGGGGTCGTGGCTGTCTTGGTGAACGGGGCTAGTCGGGGTCAAGGATCTCAGACATGACCTTTAAATCACACGCCACCTCCTACCCACACCCTCTGCATCTTCCCCCTCCCCCCCCCGCCAAGGTTGTGGAGGGTGGGAGGGAGGCTGCTTTGCAGCTGTACTTGGAGTCTCAAGTGTAAGGTCCAAGCCCCTTGACACCAAACCTCTGCCGGGCCACAGCTCTGCACAGCGGCACCCGGGATTCCTTGTGCCCTCTTCTCAGCCAGGCCTGGACTCCCTTACAGGAATAAAGCTTAACCCGCTGGGAATGGGGGCCTAACGGCCGAGGATTACCTCCTGGCTTCCCTCGAGGGGGGACAAACGGGGGGTGAAAACTCTAGAATTTACCAGGCTCCAGTGCTGGGGTCACGACAGGAGTAGGGGCAGCACCGAGAGCGGCCGGGGAGCCCGCAGGGAGACACTGCGGGATCAGGTCAGGCACAGCCAGCCAGAGACCAGGGAGGGGCCTGCCGGCTCGCCGTGCAGCCATGGGAGGACAAGCCCATCCCTTCTCTTCTGGACTCCCAGGCTGGGAAAAGAAACTCTCAGTTCCCCTTATGGGTAGTTCTCCAAGATCCTGGCTGCCTCCTGCTACAATTACAGCTGCTCCTGGGTTGCTTTCAAGGAAGGCAGGAGCTGACCACTGAAGTTTCCCCTTTACGATCCTTGTCTGTGCGCCCTTGAGTGGGGGCTGTAGAAACGCTCTCCTGGACGGGTGGAGGCAGAACTGAACCCTCTCACAGAGCAGGTGCTGCTCTGTAAGACCTGATCCTCAGTCAGCACCCTTGGTTTTTGCCCTTGAGTGGAATATACAAGCCCTCAGAGTACATCAGCATCCTACTGACCCTCAACCGAAATTCCCCAAAGTCAAAGCACCCACTATGTGCCAGGGATTTCCTTATCCCCTATGAATCAGTCCAACAGCCCCCAAGGAGCTGAATTCTCCCAACACCCACGAGAGGGAGCTTGGATGAAGATCCTTCACCAGTCACACCTTCGCATGAGAACTCAGCCCTGGCTGACACTTGCGCTGTGTGGTCTTTGTGAAGACCCCAAGCAGAAGTCTCAGGTAAGCCAAGCTTGGATCCCTGCCTCACAGAAACTGGGATGATACATGTGAGTTGTGTTAAGCTGCTAAATTTTGTGGTAGTTTGTTATGCAGTAATAGGTAACTGATACTGGCGAAGCAGGATCTGAATCTTGGCTTGCCTAGAAACCAGAGGACTTTGGATAGGCTTATTTTTCAGAGCCTCAGTTTCTCAAATATAAAGCTGGAGTGACCATGTAAGGGACTTTTGCTACCTTATTTTTTATCCCAGTTTTTATGGTTAAGAGAGACTGCACAGGGCAGCAAAAATCCCCATAACCAGAACTCATTTCTCTAATGAGGTCTCCATGCAAACATCCTTGGTGATGTCACAGGAGCCTATATCGTGTTTGTGCATGGCCGTGCGGGTCCATCCCGCCTCCCCATCAGGTACAGCACCCAGCAGTACAATGTGAACCATTTGCACAGTGAAAAGGCAGAGCTTACAAGAGATGCAAGGTTTCATGAAGTTGATGGACATGATGATGGAGAGATGTTCTAAATACGGCAAAGCCATTAACAAGTGACAATCTTACTCCAACAATGAAAGACAAACCAATGATACTTCAAAGGATTAAAAATCTCATACAATCCTTCCCCCCGAATGTCGAGAAGATAGAACGTGAAGTTATATTGTATTCCATATAATTTGGGCATAAATAATATACCCTCAAATTAACACTCGATTCGGTCTTTGTTAACTCAAAAAATTAGAGCATAGTTGAAATTATAACTTCTATTTTGTTAATTGTGAGATACGATAAACACATTTTTGTATTTTAATTATATTTTTTGCAATAAAGTACTAATAAGATATTTTCTTCTCTGTTTAGTATGAGGTTTGGTCCCATTTCCAGCAGATCCACTTTAAGTAGATTTTCACCGATTCCCATTAACTGCAGAATAAAGGGACTCTCTAAATCTGCCTCATGGGATGGGAACGGGAGTTAGAAGAGAATCACGTTATGTGAAACGACTAGAATTCTGGCAAACATCAGGCATTCGGCAGGTGCTGCTTTCTTACCCGCCTTTTTTCTCTTCTTAGGCTCACAGAGAAGAGTCGAAAATCTGACATTAATAATATATAGGGGAAAAAAACACTTTGTCTTTAAAAACTTCCATGTTCTTGAAATGAGGCAAGAATATCATACATAAATAATCACACACAGATATGTATCTATATCTGTCTATACCCTATCCACACCAACCTACAGATCCGTACATGTGTAATGTGTAGATGCTGGTTTCGACCATTTAAACCAGGAGTTAGCAGACTACGGCCCTCAGGCCAAATCCAACCAGCGGCCTATTTTTGGAAATAAATTTTTCTTTATGCCACAGCCACACTTTTTTGTTTTAATATTATCTGTGGTTGCTTCTGTAGTGAAGAGTGGCAGGAGAGGCTGTCTGGCCCACAGTCCTAAAATACTTACTATCTGGCCCTTTAAGAGAAAGTTTCCCAACTCTTGACCTACGCTAAGGGCCAAGGTCAATCTAACTCCATCAAGATCATCTGAAGATACATTCCACATCTAATGCAGGGCAGAAAAAATATTTTAAAACTTAAAAGGGATTTAATCTTAAAAACACATTGGTGACACCAGATTATTTAACATGATTAGAGGAATACAATAGGAATATATGCAGGTTTATGGAGAAAAAGAAATAAAACTTTAGGGAAAATAATACAAATTATGAGTAAAAGCTCATGTAGAGCCACTGTTTAAGCTTCATTAGTTTCATGATGAATCTGCCTCTAGAAACATCTGTGTAAGTTTTGTGGTATGCTACCCTGCACTACTTCTTGAATGTCCCTCTTATTAATTTTTTTTAAGATATATTTATTTATTTGAGAGAGCGAGAAGGAGGGAGCATGCATGCAGGGAGGGGCAGGGAGAGGGAGAAGGACAGACTCTGAGCCGAGTGTGGAGCCTGATGTGGGGCTCGATCCCACGACCCTGGGATCATGACCTGAGCCGAAACCAAGAGTCGAATGCTTAGCCACCTGGACCCACCCGGGCGGCCCTTATTAGTGGTTTTTAAACAAAGCACAGCCCTGTTTGAACTCACTGTTGCTGCCCGGAGAGCATTTCTGTGGATGGTACTAACTGCGTGACTTTGGGCGGCAGGGCAAACTTCTCCATGACCTGACCGAATGTCATGGGGACCTCCTGTCGGGGACAGTCTGGGCCCTGGAGCCGGACACGTGGTAAGGGTCTCGAGTGCCCCTTACCACTATGCTTCTGGCTCCTCATCTGCAGGGTGGGAAGGAAGTGCCAGCTACCCACAAGAGTTCAATGATGTAACAGGTAGAAAATGCTGAGAGGCAGGCAGTGGACACTCAGTAATTAGCAGTTTCCTTCCAATTTGCCCATTTACCAAATATTTATAACTGGGAGCAGACATTTGGGAATCAGGCATGGAATGAGTTTAAATTTTGACTACACTATTTACTTCTGTGTGACATTGGCAGGTAACTTAATCTGTCTGGCCCTCCAATCCCTTTTATTCATTTTGGGAATAATTATTCAACCTCACAGAGTTGCTGCGAGGACTCAAGTGCCTCACGTCCTCCATCTGTAAAATGGGATAATGAAATGTTAGGCCTTGCTTAATAAATGTTAGTAATTAGTATTAATATGATTGTTATTATCTATTATTCTGTAAAACGCAAAGCCTGGGGAATTTGTACGTTCTCAACGGGAAGAAACTGTCATGAATACAATACATTTGGAATTTACCAGACACATGTCATCTTTGGGTAACTACCAAGTGACACTATTAATTGTAAGACACATAATTGTATAAACTACTAAAAAAAAAAGGAAGTTGCCAAATAAATTATGACAGCCACTGATTATATTTCATATCCTCATTTCAGAGATGTTAAAATGGGGGAAAATACGCACTCAGAATTGATGAAACAGAGATCGGTAACATCGCCTTATAACCAAGTCCTCGGAAACACTTTGACGAGGACAAGGTGTTAACGTGTGGCTCAGGTGTGTCGGAGGGCCTGGAGGAGGTCCTCCGTCCCCAGCGCTAGCAGGGCACGCCGATTAAAGTCTGGGTCCATGGTTTCTTTGGTCCAAGCCCTCCTAGTTGTATCGCCACTGTTATAATTCTGAGTTTGACTCTCCATACGTTTCGTTGGAATGAAAGGTCCCATATTTTCATGGAATGAGACTTTCTGGGGCTCACATAAGCTAGCACAGTGATGGAAGTCAGGAGCTGGGATTTGGGAAT
This sequence comes from Potos flavus, assembly GCA_028534135.1. Taxonomy (NCBI): domain Eukaryota; kingdom Metazoa; phylum Chordata; class Mammalia; order Carnivora; family Procyonidae; genus Potos; species Potos flavus. Next base: position 4,949,134 of record CM052900.1, on the reverse strand, counting down.
CCCATCTGTCTTCTGAAGTCTGGCAGGCTTTACTCCTTTTTTGGACTTGACCCTAACAGGTCCTCCCGTTTATAATGACCTGGGTTTGGATCTGGATTCTCCAAACCCAGAACTGCAGAACTTTGGGCAAGATGCTCCATCTTTCTTCCATCTTTCTGAGCCTCGGCTCTTCTATTTGCTGATGTAGAAATAAGGATGCAAAGGGCTTCCCACAGAGCTGTGGTGAGTACTCCCTGGGGTAAGGTGTGCTGGCGCCCAGTGGCTCTGCAGCCAGAGTGCAAAGTGCCCTTCGGAGCCCTCCAGCCCGTGCAGGCATGTCTGACCCTCCAGCAAATTATGCCCATTCTTCCTCTGATATACTATCAGACATCTGGTCCACTTCTCTGTCTCTATGACAAATGCCCTTGTCAAGCCACATCGTTTTTCCCTCTGATCACTCTGGTGGTCTCCTGTCAGCACTCCTATGACCCTCCACTGCTTCCCCTCCAATCCCTTCTGTGATGGCCAGCGCTATCCTTCCCAGCCTCATTGCCATCCCTCCCCGCCCTCCTCCACACACATAGAGTCTAGTGTCATCTGAACAACTTGGTTCATTAGAAAGAGGAAGGTCTTAGGAGGTAGGCCAGTCTGGGTTTGGATTCTGGATGACATTTCCAGCCATGTGCCCATGGTCACATTGTCTTGCCTTTGAAAACCTCAGGCTCCTTATTTACACAACAAGGCTAATAAAACGCCAGTGTAAATGTGTACCAGGGCACTGTGATCCCCGTGCGGGTGAAGAGCAAACATCAGTGAACATCGGTCACTTGCAAACCCCTTCCCACCATTCCCAGCACCTGAAATGCAGACCCCACTCATTTTCTCTGCCAGCTTTCAACCACACTGATCGGATCCTATCATCTTACAGAGCTTTCCTGCATGCACAGTGCATTCCCAGCGGGAGAAGAAATATATATATATATATATATATATATATATATATATATATATATATATATATATACACACACATAGCGTTTCTTTCATGCCCATTTAGGAAAGCGGATCCTAGAATGTTGGCAAAAATGCAAAGCTACATTTCCACTCAGGCCACTTTGCCAGGACCGTTTTTATAGACTTTTTCATAATTTCTTCAAGACCTCATCACAGGATACACAGTATCCGAGAGCCGGATGGGGCTGCGTGGTTCTCACCATCAAAAGAGATAAGAAAGTAAACCTTGAGAAATCAGAAGAGAAACAGCAGGGGATTCCTTTGCTTTGTTGCAGGAGTCTGCAGGACATTATAGGGCGGGAAAAACAAAGGCACGATTAAAACCCCATAAGCCTCAACTGAAAGTCCAATCAACTTTGTGAACAAAAGAGTCTTTGTTTCACCCTGTGGGTGGTATTTTGAGGTCTGAATCCATCCTTCCAGAGATAGCCGAGCTGCCATAGGCATGAAACTGAACACCCTCAAGAGGATATTTAGTGTAACAAACACCTGCTGAGCACTTACTATGCTGGGATATTGTGATTGAGGAAAAAATACACGTGGTCTTCGTCCTAGTTTCTGACACATAGCTCCTAAACCCCTTTTAATTTCCTAAGTGGTGAGAGCAATCAAGGTGTCTTTTGTTATGTGAATGAGGTGACTTTTGGACCCATCTATGGATGGGGGCTGGCGGCCAGAATGCACAATGTGGTTAGAGGGTTGAAACTTTCAGTCCCTACATCCAACCTCTGGGTAGAGCAAAAGGGCTGGAAATTGAGTTCAATCGCCGATGACCAATGATTTAATCAATCATGCCTATATAATGAGGTCTCCATAACAACCCCAAAGGACTAGATTCGGAGAGCATCTGGGTTGGCCAACATGGGAGGAGCAGCCTGGAGAAAGTGTAGAAATTCTGTGACTTTCCCATTCCTTACCCTGTGCATCTCTTCCTTATGGCTGATCCTAAGTTTTATCCCCTTACAATAAGCTGGTAATCTAATCAAATGTTTCTGTTTCTATGAACTGATCTGGCAAATTTATGGAACCCAAGGAGAAGGTCATTGGAATCTCTGATCTATACAACCTTGAGCAGAGGTGACAACCTGGGTTTTTGATTGGTACCTAAAATGGGCCAGAGGGGCAGTCTTGTAAGACTGAGCCCTTCGACTATGGAATCTGATGCTGTCTTCAGGTAGATGGTGTCGGAACTGAGTTAAATTGTAGGATAGCTGGTGTCAGAGAGTTGCTTGGTACTGTGAGGACCCTCCTGCCCTTGAACCATGACACAGAATGGGATGCAGAGCTCTTATATGTGCATTTCGGAAGCACCTATGTGAATGAAGCACTAAAGGCAGTAGTGGGGAGAGCATGCACTTACTTGACCATCAGAGACTGCCTTTGATCCCCAGCCCTTCCTCTTCCAGTTTTTGGGACCCAGGCCAAGTTATTTCATTCCTCTTAGCTCCCTCATTTGTGCGTTGGTAACACCAACGTCCAACTTGCAGGACTGCAGCACGGACTGACGATGAAGGCTGCAAAGTCCCTGGATGCACACTCTGGTAGGGGGGAGGTTCCATGTGGCTCGGTGATAATGTGGTTGGCACTACAGGTAGTGGACACAGCATCGCGTCCAGGGAGGCCAGAGAAGAAACGGTCTAGAGTAGCTTTACCTATAGATGTTGCAGTGTCGGGTCAGTGCTCTCTCGCCCAGAGGGCTGGGAAGGTCCAGTAGAGGCTCCCCAGCGGTCCTCCCTCAAGCCTGCCTGGAGAGGGCCTTTGGTCTATGAGGGTGAAAGGGGAGAAGGTGACGGGAGAATGGCAAACAGGCAGCGTAGTTCTCCTCTCCCCTTCCTTCCTTCCAGAAGGAGAGGGGCATATCTGTCCTAGGTTCACAGTAGATGCCAGTTCTGTCTCATGTGTCCTGTCTCCAGTCCTGTCTCATGTGTCTTCCATCTGGGCATAAGGACCTCCTGACAAGACTTGGGGTGTGTAGTCCAGAGTCTAGAGTCCAGATCGTGTGCTCTAGAGCACGCCATTCCTTCCCCTGTCCCTTCTGCTCCCAGGGGCTTTCAGCCCTCCATCAACACCAGATAACCTTTTCTTGTGCATTTCTCATGGCAGGTCTAAAGGGTTCCAGCCTCTCATCTGTTTCTGCTCGCCTTGTCTACAATCAGATCCCTCCAGCCCGGACATTTCCAGTCCTCTCGAGTTTCAATGACTCAGTTCACAAAAGACATTCTGAAGCGAACGATACAGACCGAAATAAAAGAATCATCCTATTTAATTCTAAGCCTAACAAATCAACTCTTTTCTTCTCCCACCTCCCTGCTGTCCCCTTTCCAGCCCAAGGACACAGACATATGCAATTTTTACATATTGCTTTGTCACAACGTTATGTTCTACATTTTATCTTATTAAAGCATAAATATTTTTCCAGTTAGCTATAAAATATTCAAAACAATCATGTTTAATGAAAGAGCAGCATTCAATGACATCAGTGCACTGAAATATATATAACCAGTTTCTTACTATTAAATATTTAGGTTTATTTTAACATGGACAGGACTGGAAGAGATTATGTTGAGTGAAATAAGTCAAGAGGAGAGAGTCAATTATCATATGGTCTCACTTACGTGTGGAGCATAAGGAAAAACATGGAGGACATTGTGAGAGGGAAGGGAGGGATGAATTGGAGGAAATCGGAGGGGCGAAGAACCATGAGAGAACCCAGAGCAATGGACTGAGGGTTTTGGAGGGGACGGGGGTGGGGGGATGGGCGAGCCTGGTGGTGGGTATTGAGGAGGGCACGTATTGCATGGAGCACTGGGTGTGGTACATAAACAATGAATCTTGCAACACTGAAAAAAATAAAAGTATTTGGGAAAATAAATAAATAAATAAATAAATAAATATTTAGGTTTATATTGCTTCCAGTTCTGTGTTGTTATAAATAATGCTAGAGTAAATATCTTCGTGCTTACAGTTTTTCCTCATTGAGGACCAATGCCTTAGAATAAATCTTCACCATATCCGGACTTTGAACATTTGTATGAATTCTTGGTACATTCTGCCAGGCAATTATAAAAGGATACATGACTTTACACCGTCCCCAGGAACATATAAGGACCCTATTTTCACCCAGTTTTACCAGCAATGGTTATTACCATTTTGCTAAAGGACTTGCTAGTTTAAGAGGAATGAAATGGTACCTGGATTTGCATTTTAAAAGAGAATAAAGCCTTGCACCAAAAGACAAGGTACCTCTTAAGGGACCTCCAGCTGAGGGACAGAGGTTTTAGGAGAAAAAGGAGCAAGTTTTCCCAGCAGCTTGGAAATTATCCCAAGTAGTCATTCACCTTCTCCACCTGCCTGGTGGCCAAATCAGACTCCAGCCTTTTCAACTGCCTTCAGGCTGAAGACAGTGGGAAAAATGCCAATGTGTAATTGGTGTATTACTTTTCTCACCATGCCCTGGAGACTTTTCTCACTCACATGTAAAAAATGGTGCTTTCAGACCCAAACCAAAAGATGTAAACATCTTATATTTTCTTATCCCATTAGCACCTTCCTACAAATGGCTCCACAGTTTCTTTTGAGAGCCGGACACACAGACACAAAGTCATATCTGGGTCCCATGCTGTTTTCCCCCCAGCATGACACAGCCCTCATTATTCTAGATCTTTTTTTTTTTCCTTTCTCCTTTTGGAAATCTCATTAGAATGGAAACACTCAGTGGCTTCAAGCTTCCAAAATGAGAGATTAAAAAAAAAAAAAGAAAAAAAAGAGCATGCCCCATGCTAGCATTAGCACGGTGGAGACGCATCTGTCTGCCCAGCTGCGCTGCGCAAACAATGATCATCATGGCTGATTGTTCTAGCAAATTCCTTCCCTCCTTGGACGCTGCATTCATCTTTAAACGCTCCTGGATTTTATATTCACTCACTCAGTCCTTGATTCAATACATGTTTACTGAGTAATTACTTTGTACCGAGCCCCGCGTCAAGGTAGAGAGGTAACCCAAGATTCAGGTCTGCCCGCAAGATATTTATGGCATTATAAGGAAACCAATTATTCCAGTGGAAAGTGATCAGCATTAAAGTAGACATGACAGGTGCTACTCTGCAGGGACAGAGGCTGTCAAGAGCACCCTAATAAGTTCTCAGGGGTTACCCGCTATTAGCTTTAATTTCAAAACTGCATAGCATCTTGGGACTTTGAGACCTCCTTCGTCTCACCTATCTCTAAGGTCAGTCATTTAGAGGAAAAACAGAAGATCATTCGCTAGCCATGGGTGTTAAGAATTATGCCAAGCTTGGATGCACCTGGATCTACTGTTCCCGGCACTCAGGACCAGTGCCGTACTGTAAACCGAGGTACAATATTTATCTGGGGGTGCCCTGAGAAAAAGGCACCAGTTGCTATGTTTTTCTATGTAGGAGAAGAGAGATGGGAAGGGAAAGGAATACCAGGATCAGGAGATCTGATTTCAAGTCTTTGCAGCCAACTACCTGGGAGATCTTCGGCAAGTTGACCCTGAGGCTCAATTTTCTCATCTGCAAAGTGTGTCTAAGTGCTTAGAGCAACTATTAGAGGTAGATTGAGAGAATCAATGAGAGGATGCATGCATGCAAAATTCTAGCACAGTGCCTGGTACACAGCTCGCCTTCAACTTACATTCATTCCAAACCTCTCTCTCCTAAGAAACCTTCTGGACCTGGAACAGGTTTGTGATTTTTATTTGCATCAGGGTCTAGAAGGTGCAACAGGTTGTGTCCTGGGCTTCAGACCATTGGAGAGGAGGTGGGCAAGACAGAGTATGGGTTAGAACAGGCCCCTGGGGTTCAATTATGGGGGAGTGGTGATGGGCAGGAAGCAGACAGGCCATTTCTTGGGGACCATTTATCCGAGTAGGAAGAGAAAACACTTGTGGGTGTTTGGGCTTCTAGAAGCACTGGGAGTTATGCCATCAGGCCCCATCTTCATTGGAGATGACAGGCAGTGGGGTTTCACGTTCACTGGCCCTTATCTTTCTCATTCACAGTAACTTTCTGACCTCTCTGGGAGGTATCCTCCTCATTCCCTGAACTCACATCACCCCTCTGTGTCTTTTCTTCTTCTTGTTTAGCAGCATTTCTCAGATTACGTGGGGAAAATGGCTGGTGCCAGCTAGGCACAGGCTGAATGGGCTCTTACCCGCCTTAGGCAAGAAGAGCTGGATATAGAGAAAAAAAAAACGTTTGTGTCCGTAAAAAACTATGATGTCAGTTATGAGCATATCTTATCCTGAAAATTATGTTTTAGCAAGGACCTTCTCCCCAGATATAGTGCTGATATGGGTTTTCTAGGCATCCTATGTCCTGGAACAAGGGTTCGTAAAGTTGCAAATTAAAATCACCTATGGATCTTAAAAAAAAACAAAAAGCCAGTGGCTCCCATCAACCCATGAATCTCCTAATTTAATTGCTCTGAGTGAACCCAGTGCTAGTCCGGTTTTTAAACTTTCCCCACGTGACAATACTGTGCAGTCAGGGTTGAGAACCACTTTCTAGAAAGAACAGTCACCAGCTAACACTGTGGGCTTTGGAGTCAGACTGTGTGGACGTGAATCTGGTCCCCAGCTGGTCTGGGTCAAAGAAGCACCCAAGCCTGCAGTGGGCAGGGCTTTCTCTGCAGTCAGAAAGAAAGGGCTCTGAATCACAGCTCTAACACTTTCTGGTAAGGGGCATGGACAACTTACTTAATATCTATGGCCTCCCTATTTGCATGAATTTTCCAACAAATTATTACAAAGTTAGCAGCTTACAAAACATACAGATTTATTATCTCACAGTAGCTGTGATTCAACAGCCTGGGCACAGCTTAGCGAGGGCTTCTGCTTAAGGCTGGAATCGAAGCGTTGGCCAGAGCTGGGTTCTTATCAGAGGCTTGACTGGGGAAGAACCTGGTGCCAAGCTCCCTTGGCTTGTCAGCAGAATTTACTTCCTATGGCCGTAGGGATTCATGATGGCTGCTGGCTTCTTCAAAGCCAGTAATAGGGGGAGACAGACATAGAGATAGAGATGATAGAGATAGGTAGATAGATAAAGAGAGAGAGAAATAGATGATAGATAGAAAGTAACAAGATGTTTTACGTTATTAAGCATATCAGGAGAGGGGATCAAAGGGTTGACCTTAAAGTCTATCCACTACGCACACTACTTTCATCTGGAAATTGGGGATATTATACATACCCAATAGGTAGTTGTGAAAATTAAACAAGACAATCCATTACAAGGGCATGACCCATGACCACTCAGTGAATGCTTTACCCTCCACAGTCCACACAGAAGCCACTGCCACACAGTTTCCCACATCAGAGGTCATGGTGTCCTCATCTGGGCCCCCACAGCCACCATAGCACAGATCTGTCTCGGGGCATCCATCCACCAAGGCTGCCGGGCCCCTCACTGAAGTCTTGGCGCGTGTCCTTTGCTCGTCAAAATGCAAGACATGCATCATTTTGTCTGATCCTCAAGCCAACTGTGGATACACGATCACTGCCACTTTCAAGATGGGCAAACAGAGGCTCTACAAGAGGAACGCAATTGTGCTTCAGGAGAAAACTGCTTCATTCAGATCACACACTTCCAGGTTATCTTAAGTCTTTCATTGTCTTTACTGACTTTAGTCTTTCCCCGTCTCTGAGCTACTTTATAACCGTAAACTGTATATAACAGATAACAATGCAACATAATTCATGTCTTAAAACATGCAAATTATGTCCTGTCTAGTAAAGATTCAACTTCTTTCTTTCTTGTCTTATGAAGAAAAACAATGTTATCTCATTTACCCATTCATTTAAAAACTTCCCGATCTATAGATGTGTCTGCTTTTCAGATCCCCTTTTGAGCCCTTTATCACATTTGTCTGGTTCTGTCAACAATTGGTAAATTAAAGAAAATCCTTAAAATATATTTATTTTATATCTGTATGAGAGTCATGAGTTTACCTTTTTTTTTTTAATTATCTTTTAGCAAAGATAAATATTTGCAAAAAATATTTCCTGGGCCACATGGAAACAAGCATTCAAACCCACCCAGGTCTGTCTGGCATCAAAACTTATATTCGTGACCAGATATTACAATGCTACATACGCTATAAGCGCACACTGACGTCTTATTTGTCCATCCGGTCAGCTGATGTTGTTTTACTCATCAAACACAGAGCAGAGCCTCCCACACTCACTTTTCCATCTCCGGGGGTTTACCTGATACTTGCAATTCCTGAAAAATTCCTGCAGAAGTCCCTTTCCATTGGCTTTAGCCCCAAGGACCTCTGGGAGTCTTTCCTCTAAAGAATTCAACACCTGTCTCCCCAGAAATTCTACCCAATTGTCCTCTTTCTCCCTTCTGAAAATATATACACCACCACCTTTCTTTCACAAGTGGCTCTGCGAGCACTGGAAGGTGACTCTGAAGGCCCCAGATGTTTTCTCTTTCTGAATCAGGCTCTTTAAACCTGGCCTCCTTTGATAGACCTTCAAGCATCTTGCCATCCTTTTCATTCTCTTTCAGACACATTCCGCTTCCGTGTCCACTTAACGAGGGAGCCTTAGATCTACACACAAGGCGATCCGACTGCGTAAAGTGAAAGGTCCCCCTTCTGTAGGTCCAGGCGCGGTGACTTTAAGAAGACTCTTCAGATAGAGATTCACCTTGGGTACCTTGTCAGGCTTTTGTCCCCAGGCTGCAGACCCTGTGCTCCTCCTGCAGACAGGTCCTCCTTGCATGGCTCTGCTTTGCCTCCACTGACATCACCATCCATTCCCCGAGCTGTGATGTTGGCTTCCTCCACACAGGCATGCACTATTTGGGGTAACTCTCTCCTCACCTGAGCCACCCGCCGATGCCCTTCCACATACACAGCCTTGCAGGCAGTCATCAGTGGACGGCTGGGGCTGCGGACAAAGGAGGCGAGCTCTCCCCCCTTCTGGTCCCACCAGTCAGCCAGTCTCTGAATTCACTGGACCTTGGGGCACAGGTCCAGTTGACTTTTCAAAGTGAAATTATGGAGACACAGTCATTTCTTCCCCAGTTATTATGGTGAAAGCAGGGATAATTTATTAATGCTTGTGTAATTGACTTCTTCTTGGACCTAAGTAAAATCCTCTTCTTTTATCTTTGCTCAATTTCTTCTTCTTAGACTTGGCCATATTTCTAGCCACTGCAATCATTTTGGAAACTCGGTTCTGTTGCTGGAGCATTAACGTCTGTCCCAGCTTTGCCATCTGAGTGATAGTCCTACTAGTCACACAGCGGACTTCACTAATGAAGGAGCCTCTATTCCTCCACAGCTTCCATGAATCTGCTGCCCTTTCCTAGCCAAGCCCTCCCAGGGGTAAAGAAGGATTCTGGCTTACGTTTCTCACTCCCTTGTCTCCCAGAGCCTATTTCCCAGAGATCTTGCCACTTTTGACCCATTCATTATTTGAGAGTAGCCACAAATAGGATCGGGACTCAAAGACCCAAACCGACACCGGCTACATTCAGCCCCTGCAAGGAGCACATCATTCCCTCCAACTCTGAGATTGTGGCAAAGCTTGTCCTTGGTCTGTCCCTCTCTTGCTGACAGGCCGCAGGCTCAGAGGATGTGGAGAGAGAGAGCTTTTTGAGTGGGCGGGTCTGAAGGCCAGCTACCGCTTTGGTAGGCTATTGCAAGCTCTGCTTTGAAAACCATCCTAGCCACAGTAGCAAAGACCCCAGATCCATTTATCAAGGTCCCTGTGACCTCATGGGGCTCTAATGGGGACTGAGTAATCAATGCTTCTTGAGGCCAAGTTATGGGCTGCATGGGAAATGTGTCATGAGTGCAGCATTTCAAATGGGATTTTTTTTCCTCTGTCTCTCTTTAGAGATGAGGACACTAAGTTTTCTCCTTGAAATGAGGACAAGAAACACACAGACACACAAAGAGAATGAAAATATGGAGAATGACTCAGAACTAAGGTGCTCAGCTAATGCATCGTACATACATCCTTGGCTTCACCATCAAGCTTTGGGATCTATAAAGCAAGGCATGGAGGAAGGGGCAGGAAAAGACTCCACACGAGTCAGAGGGCCTGGTTCCAGTCCTGGCTCTGCCCCCGAACAGCCTTGGTGACCTAGGACAAGGTACTTTTTCTGTCTGAGCTACAATTTCCTCCTGCTAAACTAGATAATTTCTTTAGATCCTCAACTAGTTCTAATACTAACACATAGACCACAACTTAAGCAATAGATGTGCTCCTGAAAACAAGAGGGTAAACTTTTTACCCCTCACCGGAGTTGTTTTTTAATGAACTACGCCCATATTTCCTTCTCATTTTCTCCCTCCCCCCCCCTCACCCCCCTTCTTCTTTCTTTTAGGAGCAGAATCCTTTCTTTAAAAGCAAATATCATGCAGGAGCCCAATAAATATAACAGAAAAAGGTGTAGTGGCTTTATAGGGAGGGATGAGGGGAGCCCTGCTTCTTTGCCCATCTTGGTAGCTCTCACCGCCATCACTTCTCTCCTTCCAAGCACACATCTTTTTGACCTTTGCTGGCTCATAGACACTGAGATTTCTTTTTTGGAACATATGATCACTTCCAAATATCACCCCATAAATGTGGATTGTTGTTTGGGCATGCCTCTTCCCCTTCTCCCCTCTAAATAACAGCAACATATCATCTAAGAGCCATCATTCATAGGAGAGATAAATCTCTATCTGGCTTTCTTCTCTTTGGAGAGACTATTAGGAAGAAAGAGAGAAGGACAGGTATGCCAAAGCCTTGAGCTGTTCTGTTTTGCCTTGAACAATTGTAGCAGATTATTCTCGGGGTACTTTTACTGCTCCCCAGGTTTCTGCCTCCAAGGAAGTTAACCTGCTATTCTTCTTTGGAAGAAGTAGGCATGGACTGCTGGAACTGCTTTATCTGCAGCTGGGCGCAGAGGGCAGGAAGTGCCCACAAATTGGGGCGGGGCTTAACCCAGTGACTGATGGGTCAGGATGCTCTGAGCTGCAACTCACATTCCAGAGCTCCCTGCGAGATCAGGTTTAAGCTTCCCTCCATGGAACTTTGCTAAAATCATCCCTTTGTATTCTGTAGCTTACAGTGGGTTCTGGGGCACTTGAGGTAAGACTTGGAACTGAGGGTCCGTGATTATCGGTAAATGTAATGAGACTGAGAGTAGGCAAAAAAAGTATAAATGGCCACATTTCTCTGTATAATAAACTCTTCTCATGAGCCATGGAGAGGAAGAGTTGCATCTTGTGGAACAGTTGTAGGATAGGAGGCCAGAGATACAGAAGATGGGAAGCTTTAAGGAGAAGAGAGGGCCAAACCCCATAAGAATGTCAGACAGTAATGACGACAGCCACAGCAGCAATAGCAAAACACAACTCGGCAATGGCCCCAGAGCTCAGGAACATTTGCTGCGTGCATTGCCATGTGCACCATATTCTGAGGGCCGTCAGGGGAAAGGGGCTGTGTTCCAGGTCTGGAGGCCACACCCACCCATGGGGAAGGGCTGATTCTTTCACAGGATGATGCCTGTGCAGATCTCCCAGCCAGAGGACAGCAGACAAACAGAGCCGTGCTCCAGCCCAGTGCTGGAGGAGACTGGGTGGAGGGCAGCGGACTTCCACCGGTGGTGCTATGGGGTGGGAAACAATTCCACGTGGATCCCAAAGGACAAGGAACGTCAGTGGACATCTGGGTTTCACAGTTTGGATAGCACACGCCCCAGAGGAAGGGACAAGTACACCAGGAGCTGTTAGCACACATAAGAGAAGGTGAAAAATGCCACTAAGGGGTGCAAGCAGGGTGCAAATGAAGCCTTCCACGGGGAGAGAACACACCTCACTACTTGGTTGTTTGCATGCACTATACTAGCCCTCCGTCCTCTGAGACCGCCCAGAGGGGGAGGAGTGAAAGCACGTGACTCCAGAGCGTGCATGTATTAAGTGGGCAAGAAACGGCCGTGTGCTGGAGCCAGTTCACGGGGCTCTGGAGGGCCCACTGTTAAACTCCCAGGAACTTTCAGCTGTAAACACAGCTGTTATTAACAACGTATTTACCCCAAAGATGCAGATGCAGTACAAAGAAGGGCCACATGTACCCCAATGTTCATAGCAGCAATGGCCACAATCGCCAAACTGTGGAAAGAGCCAAGATGCCCTTCAACAGACGAATGGATCAAGAAGATATGGTCCATATACACAATGGAATATTACGCCCTCATCAGAAAGGATGAATACCCAACTTTTGTATCAACGTGGACGGGACTGAGTCAGTTATCATATGGTCTCACTTACATGTGGAGCATAAGGAAAAACATGGAGGACATTGTGAGAAGGAAAGGAAGGGTGAATGGGGGGAAATCAGAGGAGGAGATGAAACATGAGAGACTGTGGACTCTGAGCAACAAACTGAGGGTTTTGGAGGGGAGGGG
>CM052900.1:4904277-4936609 GCA_028534135.1 Potos flavus | reverse complement strand
GCGAGCCTGGTGGCGGGTATTGAGGAGGGCACGGATTGCATAGAGCACTGGGTGTGGTACATGAACAATGAATCTTGGAACACTGAAAAAATAAAATAAAAGTATCTGGGGGAAAAAAAAGAACCAAATGATATAAACTTAGAGTAAAAACATTATATTAAAAACAAAGGTAATAAATGCTCAAAATTTATTGCTCCCTAATTATTTTACATTTCACTGTTATTTATGCTCTTGATGTTGTTATGTCCTTTGTTTTTTGTATGATAGAAATATTATATAATGGTGCCCATCTCTTCCTTGTGTTCAGTGATGTCACTCAGTTAGTTTGAAGTTTACCGCGGTGGAATTCTTTACATTACAGAAATCAGCAAACACTGCAAATCAGGGCTCTTTCCTTCCCAAGGCTCTGAGCTGGGTTGTTAAATGCTTACTCTAGTACCTCTGTAGAAGAATCCTAAAAGAGTGTCCAGACAGGGTGCAGAAAAAATAAGTCAAAGAACTTCGTTTATTCGACATTGTTTATTGACTACCTACTACATGCAAGGTGCACGTAGTTACAATTTCTTCATGACTGGCTGTAACAGCAGGCTCAGTCAAAGCTGACTGGCTTAGTTAATTGGGCAGGGACCCATGTAAAACACTGGAAGTCCCAACTATTGAGCATCTTTCGATAAATGCATTTTGATGACTTTCCAGCTCATGGACAACAGTGGCTCCAACTAATAGATAACAATGAGCTGCCAAAGAGGGGTCTAGCCAGACTTACTTCAATAAATAGATAAGGATCATTTAAAAGCAGCCCATTAAGTGTTTGCATGCAAATGGCCCTGCCAGGCTCCTTGAAAAACAGTTTGTTCTACGGAGGTTAAATATTTTCAGTCTTGTTTGCGTTATTAATTTGCTTAGCCAAGTGTGTGGTCATGGGTGCGTTTTTAATAGAGGATGCAGAGATCTTGCAAAATGAGCCCTATCTTTGAAACTTAAATGAGGGAGGTTTTATGAATCCCATCAAAATGATCACAGACTTTGCCTGTATCCCAAGGAGAATAGATCTGTGCCCCATTCAGGTCAGGTAGCCCGGGTGTAACCTACGGGATGGGGAATGAAATAAAAAATGAACACACTCCAAGGTGGTGCCTACCCAGCTCCTAGGACAGTACTCAGCAGAGGTGTAACTAACGCACAGCGTGGAATGAACAAAGCTGGTAATATTGTAACTCTAGCACCTAGAATAGAACCTGCCAGGTGGTGGGCATCCAGTAAATTCTATTGAATGATTGAATGCTTCTATGCCATAATTCTAACCACAGTTTTGATGAAAAGCGGTCTTCTAAAAACGGCAGACAAAGAATAATCGCAGAAGAAAAAGAAGGAGGAAGGGGGATTTATAAAAAGAGACTCTTCATATCATGTCTCATTTAATCCTCACAAACATCTGGAAGGTTTTATTATCTTCATTTAATGGATGAGAAAAACTATGGCTAATCAGCCCACCCAGGATCTCGCAGGTAAGAAGTATGGAAGGAGATCAAAATCTGGTCTGTTTCAATTCAAAATCCATGTTCTTTCCCTCCTCTATGAAATGGTGACAATCTTCCTGGAAATCCTCAATTTAGAGAGAAAACTTTTCCCCTGTGCCCCCTCTCCTGCAAATGTGATGAATTTCCCTCACTGGAAAAGATAGAAAACTGAAAACTCATACCAGAATCACAATGGTGTCCAAGAACCCCTTCCTTACTTTCTTTCCTCTTTCCTTGACCGAAGAGAAATGATGTGTGTGTGTGTGTGTGTGAGAGATTATAGTTTTCCCTTATTTCCTTGAACATCAACTTTTGCTTTTGCTTAGCTCAGTGCTAAACTCTACTTACAACATTTCTATCCCGAAAACTCTCTGTAAGGTGAGCAGTATGGTCTCCATAGTGGGGATGAGAACATTCACAAAGGAAAGTGATTTGCCCGCGGTCAATACCAGCAAATGCAACATCTGGGAATTTAGTGCAAGCTTATCTGTCTTGAAAGCCTTTTCCTGCTAACGTTTTTCTGAAAGGTCAGTGTGCGTGGGCTTGCTCGGGGGCTTTCCTAAATGCAGATGTTGATCCAGTAGATCTGGGGAGAGGCCTGACCAAGCTCTCAGGTCACATTTGACGAGCAGGTGTCAAGGTCAGCCGTTCAGTAAGTGTCACGGAGCTCGTTGGTCATACAGGGTCAGTTCTCAGTTCATTCTCCAGTCACCAACCACCCGGGGGTCCTGACAGGGCTGAGCAGGCAGCCGTCTATCTCCCCTGCAGCCTGGGGGGCTACCTCCCCTTATCCCTGTGTCTGGGCCATCACACTGTTCACCCTGGGGCCCCACAATTTCCTATTCCTCCTTCTTCCCAAGCACACAGCAGCCACCTCTGTAAGTGGTCTCGGAGCCTGTGGTCTTGGCCCTTTGAACCCATTTTGCGTAAAACAGTCATTGGGAGCTTTTACGATGTAAATCTGATGACCTCATTCTAGTTCTCACACTCCTTCAAAAAAGGAAAGGTAATACCCCCCTTGCCCTGCTCCAAATCCTCTTTAACAAGAATATCTTAGTTTTCATCTGCCGTGAACAGTGTGGTTCAATACAAGATTTCATTGAAAAGATTTTGCTGCTAAAGAAATGTAAGAATACCCCTGACTGACTAATCTATTTCTTCCATTTTAGAGATGAGAAAGGTGAGTTCCAGAGAGGTCCAGCCCCTTTCCCGGTGCCCCCTAGGAAGAGAATTGTAGGGCTAGCATGAATCCCAAAATCCTGCTGATAGTTTCTTTGGGTTTCTTGTTCTCCTTTCCATTACACCATGCTCTTTCCCCCTACTATTTTTCCCCCCAGATATTACTTTCCTAAGATCTACTAAGTGAGTTCCTTTATTGACTGAGAGCAATATCCTAACCGCATGCCTTCTCCAAATCTGTCCCCAGCAATTCCAAGCATGAAGAAAAACAGAAAGACATGCAGACTCTAGATATGTGTCCATAAAGCAGCCCACCCCAGACTAGACTGACTGCTTTCCCATGAGATCTTGAGCTTGGGGACAGTTGGGAAGAAATAAGCAACAATCACCCCAGCCACCAAAATTGGAGGAAGAACTTTTAGAGCTTTTAAGAGGTATGACGACCAAGTAAGTTGATTCTCAGGACATGATAAAGTGAGTGCAGAAGCTGATTGAAAATGAGTCCTTTGGGCCTTGAGCTGATGGATTTTTTTCCCCTAAGGTATTATTTGTTCAAAAAATATCAGAATATTCTGTGAAGAAGGACACTCCTCCCTGCAATCACGAAGTCCACCAAAAAGAGCCTCTGTTTACCAAATCCATAAAGCAAACAAGGATCCCTAAATTGGTTAATTTCTACATTAGTCCATTGATCTCAAGACCATCCAGGATAAATGGCTAGAAAACACACTCACAGTGGGGTTAATACATATTCCTTGTGTGAATATGTATATGGTGAAGCCTACTATTTGCAGAGAAATAAGAGAAGGTATGTAATCGCTTGCTTAGTTGAATGGTCAAGTTAGGCCCAGAGAGGAGAGAGCTTACAGTGGGTCTAGAATGAGAGAAGGTATTCTGGGTGGGGTTTGGGTTAGGGAGAAGAGAAAAGTCAGGAGGAGCAAAGTCTGGAGATAGGGAGGTATGTTTTTTGTTGTTTTTTTTTTATTAGATACAGTAAAGAGGGTGTCAGGTTGGAGGAGAAAGCTAAGAGCCACAAGCAGAACATCTTAAAATCTGAACCAAGAACGTTACTGTCTAGTGCAGTCAGCCACAGGAGGGCTGAGGACACCCTCTTTCGTACAGTGTGGAATGTACACATGGGTGGTTTATGGGGAACTTTTAGTAGTGTAAATACAGCTATGTGTTTAAAGCGGATTTGCAAAAAACATAATTTAGCACATCATATCCATGACTTCACAGGTAGCATTGCTTAGGATTAAATTTATGGAGTAAGAACCAGTGAGTTCCCTTAAAGAGAAAAATATGAAATCAATACCAACTTGGTTGTGACCGAAATCATGAAGGTAAACAGGAGTGATTGGTTATTGACAAACTCTTGGCTAAAGCTATGTATCGATGATCATTATTAGTTGTCTCATCAAAGGTCACACTGTGTGTGAAAGTGCTTTGTAAATTCTGTTCCTTCACAAATGTGTAAATTCATACATTCAACAGATTAAATGAGATACTATAGACAATAATGACGAGGACGGAAGGAAGGGGGGGAGGAGGGAGGACGGATAGATTTTTATGGACCTACGAAGAGCCACGTAATGTGGTAGCTTGATGATTGAAATAGGAACAAGACATAGTTTTCTGTCCAGCAGGGAGGTAAGCAGCTATAGAAAGAACTGTAATCTCATGTAAGAATTATTTTCATGGAAATGTGTACAAAGTATGAAAACATGTGGAAGCCATTGAAGTAGGGATAGTTTGCAGAGGTGGCGGTGTTTGAGTTTAGCACCTTTAGCCAGATGGGGCTACCACCTGTGTTAGTTACAATAAAAGTGCCGAAGGACTTCTACTGTATGCACCCCAAGATACTATAATCATTCAAAACGCATAAATGCAAACTATTAGTATTATGTTTTCTGCAAGGAATGATATCAAACTCTAGTGATGACCTATAAACTCACTTTAAAGTGCATATTTTGGGACTCTTCCCTAGAGGCTCTGATATAGTATGTGTGGAATGTGGTTAGGTTAATCTGAAATTTTAGTAAAACCCCAGGAGAGGGGCGCCTGGGTGGCTCAGGACCACCTTCGGCTCAGGTGGTCCTGGGATCGAGCCCCGCATCAGGCTCCTTGCTTGGCGGGGGGCCTGCTTCTCCCTCTCCCACTCCCCAGGCTTGTGTTCCCTCTCTCGCTGTGTGTGTGTCTCTCTCTGTCAAATAAATAAATAAAATCTTTAAAAAAAAACCAAAACAAAAACCCAGGAGAGTCTGATGCTGTAGGTACACTTGTTGAAAGACTCACAGGACGGCTTCTTGTGTTGAGCACTGGGTGCTCTATGTGAGTGATGAATCACTAAATTCTACTCCTGAAACCAACATTGCACTATATGTTAACTAACTAGAATTTGAATAAAAATTTGGAAAAAAAAAAAGACTAACTTATAGAAGGTAGGGATCTTATTTACTTTTGACTCCTCGGTATTGAGCATGATGCCTTGCGTAGAGCAGGTGTTGAATAAATATCTGGTGAACATGAAAAAAATAATAAATTATTAAAATCCGATAACAAATCTAAGCTCCAGAAGGATATTTTGTTTTCCAGTGGATTTAATTTATTGATTTAAAATTTATACTTACATCCTTCTAGAAAGTAATGGATATAGCCCACAATTAAAATTCAGTCACACGAAAACATAAACTGAATTAATTGCTTTTTAAAATTTAATTTTATGGATTGATTAGCCCAGGCTCAAGCTGATAGGCTGTTGGGCCTTCCTTCTGGCAGTGGAGACTCTGAGTGTCTATGTGTCCTTGAAAGTGAGGAATCGTTCTTCCGAAGAACAGTCTGCCTTGCCCCTCTCTAATTCTGACCTGCCTCCCTACTAATTGGTCTCAATTGGAGGGGGTCTGATGCACCAGGTTCAATCAGCAGGAACATAACGTACCCTCAAGAACCAGACCCAAGGCATGCTTTCTCATTTCGCCATTCCCTCTATCTCCAAAAAGTATTAAAATTAGATTCATTGTGGTTAATTGAGTTAAAGGGAACAGGACAATCCTTTTTCTAAATGGCTGGAAAATGAGCCAATATCCAGTCCATGGTCAACTTGAAAACCTTGATTTGGAGACTTTTTGAGCTCTCAACCCTGTGTCCTAACCCTAGCATCAGCTACATAATAGTGGTTCAGTTCGTTGGAAGAATGAATAATGAAAAAAGGAAGAAAGAAATGAATAAATGAGGAAATGCATGAAGGCAGGACAAGGTCTTATTATTCAGTGTCTACCGTGTTCCAAGCATTATGCGAGGCACTAATAGAATGATGGACAGAGCAGACACGGTCCCTGCCCTCTCCAGGCTTACAATTTAAAGGAGGAGGCTGCATTCTTCAAGTATTTATGATAAAGGTGAAACAGAATGGACCCACCAGTTTGTCCCCTGTTTGTGAGTCAAGAAGTGATGTGGGAACGATCCTGAGAAGGGCTTATCCTGTGCGAGCCCCGAAAGAAAAACACTGCACTCTGTGGGAAGAAGCAACCTTGAGGAATATTATTCCCCAAAGAAAAGAATTTATAAAATATTTTCACACTTCCCATCGTGAATATAAAAGTAGCTAGTGCTGAGTTCCTTTGTGGAGCCAGAGGGCCCTGAGTTCTTAGCCGAGGTGCAATGGATCCCAGAGGAAGTCAGATACTCAATCTAGAAAGATCACCGGAATCATCTTCTGGGAATGAGGCGGGGAACTGTGGCTGGGGAAGCAGCACTGAGCCTCCTGCTCTGCTAAAAATTTATCAGAAGCAGGTAGGGTTGGAGGCAAACCAGGACGGAGGCGACAGGGTGGGTGAGGACCTGGGCTTCAGGCTGAAGATCGGCAATGCTATGAGAGACTTGACCCTGCTTCCTTGTGATGCTAGCTGGATGACGATGATGTCCTGGAGCTTGCTCATACTGTCGGGCAAGAGCCAACTATGAGCACCTCTTCCTGACTCGCATCTCGCTCACTTTACGCGGGTAGCTTGAAATTGACCACAGGGGGACCACCTCCACCACAGAAAGTGGCAAGTGCCACAAACCAGGGGCTTTTCTTTAAAAGTTCTCACATATTTAGCAGCACATCGTCTTATGGAGTCCAGGCTAACAGCCTAAAACACCTGCATAGAACCAGGCTTTTAGAACCAGAGCTGTACTGGGGTAACATTGCTGCGTTGGAAGTAATGCGTTTGCCATTGAGTGCCGTCTGCAAGGAGATTCGACTAGCACATGGGGGCATGGAACGAATGATTGTAAACTGCTTCCTCCCCCCAGAGTCTGCATTCCTGTGCTAGAAATAGTCATAGAAGCTTTTAAGACTACAGTAGTGATAGCATACATATTAAAATTAAATACCACGCTATGGAGTGTTTTCATCCATTACTGGTGGAAAACGAGGGGTGTGTGTGTGTGTGTGTGTGTGTGTGTGTTCATGTTCACGTGTACATGTGTAGGAGCCTAGACGCAGGTCTGGAGAATCATGCTTTAGTGGTTTATCTAAAATAAACCAAGGAATTGACAAGTGGCCAAGACCCAAATTGGAATAACTTCCAAGAAATACAGAGCCAGAATGCCATTATTTTACACACTAAGCATGGTGTTCTTAAAAATAAACTCGAGTTGTAGCTATTAAGGACTGTGCCATTTCGCAGAACTATAAAGAGAGGCAGCTTGAGGTTAGGGCAAGGTCGCCCTGGGGAGACAGCAGGGTATCAGGTATCAATGAGTTCCTGGAGCTGGAGTGTATGACAAGCAGAGGACGACAGGTTTCTTCGTAGATCCCGCCAAGACCAAATCAATGAACATGAACTGGGTGAGCCCACATTTTGGCAACACTCTCTAAGTGATAAAAATAAAAGTAACTAACATTCATACCAGGATTTTGAGAATTTCACATCCATTATCCTACTGAAGCATCACAGGATCCTTAGAGGAAATTATCACTGGTTTCATTGATCAGAAGACAAACTCTCACTTGCCCTTGGTCACAGAGAAAGAAGCGGCTCCCACAAGTCAGTATGTAATCTAGTGCTTTATGCATACCTCAGTCCCACCAGATCCATTTAATGGTTCTTATTTCTTCCCCTGAGAAAGATCCCTACCCCTCATATCTGAGCCTTTCTTAGACGTCCCAAGAGAGTGTGATTCTCTCTTGCACTCTGTCTTCACTTTAGTGTGATGTCATTTTTACTATTAGGGACACAGCTTGTTTGGGGGTTGTTTTTCTTGACTTAACTGTGTCCTCAGATTCCTATGATGAAGCCCGAACTTCCGGGACCTCAGAATGTGAATGCACTTGGGGATAAGGTCTTTCAAGAGTGATTAAGTTAAAACGAGACCCTTAGTGTGGTCCCAATCCAATCTGACTGGTGTCCTTATAAAAAGAGGAAATTTGGACATAAAAAGAAACACCAGGGGCTTGTGCACACAGAGGAGAGTCCACATGAGGACACAGAGAAGGTGGCTGTCCCCAAACGAAGGAGAGAGGCCTTAGGAGAAACCAGCCCTGTCCGGCTGATACCTTGATCTTGGACTTCTAGCCTCCAGAGCTGTGAGAAGATCCATTTCCACCGTTTAAGCCGCCTGGTCTGGCTATTTTGTTACGGCAGCCTGAGCTGACTCATACAGGGACCTAGTTGACTGGTGCTTTGTGGAAACCTGAACCCACTGAGGGTGACAATTATCAGGATGAATGGGGTCTGCACTGAGGGTGTCGGTAGCACGTTGGTTCTGCTGGTGGCAGCTGACACTTTGCCAGCCTTCTGAGAAGGCGGCCACAGATCGTGTCCGATTCCTCATCTTCTATCTCTGGGTTACAGTAAACACACCCTCGTCACAGTTGCCCACTCCCAGGCCTCTTTGTACCTCTGCTACGGAGCAGGTGTTTTATGCTCACACACAGTCTGGCTGATTTCAGAGCTAAGTCTGTCTCTCTTCATCTCTGTACACAGTGTCTGGCACACAAGAACCACTCAATAAATAAATGATTTTAAAAATGAGATGCAATATCCCAATGTTCCCAGGCCAGTTCCCAGCTGTTCAAGAAATGTCAGTTTCCTCCCTTTGATCATGACAACTAATACTGAAATCTTGGACCTCCGTGAGATTAGAAGGGAGTTCTTTTCCCCCAAGCCCATCATCGGTGGTTTGGTAGAAGACTTTATCATTATGTGCAGTGGGTTCTGCTGCCTTTCCTACTTACTCTCTTGCCTGTAGGAGAATTACAAACTCCCCTCCCATTGCCTGGGTCTTGCAATATCTTCTTTGCCTTATGAACTGCAGATATTGCTCAGATTCAGAAAAGTTAAGAAGTTAAGAAGCATGATCGAGTTCACACAAAAGTTAAAAACAATAAAACCAAACCCAGAGGGATTGTGTTTGGTTCCATCAATAGTGACTAACCTGCATTTGATGAAAACTCTTCTGCTCGTGCAAAATCATGTTGACAAAATCAAAGTTACTGCAATTAGCCAGAGGGAGCTCATATTAACTTGTCATACATTTAATTAAGACTCAGGCAGTTCTGCTTCTGGCTAAGCTTTTTTGATTTATACAAATCAAGTTCACAGGATTTCTCAACGAGTGGGCTTTTTTGAGAACCCAAAATATTCAGGTCTTGAAGAGACAAATGAATAATGTTATTGGGTAATATGGACAGGAGGTATCATATTACACTAAATAATTTTCTTACCCATCTACCTGTTCACTCATTTACTAAAGAAAATATTTTTTGAGTACCTACATGAATCTCATAAACAATTAGGCATGGAGAATTCATGATTGTAAAAGAAACACTCCTTTCTTTCAGGGAGTTCCCAATTTAGTACTAATCTCAGAGAGATGTGAGTTTTAAATTAATTACTTGATGGATTAATTACTCTTGGAAAAATGTGTATAACATAGCGAACATCTCCAAAATGCAGCCTATGTTTTTACTGTTATCTGGTAGAGAGTGAAACAAGAAAACATTTTCAGTTAACTGTGTCAAAGTTTAGGATAAGGGAAATCTTGGGAGAAAGCTGCAGAGTTACCTATCCCAGCCCAGGACTGTCTAGAAGTCTCCCTTCAGGGCCATCCCCTTGGTTGACTCCTGAAAGAAAAGCAAGAGAGGCAGGCAAAGAAGAAAGGAAACGAGTTCTATGAGATGAAGGCAGGGAGTTGGAGGCTAAATCCTAAATAGCTTGGTATGTCATGTTAAAGAACTGAGCATCTATCTTGCAGACAACAGGGGGCCACTGAAGGTGAAGGCATCTGGGATATATCACTGTGACATTAAAAATGATTTTAAGCTGAAGACATTTGAGAATCCAAATGTGCAGAAATGGGCTATGTCTGAATTCTATCCCTGCCCTCATCTGCCTAAAAGCAGAGCCTTCCAAAATGATGCAGCTGTCATAAACCCCCCTTCAAGGGAGGCTTACTGTACCGGGGGAAGATTGAATCCTATCACAGCAAACTAGAGGTCCCCACTGGGATGAGAAATTGCATTAACAAACATAGTCACAAGACTATCATAACTCCCATCTAGTCCCCTGGACCCGACTCCCCTTTCCCAAAAGTCATTCCTTTTTCCATAAGTGCCCTTTCTTCCCCTCCTCTTCTCTTCAAGGTGGTATAAGCTCCAAATTCTAATGACTTCTCTGAGCCACATTCTCTGCAATGTACATACGTGAATACAGTTTGTCTTTTCTCCTGTTAATCTGTCTGTCAGTTTCATTTGCATGTCCCAATTACAGAATCTCAGAAGGTAGAGGAAAAATTTTTCCTCCCTGACAGAGGATTTTAAGTAGGGGGAAAGAGTGCACCCATGATCCCATTTGTGCTTCATAAAGATCTTTCTGGATGTGTGGTGAAGAATGGCATGAAATGTACTCCTAGCTCAGCTTTTCCCAGGGGACTGTTGAGATGAGGGACTCAATCAAGCTAGTGGCACTGGACAGTAGAAGACTGACTCGAAATACTTTGAGGACTTACGGTTAACTTGCCTTCGTCACTTCAGTGAAGAGGATGGAGAGTAGAAGACAGTAGGGATTGGAGGATGGTGTGGCTAGGAGCTGCCCTTTGCTGAGTTTTGGTACAGAAGCAGGTGTGGAAGACAGCTGGTGAGTTTAGTTTTGAAGGGTGTGTTCAAGGTACCCGTGAGGTGGTTTCTAGGGGATGAGGCTAGTCAGCAAACATAGGCTAGAATTCCTAAGGGGGCTGATCTGGAGCTAGAAATTTGAAAGTCATGAGTTAATAGGTGGTCTGTTACATTATGAAAATAGATAGGATCAAAGAGGGCATTCAAGAAAAGCAGAGGGTGGCAGTAGGGCACCCTCAGGCCTTCCAAGAGGTGTGTTCTTGTCGCTAAATATGCTGAGCAAGGGAGCAAACACAGCGTCGCCCCAGGATGGAACATGGTAAGACAGAGAGAAGCCCCAGGTTGAATGCATTAGGACTAAGGATGCGCCACCATCTCTCACAAGGAGACTGGGGGCAGGGAGAGCACTGGTAAATATGTCAACCCCTATAATTGGCACCTTTCACAGACTGCTCTGGTGCAAAAGAGCTGCGGGCTCTGGGAAGGGCAAGCCAGGGTCTGATCACTCGCTTCCCATCTGGGGAACCTGCTCTGTCAAACACGTGTTTGTTTCTCCGCCTCGGGGCCATGTCGGATCTAGCTCCGACATGTTTACAGGTGAGAGGACCCAGCGCGGTTCCCCAGGGATCCCATCAGCTTTCAAGCAGGTACTCTGCCAGGGCTCCCGGTAGGAAGTGCCCCTGGGGGCTGCAGAGTGTGTCCTTCTCAGCATCCCAACAGCTGCTTCTTCAGTTTCCCAGGATAAAAACAGCTCCGTGCCTTCCAAGATGAAGCCCCCGCTACAGAAAAGAGAAATCACACCCACGCCCAGCCGAAATTCGTCTCCCATTTTCTCAGCCTGTCACTGCTGAGAAAGAGACAGCTGCTGCCGCCAGCACGGGCAGAAAGAGGGAAAAAAAATTAAAAAAAAAAACAAAAAACCGACACAACCCTCCAACCTCTCACCATATTAAGTCACAGGAATTTTCTTACAGTGTCTCCCTGCCTCTCACTCAGGAAGGTCCCTATGACATTATGTTGAAAGTTTCTACAGACAGCAGGGAGAAGAGAATTTATCCCAATTCATAGGCAATGGAGCAAAGGGAAGACATAATTCTTAAAAGTCACACCTTTTTGGAAAGAAAGCACTATTTTTCACTGGCTGTTTCCAAACTTTTTTTTTTTTTTTTAACATTTAGCTGGGGCCATATATACATTAGGTAGTTCTCCATATCTTCAGCCACCCCCATCCCTCTAGAATCACACCCACTTCTCACCAAGAACCTTTGCTTCGTATTATGGGTGGAATTTTGTCCCCGCCCTCCTGCCCACACAAAAGATATGTTGAGATCCTAACCCCCAGTATCTCAGAATGTGACCTTATTTGGAAACAGGGTCTTCCTAGAGATCATCAAGTTGCAATGAGGTCATTAATCCAATATGACTGGCATCCTTAGAAATGGGGAATTTGGACAGAGACACAGGTATGCACAGAGAGAGGATAATGTGTGGACACACAGGGAGCAAGCAGATGGCCATGGGACTGGAGTGATGTATCTACAAGCCAAGGAGCGCCAAGAATTGCCAGGAAACATCAGAAGAAGCAAGAAAACGTTCTTCCCCAGAGCCGTCGGAGAGAGCACGGCACCTTGCTTTTGGACTTCTGGCCTCCACACTGTGAGAGAATAAATGTCTATTCCTTTGCACCCAGTTTATGACGCTGTGTGATGGCAACCATAGGAAACGAATGCATGAAGATGGGTGGGTCTCCGCAGATGCCTTTAAGCTTTTCCTGGGACTTGTGATGTGTACCCCAATCCTCTGCCAGGTTCCAGGCCAAGCTCATAGCTTTCACGATGGCTCCAAGTCATTCGCTCTTTCCCCCGTTCTTAGCAATGGTGGTCCTGATGGTGGCACAATACTTCTAATTTTGCATATTCTTAGAAAAGAAATTTGCATCGATTGAGTTCTCACAGCATGCCAGGCAAGGTGCTCAACACTTTGAATATCCTGTCTCTCTTACACCCTCCCTGTGGCCAATAGTAACAACCCTCTTGGTCATTTCCAGCGGAGGCAGTTGGTGAAGGTCACGCAAGTAGGAAGTGGAGAGACTTAGATTTAAATCGCAGACAAATGACTCCTGAGCATATGCTCACCCCCCTCAACTACAAAATGATCTATCCTTGTCCTTGTCCAAGTTCGAATTCATGTTTCTGCAGATGTGATCAAGCTACTTCAAGCATCACTATTACACTGGAGCTTTGCAACATTCAATGTGAACACATGATTCATTAGGGGATTTTTGTCACACGGCAGATCCTGGTTCAGTAAGCCTTGGGTGGGGGGGCGAGACACCACATTTCTGACAAGCTCCCACATGATGCTGACCCATGTACCATGCTTCGACTGGTGAGGATTTACACCACAGGACTCAATAGCCAAGAGTTCCATGGTTTTATTTCCTACCGTCCCGTGGATAAGTTCTTCATCACACACCTTCAACGTCTACTAGGCTTCTATCACTGTACTAGGTAATATAGACACAAAAAAGGATCAAGAACTTACTTTTGAATTCCTTAAGGGCATTGGCTGCCATTTTGATTAATTTTCCTTTGAACAGTCAACACAGTGTGCGCACAGTAAGCACGCGGTCAACATATGCTTACATTGCCAACTTCTAAAATACAGCACTCAAGTACCAGAGTCAGTACCGAAATTTGCCCCTGTGGCAGATGTTCTTAGTCAACTACTAGTATTCACTCCCCCTTCTCTTCATGACTAATGGACACCCAGTTTCAGTGAGAACAGCCTAAACATGAACTCCCTCAGCTTCCCTGAGGATTAGGTGGTCACATGACAGTTCTGGCCAATGAGATGTGGCAGGAAGGCTTTTGGATTTCCTTGTCAAAGGCCTCCCGTGCCTTCCTTCTGTCTTGTACATGGGTTTAATGCCCACAGAGGCAGTGTTTTATGACAATGAGACAAGTGACGTGAGGGAAGAGCCAAAATAATCATTCAGACGTGGCTCTGGCGTTGGTGAGCTCCTAGCACAAGTCAGCCGCTGCCAGCCTCTTAGTCCTGGCTATGTGAGAAAAATAAAACCCTCTCCCAGAAGCCAGTCTTCCCGGTGACCTGCACCACTGCCTGAAGGCTTCCCAAATAATACTACCCCTTCCCGGGAGAGGACATTCACTCATGGCACCAGCTGCGCTCAGAGGGGTCTATTCAAAAATTAGAAGCCAAATGACATCAGACATCACAAACTCATGGTTTCAAAATCAGTTTCAGCCAAATAACCACCAGAAGCATATTCCGTGAATTGGTTTGCATTCTCCCAGATGCAAATTTTCTGTCCTGTTTCCATTTTCCCTTGCTTTCTAATCTCGATTCTATTAGTCCATTTCCTAAAATAATTTCAATTCAGAGGCTGGTATGAAAAATGCCAAATCCTGGGTTTATCCGATAGCTGTCAGTTCAACCTCGATATTCTGCCAGGGCGTGTGGGAAGCCCAGTGCATTTAGGGTGCATTTGGGGTTATCTTGGAGCTGCAGGCCCAACATTAGCATTGACTCGGAGCTAATAAATCACCTGGATAGCCCACTCTAAAAGCATCAATGGAAGTCTGGTTTCCCCCTTCGACTCCTGGTGCTGATGGGAGGGGAAAACAAAGACGTACATTCTGTTTTCCACCGTTCATCATGCACACAAATACATCTCTCTTCTTCACTGCTTGAGAGAGATTTCAATCTACAAAGTCCCCTCACTTCCCTCTGTTTCAGCCTGCGGACACGCACAAAAATGTTTGCCTTTATTAATGTTTTATAGAAACCTAATAGAGATGAATAACATCAATGAGATCCTTATGCACATACAATGGAACTGCATGCTATGCTAACTAGATTGACAAAATTGACTAGATTCGTCAATTAGATTAGTCAATAGATTGACTAGAAGACAAAAATTCCTTTAATAATAATAATTTTTAAAAAACCTTGAAGATCTCCAAAATTGCTCTTAAATTGTTAGAACCTTGCACTTTTTGGAATTTCAGCTGAAGCAATAAAGGAAAAGGTCTAATTTAATCCGTGGGAAAAGTGATGAAGTGAATACATTGAGGAACCGAATAATTTATTATTCAAACCAGACCACTTTTGACAGTGAAAAGCAGAGCTATTAATAATTGTGCTGGGACAGCAGGAGTAAACTAGAACAGACCTCAACAAACCAGGACGTGTGGCCACCCTATAAATCACAACTGTCGTCTTTAGTTTTCTTCCAAGAGTACACAGCTGAACGCTGATCGCACACATGCACAGAGGGGATGACACCATATTGCAGTAACGAAGTAATGCAAATGACTCTTTGCATTTGTATATCTCCTTATGATTCCTATAGCATCTCATAGGGCGGTCTCCCTGGGTCTTCCTTCCAGGTCTTCATCTTCCTAAGGGGATGCTAACATCTCCCTTTACAGGGAAAACTGAGTCTCAAAAGGGTTGTGATTTTCCCAAGACCACACTACTAGGTGGCAATAAAGTCAGAACTGTGCAGAATTGTCCCATCACCATGAAAAGTGTTTTTTCCTTGGTGGGTAAAGGCCAAGCTGTTCTCCCATTCCAGATTTGGGAAATTAACTGTGTCATGACAGGGGAGAGCCCGAACTGAGCTCTTAAAAGCAAACCTCAAAGTGGGGCTGCCTTCTGAATGCAGGTGGGGGGCGGGGACCAGGGGGAACAGGAAGCTCCAACCCAGGAGCACTAGAAACAGAAAAAAAATGACACAGAACACACCCCACATCCTGGACACTGTGATAGGACATATGTGTATTTCATCTGGTTTGGTTATCACGGCAAATACATCTCCACCTTTCACATTGGGAAACTGAGGCTCAGGTAAATTAAGTGATCTGCCTGTGATCAGGCAGCTGGCAAGGAGGAGATCCAAAGCAAGGCTGTCCAGCCCCACACCTGTCACCAAATCAGGCCACCTGTTTGGAACACTGGAAGCCCCAGGACCACCCGCTTCTCTCCATCACCACCGCTGCCCTGGTCCGCCCACCATCCACGTCACCTGGACCGGGAGCTTCCCTGCCTCGCCCAGGCTGCCCAGGCTCCACACCATGACCAGAACCGCCATTTCCAAAAGTAAATCAGATCTACTGGTACTGGTTGTGAAAATTCTACAAATCAATGCATTGTGCACTTCAAATGTTGGTAAATTTTGTGGTATGTGAATTATATCTAGAAAACCCAAAGGACACTGGGCAACTACCAGAACAATAACCTATAAAATTAAAAACAAGAAAGTAAGTCAGAATCCACCATTCTCCTGCTCAACACTCACCAACCACCGCCTTCCCACTGCACTCCATTTGAGTGACACGCGGCACCTGGTGTCCTACGAAGCACTAAGAGATTGCACGCCGCCCAGTCTTCCACCTCCTTGGCTCACTCTGTGCCAGTCATTCCTTGAACACACCGTACAAACTCCAGGTTGGGGACATTTGCATTTACTTGACATGGGACCTGGAAGGTGTACACAGCTTTATAGGGCTGCTCCTTCACGTTATTTGGATCTCAGCCAAAACGTCCTTTCTTGGAGACACCTCCCCAAATAAAATGAGCTAGCACCTCCCTAAGCCACTTTCGGTGCCATCGCGCTGTTCACTAGTTGATGGCACTCGGCCCTGTCTGAAATCATCCGATGAATGGGGTATCCGTGTCATTGTCAGCCTACCCCGCTTGGCATGTGCTCCGCGGGAAGGGGTCCATGCTGGGCTTCTTCACAGCCGAATGTCTCTGGCCCAGCCCAAGGGCTGGCAGGAAACGGTAAACAACTGAGATTCTTCTCTGGGTGAACCCATCCAAAAAACCCGATTCTTCTTGGTGCTGCCACTTACATTAACATGGCAGTGGGACTGGGCAAAACTAGAAAGAGTGTAGAGTTACCCACTTGCCTCTTCTTAACTCATCACTCCTGGTAAGAGTTTTCTGAGCCCAGGTACAGAATCACAATTGCCAAGGCCAAATGGTTTTCATTTAGACCATATTTGATTGTACCCGAGAGCAAATATTTTGAAAATCCTTTTCTAAGAGACAATTGTTTCCCAAAAGGTTCCAGCTTAACCTTGACCTCCATCGGGTTATTCAATCCAAACACACAAAACAACCAATAAATCTTTGAAGCTCGCAGGGATTCCAATGTCTTTTCTTGTAAGTTAAAAACAAAAAGGAGGCAGTGCTGACCCTGAGAACAAGGCTGAGATAAATATTAACAATGAAAGCAATAAAATAACCATAGCCACCACTCAGTAAGCATCTCCGATGTGCCAAGTAACAGGCGAGAGGCTAATTCATGTCATTCTATGAAGGCCCGTGATGGCAAATTTCGAGGTGACCGCCAAGATTCGCTGGTCCCGGCATAATTCTGGGGGTTGAATGTGACGGCTTCCACCCCTGTGATCGGGTTTTTTTATATGGCACGACTGACTTTAAGAAAGGAAGGTTGACGGGTGGGCCTGACCTAATCACATGAGTTCTTTAAATCTGGAGCGAGAGGCTGGGAAGTCAGAGCTTTGGAGCATGAGAAGGGTTCAGAACAAGTGAGATTCTCTGCTGCTGGCTTAGGTGAAGGGGGCTACGAGGCCAGGAACGTGGGTGGCCCCCTAAGAGCTGAGAATGGCCTCTGGCTGCCAGCTAGCAAGAGGACAGAGACCTCTAGCCAGCAAGGGGAGAGGGGACAGAGACCCTATCCTGCAACCACAGGAGCTGAACTCTGCCAACAACCTGAATGGACTTCGAAGAGGGTCCAGGAGAGAATGTAGGTGGCCTCGACCTGCCATCAGCCTCGCGATGTCCTGAACACAGAGCCCAGTCGTGCTGTGCCCAGGCTTCCAGCCCCCAGAACTGCCAGGTAATAGGTTCTCCCTTAAGCCACTATGTTTGCAGTAATTAGCTGCACAGCAGTGGAAAAGGAATACACTCATGGTAACCTTACAAAGTACTCTGAGTCAGATGACGCAGTCAGGAGTGGGTGACAGGGATGATGGTGGCACATCCCATCCACCGAGTACTTACTGTGTGCTCAGGGCTGAGCACACACAATCTCAGTTGATCGTCACGCTGAACTTTACAAGACAAGAGCTAGTGGTTCCGTTCTTTGCCTGCGGCTGAGGAAACTCACAAACGTGCACCTTATTTATGGCACCAGGCCTGGGTTCTGCCCTTAGAGCAGAGGCAGGGTTCCAGCCTGGGGTCCATTTGGCCCCAGCTTTGTGCCCTTAACCAGCATACGTCACCACCTCCCGTGGCCCATGCAGGGCAGCAGGCAAGGACTTCACAGAGGAGGAAGGGGTCTGGCCCGGTGCAGGGGTGGTCCAGTCCGGGGGGGCAGCATGAGCACAGGCCCGGAGACATCCAGAGATGGAAGGAATACAGAATTGAAAGCTGGGTGATATGGCTGGGATTTGTGCTTTAATGGCCACGGTTTCTTGATTAGAAATAACAGAAACTAAATTTAAAGCCACTTAAGAAATAAAGGGAATGTATTGTTAAAACAAAAAATGAAAACCAAACAAAAGCTAAGGTGTCTCCTGGGATTGCTGAGCTGAGTGTAAGGTATTATAAAAGCCAGGCTCAAATGCTCCCTCTCTCCTTTCTGCCCCATTCTGTGCGATGTCCTCCTTCTTCTCTCTCTCTCTCTCTTTTTCTCCCTACATTCCCTCCCGTCCCCTGGATTCTTCAGGCAACATAATTACCAATAGCTTCCCAAATACATGTCATATTTCAAGCTCCCAGAAAGAGAATGACAGCTTCTCTCAGGCCTAAGACTGAATTCTCAGGAAGCCCAGGTTGGGTCAGGGCCCCCCACCCTTCAGCCCGATCAGCCATTTCCATGGGGTCACAGGTCCTAATCTGGAAGCTTCCATGGAATGAATGGGGAAGGAAGATGGAAAACTATAATAAAGGGATGCTGAATAAAGACCACAGGTGTACACAGCAATGGGGCAGGGCCAGAAAAGATTCTGGAGAGAAACATGGGGTGGTGGGGGGTGGGGTATCATGAAATACTTTATGGGCCAGGCTGATGAGCTTACCTAATGACTAATTAATTGATGGACAGAAAGGCTTGGCAGAGCCTTAATTACTAGGGGACTGACACATTATAAAGAAAGCCCTGAGCCTCTTAAATCATTTTATTTTGAGGATCGCTATTCCTCTGTAACTTAGTCCAACCCTGAAATGGAGGGAAATTTGGGGAATGATATAAGAACTACCGCTGCCTCCCACCCTACTCTAGTCCTCCCTCTGGCTTAGTTTGATCCCATGGACTGATAGCTCTTGCAAACGCGCCCTGCTCTTGGCAAGTTGCTAGATCCAACAAGATAAACTCAACCGTGCTCTAACACGTGAATAAAGAAAGAGCCGTGTGAGCGATCGAGGGAATTTGACACCTCTGTAAGTACCTCGATGGTTATTGCCTGGAGAATGAAAGCGCATTTCATGAAAGCCGCTGATTTAGGAAGCTGCTGATGTGGGAATAACAAAATGAGACCCACAGTAATGTGAGAAAGGAGGAGGTTGGAGGGAGAGGTTTGGTCCTGGAGAAAGGGTGGTGGATATTAACACTGAAACTGGCGAGCTGTGACAGCCCGAAGGCCACGTCCCATGCTGCAAAGTCCCTGCCATGGGTGACCCCCGTGAGGATTCCAGTGAGATGTGCTACTTAAGACAGGCTGAAGGGATTGAACCAGGCCCTGCAGATGGCTGCTTTTAAATCGATTATGGAAAAACTTATTGAAGGATAATACGTCAAATCCCGAATTTGAATCTTTAACTCTATGCTGCAACTGATGAAGAATCTTGGCCATTTAAACATGCTGAGTCTCAGTTTCTACGTAAAGAAAATAATACCTGAGTTGCTGTGAATGTCTAAAGGTCTGATGCGATCACATAAAGACCAATCTTTGACACGAAGCAGGTAATTCAATCTATGCCAGCATTCACATCTCCCCACTTCCCTTCAAATCATGGGCTCCGACCAGTATTTATCCTGGCTCTGCCACTTAAGTTATTACCCTGGAAATGTTCTAGGTCTAAAAGAAATTTTGCAGCTTGAGTCCAATGCGCCATTTCCAGGTGGGCTGGGAAACACTGCTGGAATTCTGCCTTCATGACCAACGGCCCACACCACTAAGTGTGGACATACAGATAGAGAGAAGGGAACCAGCGGCCACTCCGTCCTCTACCGTGTTCACCTCCCTTCCTTACTGAGTCCAGAAAATAAAGCAAACTTTCCTCCAAACGGGCAGCCAATACCTACCTCGATACCTGGGCTATCCAGGAAGCCCGTGGGTCCTTGACCAGTAATAGCGTCCTGATACCACCTCTCCATAAGGGCTGAGACTTTTGGCGTCCCAGATGCATCCAAGCACCCAGCCTTGTGCCTGGCACATGATAGGCTTTCAATGAATATCTGTTGAATAAATGAGTTAATGAGAGTCCAGAGTGTGCCAGGCACTATATTAGGCACTTTACATATAACCTCCTTTGGTTCTCATGACAACCCTATGAAACAGCCCAAATTATTATAAACATTCCATGCATGAGGCAATGGACTTTAGTGATGTTAAGTAAGTTGCCCAAGGTCACCCAGCTGGAAAACTGCCAAAGTCCACATCATGGTACTTATCTGCTTCTAAGTACAGGGTAAAATTCTCCTTACTTCATAAAGACATTAGGCAATGATAGTATTTTAAATAATCGTTCTATTATTACAATTATTATCCATTGCCTCCATTTGGCCTTAGGAAAACACTTAGTGGTAGAAAGGAAAGGCTTGTTCCCATTTTTCCCAGAAGTGAAAACGAAGAGGGAATTTAACTTACTTAAGACTGTATCAAGCATTACACAGTCAAGGGTATCTGGATAGATCAAGGCTATTTTAATTTGCTTAGGAACTTAGTCTTTTCTGCCCAACCACTTAACAACATCAAATTTCTTCTGAAGCAGGAAGTAAACTCAGCTCATTTTTCCCCCATGCATTAGTGGGAAAGAAATGTCTATTTGAGCCATGTAGATTGGCAGATACCTTCTATGTGGGTAAGTCAGAGTTGCTGACCTGAGAGGCAGGTTGGTTAATGCATCTGCTTGTTACTGTCCAATAACTTTTTTGTTTTCGATCAACAGGCATTCATTGAACACCCATTATGTGTAGGTCACTGCGCAAAGAATGAAGGGGAGGGGCAAGGGGAAGGCATCCCCACCCTTGTAGGAACTGGAAGGGGTGCTGACATCCAAGGCATCCACCTATGATGGGCTGGCCACTTACATACCTCGTCTCATCTGACCACTGAAACTACCTCATAAGACAGGCTCTGTTTCTGCCTAGAGATGTCAAAGGATCTACCCAAGGCCACACAGCGGGGAAGTGGAAGAGCTATGATTTGAATCAAGACCTCTCTGATTCCAGAGCTGCAGATTTAACCTGTATATTACACCACCTTCAACAGCACAGCATCTAGTTTAATAATGATCTGTTTCCTCCTTAGTGGTCCTGAGGAGATAAATGGTAGAAAACTCAAGCTGATAGATATGCTAAAAATGTAAATTCCATGTCCATTCATCTACCCCTGACTCTCCAGGACCTAGGATAGCGCCATGCATGTAGCAGGTACAAAATGAACACTTACTGAATGAATGAATAATTGAATCAGTTTCTGTAACAGAATTCCCAGAGTTTATCATGGCTTCCTGGAGGAGGTGACACTGGCTTTGGTTTGCAAAGCAGGGCAAGTGAAAAGGGAGCAGGGAGGGAATTCCAGGAAGAAGAATGGCAAAGATCTGGAAAAGGAGGAAAAAAAGGAAACATGTAGAGCTCTAATGGGTTTCAGCCTGATGGGACACAGAGTAAAATGTAGAAAGTAAAAGTGAATCCTTTTCGATGGCTGCATAGTGGAGGGTATTATGCTAAGCTAAATAAGTTAATTAGAGAAAGACGATTATCATATGATCTCACTGATATGAGGAATTTGAGAAGCAGGGCGGGGGCGGGGGGAAGGGAGGGAAAAATGAAACAAGATGGGACCGGGGAGGGAGACAAACCATAAGAGACTCTTAATCTCAGCAAACAAACTGAAGGTTGCTGGGTGGGGGGGATAGGGTGGCTGGGTGATGGACATTGGGGAGGGTACGTGCTATGGTGAGTGCTGTGAATTGTGTAAGACTGATGATTCACAGACCTGTACCCCTGAAACAAATAATACATTATATGTTAATTAAAAAAATGTGGATCCTTTTCTGGCCCATGTGACGATTGTATTGGAATCCTCGTCGAGTAAGACAAGAGTTGCTTCAGGGAAACAGCAATTACTTGGAGTCAGATACGGTGTCAGATCCTGGTTCCTATCTTAATAGCTGTATGTCCCTGGGTAAATCACTTAACCTCCCTGAGCCTCAATTTCATAGCAAGATAAAGTTCCTAATGGCTCAATGTACACAGAAAGTGCTCGATAACTGTTCATTTTCCTTTATTTCTTCCTTTCACTGATGAACCTGTAAGGGTAGAAATGCCCGGCAATTATCTTTGTATTCAGAGTCTTCGCTTTTAGGATAATATATTGACTCTACGATTTGGGTCTTACCATTATTGAACTGCACATGTGTGCCCATCCTTTACTGAAAATCTGAGGGGAGATCAGTGGCAAGAAGCCTTAGCTGAGGCTTCGGAGGCCAGCTGCTGAAAGGAAAGCAGGTGTCCTGGATGTCACTGTGCAGATGAGTGACTGATGAGGGACCGAAGTCCTTGGTCCTCCTGCACCTCCAGAGCCTCAGGATTGGACCGGACCAGAGACGGCAGCCAGTGGAGGGTTCTCAAGCTTTATGGATGACTTCTCCACATTTATTCCACCTGTACCATCAACTCCTTATTTTTCTTAAGCTTGAATTTTTAACGTGAAATATATTTTCACATTTATTTTAAAAGGGAAACGATATTATTACTTGCTATAAATAGGGGGAAACTAGAAGTAAGGGCAAAGGAAAAAAAAAAAGATTATGACTGAATTATAACCAGATACTGTTGGCTGGTGAATGTTCTGAGGCCAGGAAGTCTCTCTCTCTCTTTCTTTTTTTTTTTTTTTTTGTTTAAGGAAGAAATACAGAAAGAGAGGAAGGAAAGAAGGACGGAGGAAGAAAAATGGAGAGAGGCAGGGAGAAGTAAAGGGTTAGTAAAGGATTAAACATATACTGTCACCAAAATGAGATTTTCTCCTTTTAACCAGAAAGATAGAAAGAACAATAGGGTGAACATTACTATACTATGTAATTTTGTGTTATCTAGCATCCTGTCTCTCCATTTACTTTTAAAAAACATCTCATGGACAAAATCCGTGTTTGGGAGAACATGGACACAGTCCCTCTCACTGTGCACACGGGAGACTGAGGTCTGGTCTGAGGATCCTGAATTCAAGTCCCACCGCCTAGAAATGAGCTCAACGTCCTCTGCTCCCTTCCCCAGGCTGCACGGAAGCCACTCTCATTCCTGCCTGTGTCATGCCGTCATCGTTTATCGGCAACTCTGGAGCCTTGAGGTAAATGTCTTTTCATTATTTATGGAAGCATGGCTTTTATTGTAAAAATATCATGACCACAGCACTGAAGTGAACCAATGAAAAGGAAAGGTGAAAAAGCTAGCCACATCCCACGATCCTATCCCATCGGCATCTTTTCCGTTGGCATTTCTTGTACGCATTTATTTAATCATTGCAAGCACACTATGCATTTTTTAGCATCCTGAATGGTCTTGTCACATCTAAGGGATGTAAGCTGTCACCTCAAGCTATAAGTCATGCCTGTCCATATCAAAATGCTCAGGAAAGAGCCAAGCTTCCTCCTTGATGGTTTGCATATGTGGTCCATCCCTTAGTTTCCTCATTTGCAAAATGGGAGTGTACATGGTCACAGGGCAGTCGTGAGGGTTCAATGGGATGATAGACTGGAAACACTTAGAATGGGGACTTTCACAGAGAATGGGATCTATATAAGTTCCTCCTGAGTTATTCTGACTCAGTTTACCATATCTGCACCAAAGCGGGAACTGACCAGATCTCAGCGGCTGTGCAGGGACTTTGGAAAGTTGAGACGGATTCAGCTCCTATTCAAAGACCTAACGTTAGCACTGCCTTCCATGTAGGTGCCCCTGCACCTGCCGGATCTAAAATGTGCCTGCCTTTCTCATGCCAGCTCCTGCAGTTTCTTCCTCTTTGTAAGCGTGTTGTTTAGGATCATCTTTCCAGAAAACAACTATCCGTTCATCAAAGCCCTATTCAGATGTGCTCTTCTACATAAAACCTCCCTTCTTCCTGAAACTCTCTCCTTTTATGTCTGTAGCCTATATGTGCATCTAATATTACATTTAAGCAATTGAACTCCTAATACATAAGTGGAATACACTCATGGGTTTTAAAACGACAGATATGGTTAACAAATTCTGGAGTTTTTAAACCACCCCTCTACATACCCATCAAGAAAATAACAGTTGCTTCCACCAATCATCTTCCAAATTAATCATTAAGGTGACATCAGTTTATATATGTCACTGACACACGTGTATCATACTCAATGTATCATCCTCTTATTCACCATGTCTCAGGTATGCAAGCATATTAGGACATGCAAACTTGTTCATTCTTTCTGACTGCTGCATGGTATTCATGGTATGACCTTGTCATGATATATTTAGCATATATGTTGCTGCAACCTTGAACGTGCTTTTCTGGGCAAATACCATTGTTCACTCATCTATACTCCACTGCTTGGGAGGCTGTGAGCCTCTTGGGAATAGGGTCTAAATCTTATTTACCTCAGTAGCCTCTTAACGTAGTAGAGTATCTGTTACATGCGAAATGTTCAATGAGTAGTTGGTGAATGGATGAAGAAATGAATGAATGAATGAAGAGAAAAATCAAAGGATCACTCCACAATCCAGACATGGAAATGAGAAGACTTCCTTGATTTTTCCTTCTCAATCCACTGACCTTGAGGAATCAGAGCTTGGGCAGTTTTCCACATGGGACATGGCCAGGGGCCCTCAGTTATTTTAGGGGACCACAGCTGCTTACAGTAAACAGACTGCCTGTCCCATTTTTCAGTTTCTGTGCAAATGCCCAGAGCTCTTTGGGCACAGGCAAAGGGGATTTAAATAAAACCAGGAAATAAATAAATCATTGCTTCAAAATAGCCAAATGGGATATTTCCAATAAACCATTTCACTATGGGAGAGAAGGAATGTGGGAGAAAAAAAAAATGCCAAAGCAGCAAATTTATGAAGCAGCTATAAAGTTAACGGAAATAGGAGGTTTGCAGAGAAATGTGCTGCTTTAGCATCCCATCATCTGGGTATTGCTGGGGTGTTGGTTTCTTTTATGAGGCAGTCGTGAAGTTGGAAATATAAACACTTTAAATCATTATTTAGCAAGAGGGGAGCAATTTCTTTGCTTAGGCAAGCCAGATCCCTGCCCTGATAATGCCCCTTGTTCATTTGTTCTCTCTCCCCTAGAAGCTGGAAGTATTTGATACATTGTTACCGTCTGTGCATTATCCATGGCAGGGCATTACATCAGATTATTTAATGGGGTATTTCATTTCAGAGTTGAGACAGCGTGTTCTCTCTCACTTCCCTGTCTTTATTCATGCTGTCCCTTCCACCATTTGGAAGGTCTTCCTTTACCTCTGTCCTTTCTAACCAACTCTACTGAGCTCTCAGCTCTCAGCCCAAGCATCACCTTCCCCAGAAAGAACTCAGCACCTTGGAAAAGTAGACTGCAGGGGCTCTAAGCACGAGGCGACACCTGAGTACCACTCTGTGCTTGTGCTTTAAAATCTGAGTTTCACTTTTGTAGTTTAGAAAAGAGAAAGAATATGGGCACCTGTCTCATAAAGTTCATGTAGGTAACGAGATATTTATAAAGTATGTGCCAATAGCCACTGCCTAAGTAATTATAGTCATTGTAATAGTAATTGCCATTACACTCTTATCACTGGTTGTGGCTCTGATTACATACATTGTTGTACAGTCCTATCCTTACCTGCCTTTTCACCTAGCTGCAATCTCCTGGAGGGTTCAAGTTCTCTATGAACTCCAACAGAATTCTAACCTTTTACATGTATATAGATTTCCTCTCCTCTATCTTATTTTACCCGCACAATAAAACTAGAGATTAAACTGTGTACGATTTATGTTTTGTTTGGACAAAAGGGGAAATGAGGTTCGAAGAGGCTGAGTGACTTCACCAGAGTTCCCCAGCTAAGGTGACGTCTAAATCCATAGCACATTCTCACCACCGTTCGTTAACTCATGTTAGCCACCCTTATGCCTGGTTCGATACATAGGCAAGGGAAATGCCCATTAAAGGCTGAGAATGTTCCATTCAGCATGAGCGTTTGGAACGAGGAGGGAAGAAGGAAGATAACAGTGGTATACCACTTAGCAGGGGCCAGGCATGGCATAAGCACTTCACAGACATTAACTCTTTTATCCTGACCCAAACCCTCGCAGTAGGTCCTATCATGATCCCTGTCCACAGAGGTGGCCACGGAGACATTAAACAATTCACCGAAGGCTACACAGCCCGTATGTGGCAGCGTTTCTGCTCTTCTGATACCAGACTCTACCTTTAGTGGCTCCCCAAAGCTGGTCCACAGCCCTCCACAATCTATAAACTCCATATATAGATAGATATAACACAGGACTGACCGTGTTATTTTGCCAAGTAAGCACATAAATAAGCATGTGAATATACTTATATACTCATAAATATCTAATATATATATATATACATATATATCACTCATATGATTATTTTTGTGTTTATTTGGAAAAAGAGAGTACTGTCAATCCTATTGACATCAGTCCTTCATATTGGCCTCTAGGGGGAGCTCATGACCCTCTCTGCCCCTCTCAGAACTCAACTCAAGCAATTGGCAAAGTGAAGGGACAGCTCAGATTCCAACATTGTTGGGGATTTTCTTCTAATAAGGGTGCCCCAATATTCTTTACTCATCCTACCACTCCCATGCACTCATTCCATGTGATTCACATGGGGTTGCCTGTCTCCACTCACGAGGGGTGGGCACAGGTCCCAGATCCCAGCAAACAGCAGATTCCCTCCCCATCGTGCCGCAGTAATTGGTGACTGTAAGTTAGTTCAATCACAGGTAATTCAGGAAGGATGTTTGCTGGAACTGTAGGAAGAGAGGTATCTCTCTGCTGGGATAGCTCGCTGCTGGGACATCATTCCTGGAGCTGCCGGGTGCAGTCTTACCACTGGGAGGGGAGAATCTGACAAAGAATGGCGCCCACATGGAGCAAATCCAAGAAACAGAGATTCCTGACAACACCACCTGAGCCCCCGGACTCCGCCTGGCTAGAAGGATCTTCAGCAACTCTTCAATGAACCAGAACATACAGGCTGACCCCGTGGAATCGTGTCTGTGAATAGTGTCTATGTGTTTAGGCTTAAGTTACCTACACAGCAAATAGCCTGTGGTTATCGTTTCGTACAGAGGGGACATAATATATTTGAAAATACTTCATAAAGTTCTAACTTTCTGAGATGGGTATAAATAGGACGATACCTACCTTAAAATAGGGAGCAGAAGATTGAGGGTCTCAACAGCGTATCTGTACGTGAATGTGAACAGATTATAAAAGCAATCTCTGAGGAGACAGACATTTGGCCTACCCACGGACCATCTAGCCATTTCCAGGAGGCGTGAGTGGACCTCGAGTTCGGCCCAGGCCCTTTGGGACATTTGAGATCTCCCAGAAGGGCACTGGGTCTCCCCCAGATCAGGGCATCCCTTCCACCAGCTGCTTCTACCTGGCAACATGCAGCAGCTGCCCTTAGCATACATACGCTGGGAGGTGACTGCAAACTCATCCCTACCCACTATCTACCAACGTGTTGGCAGAGGGAAACTTTATGGAGGGAAGATTGGGTGAAATGCAATTTATCAATGGCTCCAGATATTCTCAAGTCAATACCCGGACCAGACGAGATCAGTATGAACACGTGAATTTGTATGGCCCTCCAAAACTTTACTGTCACTGAATGGTGTGGACGTGAGCCGCACACATTGTTTCTTTTTCCTGATGGAAAGGACCATGATTACCACACAGGGTCCCAGCTGGCTTCACCTGCTATCCCTGAGGACGTCCCCATCTGACAGATCCTAAGGGCTCCCTTTTAATCCCAGGTCATGGGCACTTAGAAAGTGACACTGCTCCAGGTGAAACACCGCCCTCTTGCTTTGGCCTTTGTCACTGGTTTTTAAGACTCCAGCCAATCCATTTTGCCTTCCTCATCAGTCGAATATTTAAACCATCTGGAAAAGCACCTTTTCACCTCTTCAGACAAAGATGTCACGAAAGCTTCTACACTGCTCTTTCCAGAATTTGCTCACTCACCCGTCCGAGCAAGAGCGTACACTGATGGAGGCCGTGCTGTGCGTCAGACACTGGGCTGTGGGGGGACACTCCTCCAAAGCCTGCATTCTAGCATGATGAGGGGTTCACTCCCAAAGAAGTAAAGACACAAGACTTGGAAGTTAGATGTGGGCACTGCTCCTGGCTCTGATTCCAGCTGCCAGCCTCAGACAGATCTCGCTCTCTGGCTTCCGTGACCTGGTCTATAAACTGGGACCACGATGCCTCCTCACAGAGTTAGAAGTGTTTAGTGACATCGTGGATGGCAAGGGCCTAGCAAAGTGCCTAGTGATAAAAACAAGAACTAACTTCACTAAGCACCTACCATGTGACGGGTAGTTTATGTGGGTACTGACGTTATCCCCATTGTACAAAAGAAGAAACTAAGGCACAGAAGAAATAGGCCTGACGTCATGCCACTGATAAAGGTAAGCTCCCTTAGGTTGCATGATTCCAGAAGTAATATGCTTTCCTGCAGCTTCTGAGACACAGCGGCCCTCAAGTCCATGTGTTTGCAATCTCCTTCTGCCCCCCCTCCTCCTGCTTTACACACCTTTTCTCTTCTCTCCTTTCCACAGTGGGCTTAGAGAAAAGGTGTGTAAGAGCCACTTGGCATATTTTGTAACCATTCAGCTTTCTCCTGGCTTTCCCTTTACCAGGACTGATAAGGCAAGGCACTCAGAGAATCCAACCATGATTGATTTTACAATGACCTGGAAATTCCCTTCATCTATTCCTGGCCTTTAGGCAGAACCTTACAAGAATTCACAGTAGAAGTTAAGCTTCTCTTCCACTTGGAGCCCCGAAGAAAATCCCACAGGCTTCTTCTGTGACCTACATTCTAAAGTTCAAGTGCATACATAGCCCAGGTGGAGAAAGCAGATGGGAGCTATTTTCTATCAAGAAGATGTAGAGGGAAGGCTTTGGAAAGCCAAATCTGCTAAATCTTTTGATTCTTGCTCCTCGTGGTCCACAGCTCGGCAATCCCTGAGAATTGGTTACAATGCGGACTCTCAGGGCTCACCCGAGACCTACTGAACCAGAATCTGCATTTTAATCAGATTCCCATGCCCACTGATATGTGAGGAGTGCAGCTATAGGGATAAGGGAACGGGACGGAATGAACAGAAGAATGGATGACCTCCTTCTCCACTGCCTGGTGATGAGAGTAGATACATTCCATTTTCAGCAAATCGCTGGTAACCAAGAAATACAGAAACGACAGGAACATGTAAGGAACAAATTAACAATTAAAAAAAAACACTTGTATAGACAAGTTAGGAACACAGACAATGCATAGTGAGTTGTACTAGCCTCCCTCCCTCCCAAGGATGCTGTTATGACCACTGAGCTACTGGATAGATCATCACAGCATATACTTCTATTAATGCCTTTGCCACATCACATTTTCATTACATGTGTCTGGTTCTCTAGGCTGTGAGCTCTCTGAGGGCAAGAAATACATATTACTTCTCTTTACATTCCTAAAGGCTAGCAGTGAAGGTTTTAAGAATAAATGAATGGAAAAGACCATTATGGGATGGCAAAATAAGAACCTTCTGGAGTTCTCCTGAAGACTTCTCCTCCATAAAAGCAGTGAACATTAAAATCAACTTTTTCAGAACTCTGGAAATTAACCAAAGGCTTAAAACAATCCAGGAGTATTGATTCAAGAAAAACAGCTGAATCTCGGTAGAAATAGCAAGCTCTGTTGCATTTTAACATGTTTTAGTCCCATTTCCCCTTCCCCAGCCCCATGATAGCCTTAAAAACCAACAGCCTCACAAATCAAAGTGAAAACCAGCAGTCTAGTACCCTCTGGAAGGAACAAAATGGGGTTGCAGGACCTCCAAAGCCCAGTTCCCAGATAGCTGTCATTACTTGATCTGTCTGGTAGTTCCCTGAAAAATCCCACTTGCAGAGCTTGTCTATATGTGACCTAACTCAAGACTTGCACAGTGAAAGCAGCTTTTGCCCGAGAGGATTTTGTTGAAAACAATCTGTAGAAGTTGCTAAACACTGGAGCTGATTGAGGTAGCAATGACATTGGGGAAAACAATAAGGTAACCAAACACCTTAAAGGAAAAATTCGGGCTATAAGGGTTCCTGCATATTCCTGCAAATGTTGAAGACTAAGCACGTGTTTAGGGCTGGGCACGGGCCCGGGGCTTTGTGCATGCCCAGGAAAAGACCCGAGAAGGCCCTAAGCTCTCACTTCCGGTTGTTTATGAGGCTCTGCACAAGCAGGAAACGAAGGCTAAGGTGAAATTATAAACTGCCTGCCTGAGCATTGAAGGCATGCCCCAGCATGAACACAAAATCCCTCAGCAAAGACAGGGAGAACTTACGGGCCCCATGAATTTAAGGAAATCCCTGCCCAATCACTAGTTTTTGACTCAGCTAATGTTTACGCATGAAAAAGAATACAGATTTTACGGAATTAATTCAGGAAATTCACTGAACAAATAAACACCAACAGCAACAAGAAACCCTGAGGATATCTGATTTGTAGGGTTGACATGTTTTATTACTTAAAATGCCCAATTTCCAATAAAAATATGAGCCATGCAAAGAAAAAGGAAATTATTGCTCATACCCAGGGGAAAAAAAGTAGAAATTGTCCCTGAGGAAGCCTCACTACAAGACTTACTAGACAAAGATGTTAAGTCTGCTATTTTAAATGTTCAAATAACTGATGGAAACCATATATAAAGAACTAAAGGAAAGTTTGAAAATAATGTCTTGCCAAATAGAGAATATCAATAAAGAGACAGGATTTATATATATAAATCAACTTTTATATATAAAACAAATATATATATAAAACAAATATATATAAAACATATATATATACATATTTGTGTGTATATATATACACACACACACACAAAAC
The DNA here is from genome assembly GCA_028534135.1 of Potos flavus. Lineage (NCBI taxonomy): Eukaryota > Metazoa > Chordata > Mammalia > Carnivora > Procyonidae > Potos > Potos flavus. The sequence goes on along the minus strand of CM052900.1, from coordinate 4,905,452 downwards.
AGAAAAGGACAAAAAGTGAAATGAAATAGTCACTAGAACTCCACATCAAATCTGAGAAAGAATAAGCCAACTTGAAGATAGGTCAATCGAGATTATTCAGTCTGAGGAACAGAAAGGAAAGAAAAATGAAGAAAAATGAACAGACCTCAGAGACCTTCAGGACACCATTAAGTGTACCAATGTATGCATAATGGGAGTCCTAAAGAAGACAGAGAGAAAAGGGCAGAAAAACTATTTGAGGAAATATGGCTGAAAACTTCCCAAATTTGATGAAAAATATTTATCTACACATCTAAGAAGCTTAATGAAGTCCAAGCATGATAAACTCAGCAAATCATATCTAGACATCTCATAATCACACTTTCAACAGCCCAAGACAAAGACAGAATTTTGAAAGTTTCACAAGAGAAGCAACTCATCATGCAAAAGTGATCCTCAATAAGAATCACAGCTGATTTCTCATCAGAAGCCATTGAGGCCAGCAGAGTGAAATGGAATATTTAAAGTGCTAGAAGAAAAATATTGTCAACCAAGAATTCTGGATTCAGCAAAACTGTCTTCACAAATAAAAGAGAAATTAAGACAACCCAGATAAACAAAAACTGAATTTGTTGCTAGTGGCCCTGCCCTACAAGAAATGCTAAAAGTTTTTCAAGCTTAAATGAAAGGACATTAGACAGTAGTACTTCAAATCCACATGCAAAAATAACAAGAGCAGTAAAGATAACTACATAGGTTAAAGATAAAAGACTTTACAAATGTATTTTTTATTTGTAGCTTTTTTCTCTGATTTAAAAAAACAAAAGTCAATACATAAAGCAATAATTATAAATCTGTGTTCATGGGCATACAATGTAAGAGACGTAATTTGTATGTCAATAGTAGTGCACAAGAGGGGGGAAAGAATGGAGCAAAGTTTTTAAAACTATTGAAATTAAATTGGTATTAATCTGAATTGGATTATTATAAATTAAGAAGCTATTTTAAGTGAGACCATATGATAATTGACTCTCTCCTCTTGACTTATTTCACTCAGCATAACCTCTTCCAGTCCAGTCCATGTTGAAACAAAAGTTGGGTATTCATCCTTTCCGATGGAGGCATAATATTCCATTGTATGTATGGACCATATCTTCTTTATCCATTCATCTATTGAAGGGCATCTTGGCTCTTTC
>CM052900.1:4885658-4903777 GCA_028534135.1 Potos flavus | reverse complement strand
GTGGGTGAGCCTGGTGGTGGGTATTGAGGAGTGCACGTATTGCATGGAGCACTGGGTGTGGTACATGAACAATTAATCCTGTAACACAAAAAAATAAAATAAAAGTATTTGGGGGGAAAAAAAAGAAGCTATTTTAATTCTTAGGAAAACCATCAAGAAAATAGCTGAAAATATAGTAAAAGAGACAAAGGAATTAAAAATAGTACACTAAAAAATATCTAACACAAAAATAAACAGCAACAGAAGAATATAGGAATAAAAAAGATACTAGACATATAGAAAACAAAGAGCAAAATGGCGGGTGTAAATCCTATAGTTTTAGTAATTACACTAAATGTAAATGGATTGAACATTGCAACCAAAACTCAGAGACTGGAAGAACGGATTTAAAAAAACTATGATTGAACATATGCTGTCTACAAGATACACACTTACCTTTAAAGGCATAAAGGTTAAATATAAAACAAAAGAAAAAGATGTACCAGGCAAACAGTAATCAAAACAGAGCTGGAAGGGCGCCTGGGTGGCTCAGTGGGTTAAAGCCTCTGCCTTCGGCTCAGGTCATGATCTCAGGGTCCTGGGATCGAGCCCCGCATCGGGCTCTCTGCTCAGCAGGGAGCCTGCTTCCTCCTCTCTGCCTGCCTGCCTCTCTGCCTGCTTGTGATCTCTCTGTCACATAAATAAATAAATAAATAAAATCTTTAAAAAAAAAAAAAAACAAACAACTAGAGTAGTTATCCCAATGTCAAACAATAGACTTGAAGACAAAAATTGTTACTGCATACAAAAAGGAGCATTTTATAATCATAAAAGGGCTAATCCATCAAAAGATGTAACAATTATAAACATATATTCAACTAACAACAGAGCCCCAAATATATGAAGCCAAAAGGGCAGAACTGAAAGGAGAAATACACAAGTCAAGAAAAACCACTGGAGATTTTTATACTCCACATTCAGTAATGGATAGATCAACTAGACAGGAGATCAATAACAAAATAAAAGATGCAAACAACAGTATAAACCAAACAAACCCAACAGACATTTATAAAACATTCCATCCAAGAAGAGCAGAATACACATTCTTCTCAAGTGCACATGGAACATTCCCTAGGCTCACTATATGCTAGGCCATAAAACAAATTTCAAAATATTCAAAAGGACTAAAATCATACAAAATATGCCCAATCACAATGGAACAAAGTTAATAATAAAGAAACCTGGGAAATTTTTAAATACATGGAAATTAACACACTCTTAAATAATCAAGGGGCCAAAGGAGAAAGCACAAGGAAGGTTAGAAATTACTTCAAAATTAATAAACAAAACCATGACATACAAAAACTTATGGGATGCAGCAAAATTGGTAATTAGATTTAAATTTATAGTTGTAAATGGCTACATTAAAAAAAGAGAGATCTCAAATAACCTAAACTTCTATCTTGAGAAACTAGGAAAATAATAGCAAATGACCCTTAGAAGAAGCAGAAAGAAGAAAATAATGACTAAAGCAAAAATGATGAAATAGACTATAGGAAAACAATAAAAAAAAAAATCACCAAAACCAAAAGTTGATTTTTCAAAAAGATCAACAAAATTACTAAGCCTTTAGCTAGGATGACAAAGAAAAAAGGTGTCTCAAGTTACGAAAATTAGGAATGAAAGAGAAAACATCACTACTGACCTTACTGAAATAAAAAGGATTAAGATAAAAATATGCTCTGAATGATTGTGTGCCAACAAATTAGATAACACAGATGAAATAGACAACTTCCTAGAAAAACACAAACTACCAAAACTGATTCAAGGAAAAATAGAAAATCTGAATAGACGTTGACAGGTAAAGAGATTGGATTATTAAGCATGAAACATCCTCCCCCAACAAAAAAATCCAGGACCAGATGCCTTCACTGGTGATTTCTACCAAACATTAAAAAAGAATAACACCAATACTTCACAAACTCCTATAAAAAACAGAAGAAGAGAGAACTCTTACTAACTCATTTTATTACACTGATACCCAAACCAGGTAAAGACATCACCTGAAAACTACAGATCAGTATCTATTATCAATACAGATGCAAAATACCTCAACAAAACACTGGCAGACTGAATCCAGTAACAAGTGAAAAAAAAAAAATCACACATTATAACCTAGTGCGATTTATTGCAGTAACACAAATTTGGTCCCACATATGTAATTAGTCAACGTAATACACCATATTAGTAAAATAAAGGACAAAAGAAACACATGATCATCTCAGTAGACACAGAAAAACCATTTGACAAAATCTAACACCTTTTATGGAAAAAACAAAACTCAACAAATTAGAATAGAATCTGATAGATTCTAGAATAGATTTGGGCGACTCAGGCAGCTAAGCATCCGATGCTTGAACTCAGCTCAGGTTTTGATCTCAGGGTAATGAATTCAAGCCCTGCACTGGGCTCCATGCTGGGTGTGGAGCCTACTTAAAAAAAAAAAAAAAAAAAAAAAGGATAGAATCCGTTAAAAGGCATCTGCAAACCTACAGCTAACACCATACTTAATACATGGTAAGAGATGAATGCCTTCCTCCCCAAATCAGGAACAAGGTAAGTATGTCTTACCACTTCTGTCAACATTGTACTAGAGGTTCTACCCAGGATAGTTAGGCAAGAAAAAGAAATAAATAGCATCCGAGTTGGAAAGGAAGAAAAAAGCTATCTTTGTTTGCAAATGACATAACCTTGTATATAGAAAATTCCAAGGAATCCACTAAAAAACTATTAGAACTCACAAATGAGATCAGCAAAGTCACAGGATACAGATCAATATGCAAATATGAATTATATTTTTATCCACAAAATCAATGAACGATCTGAAAATTAAATTGAGAACACAATTTAAAATGGCATCAAAAAGAATAAATAGGAGTATATTTAACAAAAAAAAGTGTGACATTTGTACACTGAAAACTACAACATGCTGTGGAAATTTTTTGCAATTATTTTTTAAAATTTAAGTAAATGTTAAGACACCTGTGTTCATGGAGTAGACCTAATATTGTTAAGAGGAAAATACTCCCCAAATTGATCTATAGACTCAATGCAATCCCTGTCAAATTCCAGCTGTCTTTTTGCAGAAATTGACAAGTTCAGACCATCGGGCTCCAATTTGACCTGTCTTTCCAATTTTCTTCTCCAATTATGCATGTCAATTCCAAATATAATGAGGAGGTTGCTCCAAACGCATAATATGTTCTATTTATTATTTTATATCTGAACTGTGGGATAGAAGAGCTGTGTCTTCCTTTCCCACCAGGAGTAATGATATTTATTCATTCACTTAATTATTGATTGAAGACATACTAAGTGTTATTGTTCTATGAGTTATACAGCCATGGATACATCTATATATCCAAGAACAAGCAGGAAAACATTCCCTCCTCTCAAGGAGCTTACACTCCAGTGGGAATATAGACAATTAAAAAATAAGCGATAAATGCATATTATATCAGATTTTGATAAGTGCTATGGAGAATAATTTGGTCAGATAAAAGGGACAGGGTGTGAGTGTCTGTGGGGGATTAAAAAATGTTTGGGAGTGGGGGGCTGGGGTAGCATTACCTGGAAAATGGCTTCCAAGAATGAGGGAGACTTTTAGTCCATGAGACTTTCTTGCTTCTCACCAGGAAATGCTATCTTACTCCCACCCTTGTAAAACAGCAGCTAAAATAAAATGTTACCTGCTTAGAGCCCCCATAGTTCTTCATGAGTCCATTTCCTCTTTGAATCATCCAGTCCTTCATCCACCAATTATCCACCCATCCGTCCACCCATTATCTGGCCATCCAATCATATTCCAATTTGCCATTCATTCATTCATTTTTTCATTCTTTCTTTCACTCTTTTATTACTGAGACATAATTCACGTATCATAAAAGTCGCTTTCTAAAGTGTACAGTTCATTGGGTTGTAGTAAATTCACAAAGTTGGGCAGCCATCACCACCACCTACTGCTAGAAATACCAAACTCATACCAACTCACCATTCTCAACAGCCTTACTAAAATTTGAGTCTATACTAAGGAGGCCTGAGGCAAAAGGGGCACCGGGGCCTGGGAAAGGCATACAATTCGGCTCTGTATCTGAACTGGGTTGAGAAAACTAGGGGGTGTGGTGAGGTAGGTCCTAAAGTCATCAATCCATGTTGATGTATTGGTTTTCTCCCTGAAGACTGAGGTGCCTCCTCCTTCTTACGCTTCAGAGTACAGCCCCTTCACATGCACCTGCTTCTCCGCCCCAATCACGGCCACCCTGTCTCCCCCAGCAGGCTCCACTTTGCTAAATGGCCCTGCACAACCCACCCCATGTATAGCCCATGCCCCTGGAGGCATTCTTTGGTTCTGTGACCAGCCCACATCTGCATGCTCAGCTCTGCAGTGGACTTCCCAAATGGTGGAGGAAGTTTTGAAGCTTGGAAGAGAAGGGCAATGTGCAGTCTTCCCTCCACCTTCCTTTGAAGAGGTGAGTGGCAGGATTTGTGGGTGGCAGGCACAGTGGGGCCCTGGCTGCAGAAGCAGGTGCACCTGGGAGAACAGAAGAATGATGATAGTTTGGGGGGGCTTGGAGGGTGGGGGTCAAAGCTGACCTTGCCGCTCCCACTGCGGAGCTCCCCGTTTCCAGCCTTGATTTGCACAGTTGCTGGATGCCATGTTGACACCAGGGTCGGGGACTTGGGCTGCTCTACTGGTTCGCACCTCAGTCATATAATAAAGCTCTTCCTATGGTGTGTCAGGACAGGGACTTGAGACCATTGGTGTGCTCTCCCAAGGGACTAGGGTGAAGGGAGTGAGACACTCACTTCATGCACACGCAATCAAAGCAGCATGACTCACAACTGCCGAAAGTGGATGCAACCTTGATCTCCATTAACTGATGAGTGCATGAGCAGAATGTGGTCTCCCCATACAGTGGAATCTTCTGTGGCAATGACAAGGGAGGACGTACTGGCACATGCCACAATATAGATGAATCTTGGGACTAATAAGTGAAAGGAGCTGGACACAGGTGTATGTCTGGGAAATATGAAATGTCCAGAACAGGCAAAGCTACAGAGAAGATGAGCGACTACCAGTGTCTGCAGAGAAGGAAGAATGGAGAGTGACTGCTAATGGGTCTAGATTTCATTTTGATGACAGCTGCACAACTCTAGGAACATACCAGAAACCACTGAATTATATACTTTAAATGGGTGAACTCTGTAGTATGTGAATTCGGTCTCAATAAAGCTGTTACGAGAATCAATTTAAGGAGATGCCCCAAATCTCAGCAACCAAGATATTTAATGCAATATTTAAAAAGTCACAAATAATGTAAAAAGTCCATGTTTAAATGACAGGATCTGACTGTGCAGTTGACATGACTGGTCCTCACTCACCTTCCCCCCACCCTGACTCTGCATAGCAAATACACCTGTATTCTAACCTCTGAATTTGCCATAGTAGGTACCTCGGCAAAGGGATACTCAAGGGCTTCCACTTCCATAGTCGTAGTATTTTATTTCTCAAGTTAGGTGGTGGGTCCACGGGTGTTTATTGTATTATACTTTTTATGTGTTTTTGAACATAAGAAATAATTAATTCATTAACATTTTTTTAAGTTTATTTTTTTTAATCTCTACACCCAATGTGGGGCTCAGACTCACAACCCCAAGATCAAGAGTCATGTGCTCTTCAGACTGAACCAGTCAGGGACCCTAATTCATAAAAATTTTAAAGTATTTCCTCCTAAAGGTCGTTGTTGAAAAAAAAAAAAACCCAAAGATTGCATCACCATTAAAGAAGTTGAAGCATACATAATCAATATAACAGAGCAACTACTCCAAATCCTCCACTGGGGAATCCAGAACCCAAAGGCTATTCAACCTCTCTGACAACACATGTCGCTCAAGTGCGCCCACGCTGGTGAAATGTACAGAGGTGCGCGGCGGCCAAGACCCGCCTCACTCATTCAAACTCCCACCCATCCTGTATGTACTGAACACTGTTGCTGTGCCAGCCACGTGCTAGGACTGCGGATTCGTGCAGCAGCTGGGAAGGCTCCAGAATTCCGAGAGCTCACTGTCTTACCTGGCAGAGCCACGTGAGGAAAGGGACGAGTAGACCAATACAGTAGGGTCTGTGGCATGATAGATCTGAGTCCTCAGTGGAGGTGTCCGTGAGGGCTTCTGTGGGGAAGCGTCCTCTGAAATGAGGAGCTCCGGATGACTAGGTGGGGGAAGAACATTGCAAGCGGTTGGAACAGTGTGCGCAAAGGCAAGAAGCGAGCACCAGCACGCTGCGTGCAGGGAACGCACCTTGCTCCATGATATGCTGTTGAGAATGGAGACACCCTGGAGGGAGGGTGGGGGCCAGAAACACAAGGTGCTTGGGTCCCCTTCGATACCACAGAGCTGCCGCACCAGGCTTGGACAGGCTACTTCCCGACTTCATGGACACGAGGGAAAAAGAAACACCTTTGTTTTGTTACTTAGGCTTTATGTTTTCTACATTGGAACCGAAACCTAAGTGAAATACCAAAACCATTTATTGAGTTCTTACCCCGTGACAAATCACCTGCTAGGTCCTCTGAACGAACCGACATGTTTAATTCGGCCAATGACCATGTAAGTGGGTACAATCATTGTCCCCATTTTAGTCCAGGGACCTGAGGTACTGAGGTCTGAGATAACGTGCCCAAGAATCTGCACTAACTAGGAGGTGAAACTGGGATTCATTGATCTGACCCTAAAGCCAATACACCCTGCATTCCGTAACAGTCTCCTACTGAGACAGTATCGGGCTCCAGCAGGTTTGGGCTGGCATCACGCCTTCATCCTGCTGGTCTGGTGCTGACGTCACCACTAGTTTAGAGGGTGACCAAGGACCATGCGGCTGGGCTGGTCCTGCTCTTACAGCTCCGTCCTGGGCCTGGCATCGGCCTGGCAACCCATCCATGTCTAGGCAATAATGTCAGTTCTCGGTGTGCTCTCCCAAGGACTGACTTCCTGGGGCTGGACCCCCATCTCCAGCCCCAGAGCCCTGCTTCCCATAAAGAGACTGGTCTGATGCTGTTTGTTCTACTCCGTGTCCCCACTGCTCTTCAGTTTCCCTGTGCTGCTTTCATGGGCACTGGCCCTGCCTTAGAAGGTTGCTGCTAAGGATGCCTCCCATCTGGGGCTCGTTTTCCTGGCCATTACCTTCAATACCAGAGGCAGCTGGGGCCAAAAGAACCCAAGCTTGTGCTTAGACCTATGAGCTATATGACTTTGGGCATGACACTTAACCTCTCTGAGCCACAGTAGTCTCACTTGTAAAATGAGAATAGCTACCTTATGGGGCTATTGAAAGGCCCGGTAGTAATGAAAGTATGCGGCCCAGCGAAATACCTAGCACATAGTAGATGCTCAACGAATCACAGCTATTATTAAGGCATTCTAGAATAAGGAAACTGAGCTAATTTCTACTGAATCTGGGAGTTTGGGGATGTTACTGGCCATTTATCCTCTTTCTCTGGATGAAACAAGCCCTCTGTATTTCCAAACAGGAAATTTGTATTTGCTTGTAAAGCCAGGCCACTCAGTATCAACCAGGACGCTGAGAACCTCAGGAGGGAGGTGTTTATGGCACAACGATATTTCCTTGGCAATGAGTCCATCTGTTACTTCCGGGCTCTCCCAGGACCCTGAATTGCTGGGCAAGGGCAAGGGGGCTTTGCCCCCCTTCTGCGCCTCGCTGTTTGGACAGGGTCTGCCGTCTCCAGGGCCCCAAGCTGGCCTTCCTAACCTCCAGACAATATCTGAGACGCACAGCCGATTGCCATGGAGACGGGACTTTTCCCACGGAGGCTCGTGTGTCACACACTGTGCATCAGCAGATTTTAACTGTGACACACGCACAATCAGACTGACGTCAGAGCCCACCACGACCTCTGCATCTACCGCTCACAGAGAGCTCAGCTCATCTGGCTTTTTAATGGCGTCACATGAGTCAGTTTGCCTTAAATCCCTGGGATTGTGGTATTGTTTTTAGTTTTTTTTTTCCTCCCTAGAACAAGGTGGGGAGACATACGCACATGCCTTGAACGTCAGTGTCTTTTTGTGTCTCTCTCCGCTGTCCTCACCTACCCCGTGAGCTCCTTGGGCTTCGGGCTTTACCCTTTATTTTCCTGTCTGTTCTCCAGCCCCGAGGTGGCAAGCCTGGTAGGCCACAAAGAGTCAGGAGGCCGCTCAGCTGTCACATAGCAGCTGGGGACCTCTGCTAGGCAGTTTATCTCTCCTAGCCCCGGGTTTCTTGTCTATAAAAAAGGGAGTTAGATGTCATACCTCCCAAAGTGTAGGCAGGAACAAATGATATCTTTTTTCTAAGGTGCCTTTCAGATAGTGGAACCTCATTTGGTGCTACCTAAAAGTCATTATGTACAGAGTGAAAGCATTTGCTGATTGAGGTGATTGGTGGAGAGAGATCTCTCTGGATGTGTTCTTTGCAGAGACAGGAAGGTCTCTGCAAAGAGAAACTTCCCCCGTAGCATAATGATAGAAGAAGAACAATCCTCTCTGGACCATCTTGGGGGCTCGGGGGCAGGAATGGGCAGGGGACGAAAATTTACTGAGCATCTCTTCTGAGCCAGGAGCTGAGATTACATTTTATCAAATGACCCTCACGGTCTCTCTGGGACCATGCATTATTGTGCTTGTTTTACAGATGGGAAAATAGGGACCATGCTGCAAACTCTTCATCACGACCTGTTTTTTACTGTTTTGGATGCTCAAGCTACAAATCCCAGCCCGCCTCGCAGTGGGAGTGGCCAGTGGAGTGGGTGGCAAGTGACCTATACCCATTCGGTCCTGGGGCTTCAAGCCCCTAGGGGTGCCCACCCTGCCCCTTCGGGCACGAAGCAGAATGCTCCGGAGGCCTGGAGCAGCAGTTCTCAAACTTGAGCTGCTTCAGAACCTCTGAAGAGTGTGTGGAAGCCCAGATTTCTAGGCTCCCCTCCCCCCGAGGTTCTGATTCAGCAGGTCTAGGGTAAAGCCTGAGAATTTGCCCTTCTGACAAACTCGCAGATGAGGCTGCTGGTTCAGGACCACACGTTGAGAATGTCTGTCCTAAGGGATGACCAAGCTATAGGATAAAAAGTGCCCGAGTCCCTGAATCACCATATGGAGTTAAATATCCCACTGTACTTAATATTTGAAATTTTGTGTTACGTATCCGAAGTGGGAGGGTTTATATCTTTTGGCTGCTTGAAGGACACTAGAAATAGAGGCGAAAGAGAAGGTTGCGCCCATGTGGAAATGGATAGCTTTATAGGAAACAAAAGCAGATGGGCAATGAGGAGCCGTGGGTTTCACGCCCAGATGTCACCAGCTCAGATCCTTCGGGAAGCTCCGATATGCTTTCTGTGGACTGCAGTCCTGATACCACGAGCCAACTCCAAATTCCACCAAATAGAAAGAAGGGGCTGTCATCGGCTCTCATGGACACAAGCAAAGAAATGACATAGCCCACACCAGGAGGGTCCCTGATTGTGTTCAGTGTTTGTTACTAGAATTCAGCCACACTCCCTCCTCTCGCTTCTCACTGCCATTAGCTCAGCTCAGAAGCAAATGCTGTATCTGAAAGTGGTGCCCATTTCCTCTGTGCTGGGCACCATCTAAGTTTTTTGCATGTATGCCCATGCTTATGCCTAGCATGTTCCTCTTGGGTGAGTCCGATGGCTTTCTAACTCACAGCCGGCACATCAATCTTCTCAGCCACACTCTGAACATGTCACTCCCCTGATCAAAACCTTCAGGGCCTCCTGACAGCCTAGAGGGCGAAGTCTAAACTCCTCAGCAGGACCCGAAATTCTCTCCAAAATCTCGTACACTTGTCAAACCTAACCCCTGATTACAGCCTGCATCAGCGATTCCAAAATGTTAGTGTATACCGGCACTCCCGGGAGGATTATTGACCCTCCTTAATGAAAGCAGCGGGTGATGGAGCCCAGGAAGTTGTAGTTTTGACAAGCTTTCGGCAATTCTCACGTAAATGGTCTAAGAACCACACTTTGAAAAACACTGCATTTTAAACATTAATTTATTGTTACTCATAGCGTTGAAACAACCAACCCCCTACTCCCTGATGCCAATTGGACTTTTAGCAGATGGAAATTATCCTTTGGGTTAAAACCTTGTCAGAGCCGCTAGAATTCTCCTAAGGGACACACAGAATTTGCCTTCCCCACTAGACTGTGAGCCTTTTGAACACAAGGCACATGATCTCGGTGCCCCTTGCAAATTTCTGTCCTCTTCCTAACTCCTGTCCTCTCTGCATCATAGCTGGACCCAATGCAAGGCCTGAGGCAGAACAAGGGCTCCAAAAATACTGCTTAGATGAGATTTCTGTCTTTGTGCATTCAGGCAGGGCGAGGTTGGGTGGGTCAGGCAAAAGGATGCGTCTCTCTCTGCAGCCCACACCCACCTGAACCGAGAATGTAAATTTGGATGACCATCTCCGATAATTTTGGATAAATCTGTGGATAATTTTGTCAGGTAGTTTCTAAGGGGCTCATTATCTGTGGGACCACTTTCTCTAACCTTCCAGCTTTCTCACTGAACACTAAAGCTTTCCTAAGATTTCGAAGCTTTATGATTTTCTGAAAAAAAAAAAATATTTAAGCAGACGTTCGTATTCAGCTTTGCTCAAGTAATCAGAGAAAACTTTAATTTGGTGTTTCAATTAAAACTCTGGCAATGCATATTGACACTGCCAGATTGAAAACTGATGGTGGGGAAAAGGCCGTTTTTCTAAAAATACCAAGTCAAGAATTCTCTATAGTTTCCAGCTACTTGAAAGAGAATCTCCATATGCAGGGAGTCCTGCTTGCAAGCATTTCATTGCAGAAATGGGCTCATTTTGTTTCCCAAACATGCTCATCTGAGGTTGTCCTTCCAAGAACTGTGGGCAAGAGAAGGCAAACCGTGTACCCCCTTCCCTTTTAACTCTGATTGCGGGCAAGATTTTGAGTCTGGCCTCAATTCTGCCCTTTGTAAAATAAAGAGGTTTGGACTCAGGGACTGGCAATTACAGCCTATGGGCCAAGTCAAGCCATTGTCTATTATTATAAATAAAGTTTTATTGAAACACAGCCACACCCATTCATTTCATTATCATCTATGGCTACTACAACAATGTAAAGTTAGAGCTGAATCACTGCAGCAGAGACCCTCCTCTGTCTGAAATATTTAATATTTGTATAGTTTTACAGAAATATTTGCCAGAATGTTTTTATAGAATATTTTTTTACAGAAGAATATTTTTACAGAGTATTTCTTTATAGAAAAGATTTGCCAGCTCCTGGACTAGGGGGTGGTCTGTATCCTTTCCATTATAAAGGTTTCAGAGACAGTTCATTCATTCACTCATTCAAACTGAATTCAAAATTCTAGGATGGGACCCAGCACTACTCATTTTAACAATTTCCCCAAGAGATTCAACCGCACACTAGACTTTGAGAAGTTCTGGTCCCTGCAACTGTGTTGCAGTGATTCGTGACCTGTTCCCTATGAAACACTTAGTGACCAAGTCAAGATAAGGAAGGGCAACTTGGTAACACGCCAACGAGCGTATATCCTGCCCCGATGATGTGCAAGGCTGGCTCTTTCCAGCACAGGAGATAAAGAAAAAACAACTTGGACCCCCTCGCTGCCGTCATGAAGCTTGCATTATATCCAGGAGCCCCTAGAAACAACGCTCCAGGTGGAGGTTTCACTGGCATGGGGAGGAGGGCCACTAGAAGGTTTTAAGCAGGACATGAGTCATCTCATTATAACCAGACCACTTTGAAGGGCGTTTGTGGTGGCCAGGGTTAGGATCCAATTTTTCTTTGCTTCCCCAGGGCATGCAGGATTCCCAACACATAGCCGTTACTCAATAAATATCTGCGGAACGAGTGAGCCACAAACAAAGGGGCGCTCGCTCGGGAAGTGCTTTCTAAGCTACAAAGCATTATAAACATGAATGGGTGAGTGCTACTCCTTAAAGATTACTACATGCCCTTCCAGATCAAATCAAAGGAAACCTGGTGACTTCACTGTGAGAGCCCTTGGTGGGGGAAGGTGGGGCGGGAAGAAAACCTAGCACCTGCCACTGGGAGGGATGTGAGCCCAACCAGGCTTTTCCCCACCCAGCCTCGGGGAGGTGGGAGGGCTACGAGGTCCTACCCTACAGGCCCAGCACGGCTTCACGGGGGACAGTCTCCACGTGCACTCGATCTCACTGGTGACACATGGACCCCACCCCCATCCCTGGAACCACCTCCTGGACCCAAAGAGTAAAACTAAAATACCACCGCCACCACCATCTACAATTTACAGAGAACTTACTAGATGCCTGCCACTGCACTGAGCACTTGCCCGCATGACCTCGTCTCATCTACACAACAGCCCGGGGCTGGGGGAACACACAGTAGGTCTTTGATTCAAGGGATTTTAAGGCGGATGAGCCGAACCAGAAAGAAACTTCGTTTTTCTTTTTTATGGTTTGTTTGTAGAAATGAAACTAATGCTAGCAGCTACATTCACGGCACCTCCCCATGTGTCAGAAATGGTTCTTGGCCCTTTTCGTGGATCATCTCCCTTCAACCTCAGAGCCACTCCAGCAAGTGCGTGCCCTTCATCAGCTTTACAGAAGAGGACATGGAGACGCTGCGGGGTAAGGGACTTGGCCAAGGTCACATGGGGAGAAGCAGCAGAGCCTTCAGCAGAACCGTAAGAGTGTCCCACTTGCTGCAGGCAGGTGGCTTCCTACTAAGCACCTGCCACGGTGGGCAGTCCTCCTCTCCTCACAGGGCAGCCCATTCTGCCTCCGGGCGCGATGACGTTTCAAGCTATTTCCTTCTATTGACACAAAACGGGTGTCTCCGCTAATTTCTACCAGGCCTTTCTGTCCTCCTCCAAGCCTCAGCCACACCTACATTCTTCTGAAACCTCACAGTGACCCTCTGTGGTCGGCATCATCAACACAAGATTGTGAATGTAGCGACGAGTATGTGCCCCAGAGAAAATCAGGCAGACCAAGCTTGAGTCCTGACTGCATTCGGAGCTGGGAGACCGTGGGAAATCACTCAGCTCCCATGCGTCTGTCCAAAGGGGTAAATGACACGGATGACAATGCCTGGCTCCGAGCCACGCTGTGGGAACAAGATGCCATTATACACACACAGTGCCTGGAACAGAGTAGGTACTCAAGCAATGACCGTTCACCTTTGTCATCTTAGCACGGAGCGAAAATGCCACATCTACGAGACACACACATTATAAGGGAAGGGAAAATGCACTAGAACTGGCTTGAAGATGTCAAAAAATAATAAACAATACTTTTTTAAGAGAACGGAAAAAAAAAACGTTATTGAAACTTACTGTGTGTGAGGCAATATGCTCAACACTTTTGTGTTTTCTAAGTTTACACCATATAAGGTAGATGTCATCAGCCTCCTTTCACAGATGAAAAAGACAGGGACTCAGAGATGTTGAGCAACTTTCCTGAAGTCACACAGCTTTTAAGAAGCAAATTCAAACTCAGAACTCTTGACCTGAATCTAGTTCTCTTTCCACTACCAGGCTTCTTTCCACTCCAACGTCTGTCCAAGCAAGGTTATTACCAGTGTTTGCTCAACTCTGGAAAAGATGTGGATCATATGAGCATTGCAGATACACAGGGGAGCTAGATGCCCAAGTTTGCAAAGTAAATCCTGAAAAGTCTTGGAGGAGGACCTGCGAGGCTGCCAAATTAATCCGAAGAAGGACTCTACAGAGGAGGAGGGAAGGGAAGACCGGTTGGGGAGACAGATTTTTGAGCGTCTTTTCGTGAAATCTAAAAATTACTAACCTTCTACATGTCAAAAGATTTTTTTTGCCAACACATGCAAGAGCGCCCTGCTCAGAAGGAGCCCAAGTGAGCAGATGGGTGAGCTCGCAGACTCAAAGACGTTGGAGTTGGAAAAGTCCCCGCTGACACTCTCCAAAGGACAGGCCCAGAAATCCCAGCCCTGCCTTGCCCGCTGTAAGCAAGGCTGGGTGAAATATCCCTCCAGGAGCCAGCAGGCTGCTGGCCTGGGCTGGAATCTCGCTTTCTGGAAACCAGGGCAGACAAAGGTCTTTTTGCTTCGTCTGATGATGTTCCTGCCTCTCCTTTCGGCTCCCAGCCCTCTCCTCTGTGTCTCTCCATTTTCCACTCAATGTCTCACCACCACTTCAACCTTCACCCTTGTAGGGACAGAGGTCACATTCTTCTGTGACAGGTGGAGACTTACTCAAGGCCACAGAGCTGGAATTCCGATGAGTCAGGAGGACATAATTACACCCAAATCCATCTGTCCTCAAAGACCGTGAGATTTCCACAGCTCCACGCTGCCTCTAAGTAAATAGAGAATTCCCCTTTTTGTACTCCAGAAGCTTACAACTCAGAGATGTCAGATGAATTGCTTGCAAATGGGATGATAAAATCAAAGATAAAATCAATATACACAAATAGAGATAAAATCTCAATATCCTTCCAAATTTGGAATCGTTGGCAGTATCTTTGGATGTGAGGGGAACAGAACCTCTGAACCAGACCTGGTGGGTAGGGTCCAGTGGAGCTAAGGTACTGTGGTCCACATGCAGGACTCTTGGGTGTCTGGCCCTAAGTTAGCAGTAAGATCAACCTCTGGCCTAATTTAGTGATAAGATCTACGCAAAGTATGGCCTGAGGACCAGCAGCATTGGCATCACGGGGGCGTTGGTAGAAATGCAGGGTCTCAGGCCCCCTCTGGCCCATGAAGTAGAATCTGCATTTTGATGACATCAAAAAAGTATGCCTTCCTTAAGCACTGAGCCGTTCATTAAAAATATGGATTCCTGGTCTCCCAAACTTGGCCGCATGTTAGTGTCATTGGAGGGGCTTTCTAAAAATGCAGACGCTTGAGTCCCACCACCAGACATGCTGATGTATTTGGTCTGGGCTGTGATCTGGGCATCAGCATCTAAGGCTATCTCCGCTGGCGAGTCTACTGTGCAGCCTGGGCTGGGGAACCACTGGACCAGAGCCGGACAGGTTCTGCTAAGAGTCTCACCCTAAGATGTCAGCAGCCGACTACTTAGCGAGATTTAATTCAGACCGGGGGAGGGGGGAGTCAGGTTCCTACTGCATGCCAATTAAATGAGAATCTGTGGACATGAGGATGGAGCCTGAAAGTGTTTAAAGTTCCATGGATCAAACTATTTGCAGCTCAGCCTGAGGCTCAGCGACTAACGCATCTAACACAGCATCTGGCACACAGTAGGTGATTTGTAAATATTACAGACTATTCCTTAATAATAAATGGGTATGCTCATGTCAGGCTACTAACAATCCACTAATTCACTCAGCTAGCCTGCCCCCACTTGCTCTCTGTAGCAGCAGAGTCTCAGAGGAATTAACCACTGAAGGGTCAATTCCAGGCTTCTGATCTGGGCTGACAAGCTTAGGAAAACTGGAGGTTCTTTCCATGGCCCTCAAGCCACAATCCAGCTCTAAGTGACAGCCAGGCTGGCTTTCCTCTACAACATCAAGTTTCTAGAATATTTATACGGATATCACTAGACCCACAGAACATTCCAGCAGCCTCCTTGACCAGATATCTCAGAATCACCGCTCACAGGCCAACAATGTAACACACTCTTGTGAAATATGAAATTCCAACCACCGACGTTCTTGGCAATAAGAAACCTGAATTCTAGTGACATCTGTGACATTAAGCACCATGAGACTTTGGAGCAGTCACTTTCCCTCCAGACTCAGGGTCTTTGTAAAGGTTAATTTTATGTGTCAACCACAGTACCCCAGTATGCAGCCAACACAATTCTGGATGTTTCTGTGAGGGTGTTTTTAGATGAGATTAACATTGAAATTGGACTTCAAGCAAAGCAGATTGTTTTCCATAATTGCTCTTGTTTGCAATTCCTGCAGATTTTGGACCTTCCAGCCTCCTAATCACAGATAATTTTTAAAAACAAAGTTCTTTATACAAATGCACACAGACACACACATAAATTCACAATTTGTTCTGTCTGTGGCTCTGTGGAACCGGGACTAACATAGCCCTCAACTCTAGAGTGGGTGTTGTGTGTGTTTGTTACAGAATATTGATTTAGACAGTAAGTTTCAAAGTGTGATTCCTGGAATGATCACGGGAGCTTCTCAAAATGAAAAAAAAAATTGTAATCACGCATGTGAGAAAAAACTTGCTTAAATAAGGAGGTATAAAGTTAATGCAGGACTTTTCAGAGCCTTTAATAAGCCCATGTACACAGTGACTGTAGCTTACCTACAACATATCCTAAATTTATTTGATTTGCTATTTAATTATTTTATGAACTTTAAAGATTTCTTAAACTAGGGTTCATAGAGCCCTTGCCTATTAAGGAATGTGTCAAGGGGTCAGTCCACAAACTTAGATGGGAAAAATTATTTATTTTCACTGGCCTCCAATTTAGGCACTGGTAAACCACAGTCGACGGGACAAATCCAGCCCCACTGACTGTTTCCAGAAGTAAAATTTTACTGGAATACAGCCATACCCACTCTTTCACATTTTGTCTGTGGCTGTTTCTTATTACAATAGAAGAATCAAATAATTGTGAAAAAGACTGTCAGTTCTGCAAATTTGAAAAATCAAAAATACTTACTCTCTGGCAGTTTACAAAACAGCTTGTTGACCCCTGCTATAACTGAACATTTACCATTTCCTTCAATTATGAACGTAGACAGACCACAGTGGCATTAATAATCAGTAATATAATAGTCCTGTCATTAGTAAAAATCAAAGGCACTTTGGTGTCACAGCACATTTGAAGCAGATACCTCATTTATACGGTTCACTACTTTGTCAATACGATAGTTACTGGACGGGTTGCCTGATCTCGTTATTTAACGAATTAATAAAGATACACACATATTAGTATTTTTAAAATGGTTTGTTTTGAATTTTGATAACTGTACTTTGGTATAATTGGCTTCTTTTGTAATCCTATTAATTTTATTTAAGGCATTCAAAGACGTTTTCCCGAGAACGCCATAGGCTGGCTGCCAAAAGTGTCCATCACAGACACTTTTGATCGACAGAGACCGGCTCCCTAAGATCACGCTCTGGACACAGCGCTTTCCTTGAGCATTTTTGCACTTCCCCAAGCCCCGCAGAGACAGCTAAGAGAGGTGCAGAGTCTGAAATAGGACCCGTAACTGACAATTTCAATTTGGATGAGAAGACAAGCACCGTTCTCACGAAATCAATGTCATGACCGCGACTTCATTGTCCCTCTCAGCATCTCTGGGCCGTCATCGGGAATACGAATTTACAGATGAGGAAATGGGTCATGTAGGCTCTTCTTGGCCCTTGGTCATTTCCCATCAACAGGGGCGCCGGCCACAGTGATGTGGGGCCAGTCTTCAGGTTTGGATTTTGCTATAAGATCCAACAGGGCTAGTTGCTTATCTTCTCTGTATCTCTCCAATAACTGGGAGAAGGAGACATCTACCCAAGTCTGGGCATAAGAATGCATGTGACCTGGTTCTCCTTAAATCCAGACAAAATATGGGACTCTCCTCGCCGAGGCTGGTTTCCACATCTGCAAAGTGAGGATACTATTCTGCTGCTGCTGCTGCTGCTGCACATAAATGTATTCAGCAGATGGTAAAACAAGGCAGGCGTAGGCGCGCTGAGCGCTGCACAGTCGAATACTTGCGTATAATTTTGCCTCCCCTCAAACCTATCTTTAATGGGCTACTGTTGACTGGAAGCCTTACCGATGACATAAAGTCGATTAGCACGTATTTTGTTTGTGACATGTGTTATATACTGTATTTTTAAAATAAGGCAAGCTACAGAAAAGAAAATGTTACTAAGAACGTCCCAAGTGGGTGTCTGGGTGGCTCAGTCGGTTGAGCGTCCGACTCTTGATTTTGGCTCAGGTCATGATCTCATAGGTCATAAGCCAGAGCCCTGAGTTGGGCTCAGCACTCAGCAGGGAGTCTGCTAGAAGATTCTCTCCCTCTGCTCCTCCCCCCCCCCATTCACTAGTTCTCTCTCTCCTTCTCT
>CM052900.1:4818493-4885158 GCA_028534135.1 Potos flavus | reverse complement strand
GTGCCGGCCTTCCCGGGGTCCATCGGCCCCAGGAGGGAGAGCCCTCCCCTCCTCTTTTGTTACCTTCTCCCGCAGGGCAGCACTGACCCCCGACCAAAGCCATGCCCGACCTACCGAATCTACCTCCTGTATATACTCATACACACATATGCATATACAAATCTACCTTCTCCTATGTATCTATAATTCATATACACGTATCTATAATTCATGTGCGTGTATATATACGTATAATTCATCTACTTCACTCCCCCTCCAGCCTAGCGTCCATGTCCATGGGGACAAGTGCAATAGCCCCCTCCCCCCGCCCCCGGCCCCTCACCTTCACCTCTGACTTAAAGGCAAAGCGCTGCTACCTGGGAGAACGAGGGGAGGGCTTTGTATACCTTCTCATGCTCGGAACCCTGTACTGGCTTCCCACGGCCCACAGGGTGGAGCCCAGCGCATTCGAAGGCCAAGGAGCTCTGACGACCTGGCCCCCTCACTTCCAGTCTTGCTTCTGCTCCTGCAGCTCTGAGAACCTCCTCTTGACCCCTCCTCCCTGCTCCTCACCCATGCCTTCCCTCTGTCTATCACCTTCTTCACACTCTTCATCCATCTCTCTCCAACCCCTCCTTCCAGCTGTGGCCCAGAGGTACCAGCACCTCAAGGCTTGCCCGGACTACCCCAGGTCATGACTCTAATCCCCCCGATACCCAACGCAAGACTCGCTAGAAACACCCACCCTGTCAGCACCAGGAGGTTAGGGACTGGTTTTGTCTCCCCAGCTTCTAGCGGAGCTTCAGAAAATAAAGACATCTACCCAAGTGGATGTCGGGATGATGTCCTAAAAGCACAGCCGAAGAAGGTCCTCCGAAGGCTCATCCTATTCTCAAGCAGGTTAAGCAGGGCCATGTGCTTCTCCTGAATTTGCACAGAACGAGAGCCTCAGCACTTGCTCAGGAAGGGAATCGCGAGAGCAGGCCGCCATCCTGTTCCCAGCCCCATCTGTCCCCTTGCCCAGTTTTGAGGGACTGAACACAAGTCTGTTCCTGGCACACTCCAGCCGTCTCCCCGGCTGCCTCTCAAGGGCTCAGTAGGCGGGGTGCTTGTCTCCTCCTCCCTCCCACCGTACTTCTTCCCCCTCACTCCCCCGCCAACCAACTCTTGCTGTTGCCGTTTCCCTCCTGTTCCCCTCGAGGAGAATTCCACTTCTAAGACTCACGCTTTGCCAGGGCTGCCTGGCGCAGGGCTGCCTCTCCCTGAGATGCCTGCCAGACCATCCTAAACACCGAGGCAGGCACCACCAAGCCCTCCCTTCCCTCAACATCAGATGTCAAGAGCTCTGCTGGCCTGAAGCTTCCAAAATAGAATTGCTGTGTGATCTCCACTTAGCAGGTTGCCCTCCTGATGGGCTACCCTGCCTGCTCCATGCCGGTGGCCCAAGCCGGTGACCACAAGGATGCTCAGAGGCCACGGGGTCTCAGTAGAGTGCTGGGGGAAGGGCTAGTGGCGGGAGGGAGGCAGGTGGCAGGAGGGAGCGAGGGAAGGTAGGGGCTCAGTTGGAATCCAAGAGAAGCCTGGACAGAGGGAGAAGGAAGGAAGGCGGCAGCTAGGAGGGTGTCCTGGTGGGAAACAGAGCGTGATGAAGGAATGAGCCAGAAGGGACACAAGCAGAACTCTCGATTAGTTGTGTTTTTCTTGGTGGAAGCTACCTGTAGCATTTCTTACTGAAATGCTTGTCTGAGGCTTGTCTCCAGCGAGGTGTTATTATTAATTCTCATTCTCCAGAGGAGGAAACAGAGGCTCTGAGAGAAAAAAAAAAAACAAAAAACAAAAACAAAGGAACAAACAAAAACAAAACAAAACTCAAGTATTTGTCTTTGGTTCTCCAGCATGTGTAGTCCAGTATCAGAGTATGAAGCAGGTTCTATTGAAGTATTTGTTGCATGAAAAAAATGAATAAATTAATGGATTCAATATGTCCCACTCCAAATCCTGTTCTTTTTCTGTTATATTTTCCTGCCTTTCTCTCAACAGAAAACACACACATGGAGGACAGACCAGCACAGTTAAGCGAACAAAAGTGATTTATTCCTTTCCATATGTTCTTCTGCATTTTGCTGGCAGGGACCCCAGGATGGGCGGAGGAGCCTCTTTCTGATTTCATGTGAGTCATTAACAATGCGGGACAGTTTGGTCAGTGGGCTGCTGACCCCCCAGGAGGTCACTGCCACTCCTCGTCACCTGCACCCTATGCCAGGGTAGACATTGGGGGAAAGTCATCGATGACACATCACACAGGTGTGGGAGTGCTCTGAAAGCACTGAGAAATGGACACACATGGAAGGTGGTCACTGTGCTCTTACCCACGTAGCTCTAAGAAATGGGAGCTGAGACATCTCTGACATCTATCGTAAGCAACCTGCTTCCTTATGACGTTAGGAAAACATGCGCACACGGTCATAAGACCAGGAGGATCAGGGCTAGAGTTCCAAATCTACACCCAGCCAAGGACTTCTATCTGGTCGACAAAGGAGGCGAAGTGGGAGAGGAAGACGGAGGCCATTCCAGGCAGAAACTCCGTATAGATCTTGGTCAGGATGTTGTGATTATTCCAAGAATGATGGAAGGCGCTGACATGTTTCAACTGGGGGTGGGTTGGGAGGGAAAATGGGTGAGACACAATCTGGCCTTACTTTTTACATGGATCCCTCTAGCTGCTGGGTGGAGATTCAAATGGAAGGAGCAGGAATGTTTGGCAAGGGAGCCATTCTGGAGGCTCTACAGGTCCAGACGTGAGATTATGGTAGTTTGCACTGAGGATGCCAACTAAAGGTGGTAGTGGGAATGGAAAAGAGAGAGACCTCGGGAGATAATCGGTGGTAGAGCCAAGAAGGCTTAGTGATCGGTTGGCTACGGAGGATGATAAAGACGGAGGTTTCAAGGACATTTTGTAAGTTTCTGGTGGAGAATGGATGGAAGGGCCACCCACAGAGCTAGAAAATACTGGAAAACAACCAGGTTTCAGAGGAAAAAATGAAGTTAACTAAGTGGTGATAACAAGAAGGCAAGTGGACATTGTGATTGAGAACGGATACACAGATACACAACTGAGAGCAATATGCACATGGAAGAGAGTGGGAGTTCTGCGTGTAAATGAGATTTCTGTGGGACAACGTTCACCTGGGAAAGACAGGTGCCTCCAAGACAACAGAGAACCAACAGAGAGAAAGAAAGAGAAAAAAAGAAAACCAGGACATGTAGTGTCATGGAAGATAAAGGAAGAGATTTCCAGAAGTGCTGAATGCTGCTGAGGCGTCAAATATGATAAAACGCTGGAAAATGTCCACTGGATTTAAAGTCATGCACTAGAGACCCTGGCAAGAATTATTTTGGTGAATGGTGGTAGAAAGAAGCCAGACTGGAATGGGTAGAAGCAGGGGCGGGAGGGATGGAGACAGCAAATGCAGACAATAGGTTGAGGATTCACGGAGCTCGTAATGTATATCAAGCGCTCTGCACAGTGCAAACACCTAGGAGGTGCACCATAAATGTTAATTTCTTTGCCTTTCTCATCCGAACACAAATAGACTTTCCCTTTTGGATACTGAGAGAGATTAACACAAATGTTCCTTTCACAGCTTGGGAAAGGACCAATAAAAATAATTCTCCATTGCCAAAGTTTAGCCTGCTGATGTGAAATATGCACAGAAGAAGCATTTATTATTGTTGCTTTCCGGGGCATTTCCAATGTCAAGTCATCTAAATGATATCATAATAAAGGCAATTTGATAATTGAATTAATTTTTATACCTCCGCTAGAGTTTGCAGACATGTTTCTCCATCACATGTGACCACACTTAGTTCAGATAATATTGTCCCCAAAGTGTATCTACGATCGTATACAAGATTCATGTTATCTCTTTTACTTACTAAAAATCCACAAGAGACTTCACCTGGGGAAAATAAAGTCTTTCACTTCTTGAAAAAAAGGTATGAAAAATTCTATCTTCACATAATTGGATGCAAATAAACTATTGAGACCCATCTAAGGAGAGGACCCCAGAGCCAGGACCTCCAAATCATTGGGGCTATTCATTCACTCATTCTATGTATAACCGAGTACTGGACGCCAGATGAGGACCTTAAGGGAAAAATCATTTTAAAAAGCCAACAACATTAAGCCTGTCTTGAAAGACAAAATTAGAACAGACCGCTTGGCCTCCATGGGTTGCAGATAACAGAAGAGAGATAACAAAGGAAATATCCTGCCTTACAGACAGTGCATGGCCTGACTCATACAGAGCAGGGGCTGTTGTTGGGTAGACCATAAGACCAACTGTCCCCAGAACAGCCCCATCCCACCCTAGTCCTGTCCAAATGCCCGAAATTGTTCACTACTCAGTTAAGAGTTCTGGAGTCTCCTTTTCACATATTGAGTTGTAATTTTCAAATGATATGTTTGACTCGCCTGTTGGTACTTTAAGTGGTAAATATTGAAATTATCAACTACATAAAAAGTAGACAATGCTTGAATCTCACTGCAGTGAGGAGCTCCCCACAGATGGCTAGACCTTGTATGTCTTGGTTTCCTCAATGTCCATAGTAGGTGATTAGTAATAATGGCTACTATACCTCAAGAAGTGTTCCTGAGACTTTAATATTTCAGGTAATTCTCATCCAACCCAAGAAGTATGAAGTAAATATTATAATTCATCCCCAACATGCAAATGAAGGAAAGGAGGTTCAGAGAGGCCAAGTCACATGATAGTAAATTTACAGCTGGAGTCCAAACCCATTCAATTTGACTCTAGAGAATAAGCTATTGACTGTCACATTACAAATATTTGTGGGTGGGTAGGTGGGTATACAGTAGGAAGGAAAGAGGGAGGGAGTGAAGGAGGGAGGAATGGAGGGAGGGAGGGAGGAAAAGAGAAAGGGAGGGAGGAAGGAAAGACAAACAGACAGGATAGGTGGAGATGGTTAAACAAATGCATGAGTGATGGATAGTGAGATGGACCAACAGAGGGAAGGATGGATAGGTGGGTGGATGGATGGATGGATGAATGGTGAGTTGGGTATAGGACAGTCATTTATCTTAGAGTCACTGAAAACCATGAACTTCACAAAGACTATCAATAGTGATTTTAACACTGATGTTTGCATGATTTTGATCCAGTTTCACATGAGGACATGTGATGCAATGCTTTACCTCTTAATTACAGGATGACTGGGTTCTGTGTTGAATGACTCATGGTCATGCAGTTGGGCCTGAGGACTTGTCAGACCTGAAGAGGGAGGTCCTTCTTGGTGTCAGTTCACAGAAGAGTCGGGTCTTCGGAGCGGGGCATTGGAATGAAAGGGAAAGCACTGAGTGGGGAGGAGGGCTCTATTTCTCTAGGTCCTGAGTATGAGAGTCATGAAGTATAGGACAATGCTCCGGAGACTTGTGTGATAAGATGCTGTGTGGCAGGTGCTACAAGCAAATGACTCATGCAAGAATCTCCCTCCTTTCAAGCCTCATGCAAATTGGGATAGAACTGATGAGCTCCGCAGAACTCTCTCTGGAAAGGATCAGAACTCTCTCCTTCGTAAATGCCTTTATTGAAAGTAAATTCCTCACGGGCTCTGAGATTACCCCTCAAATGTTCTCTCTTGGGAGTTCAGTAAGATAGTTTTGAAAGATACATTTATTCCAGTGATGCTAAAGGGATTTAGGGCAAAGGGAATAGGATTCTGTGGGCCATGATTATGGGAAACAATGCTTCCTTGGGGTCACCCTAGGATGAAAAGGCGAATTGGAGAGAAAAAGGAAGTTTGAAACTGGAGACTTAGGATTCTTGGTCTATCTGCCCTCTCCATTGGGAAGTTCTTATTCTGGGGCTAAACTCTTAAGATTTTGAGATTTCCTTCATAACCCAGGGAAATACCTTTATAAGTACTCATGGGATGTCTGTATGATCAGATCCTTTATATTTTCTGAAGCGTAGACATCCAACTTATGGCTGAGACCCTAAAGTCCCATGCTGGCTACACTGGTAGCTTCTCACTAAGCATTGCCCTGCTAAGAGTGGTGTTTTTATAGACCACTTGTCCACAGAAATGTGGAACAGATCAACTGCTGGTGAAAGTAATAATTTTCATATTGAGCAACTATGCTAGGTCAGGTAATTTATCTATATTTTCTCTACTCCTTAAAGCTACTGAACACTTAAAATGTGGCTACTGTGACACAGAAACTGAATTTTAAATTTCACTTAATTAATTTTAATTCATTTACATTGAAATAGTCACACATGGCTGGTGAGTACCGTATTGGGCAGCGCAGAATAGAACACCTCCTTCACTGCAGAAAATTCTACTGGACAGTGCTGACAGAGAGCAGCAAGTCATCTGCCCAACAAGACAGAATGTGTAGGTAGCCAAGCGAGGACTTGAACTTCGGTCTTTCTGACTCCAAAGCTTCATTTTATTTCATGATCTTAAGCTACTTACAATTTTGATTTCATGGGCAATTTGTTGACCAACGATTTTTCTTGTCCAAGAAGGTTTACCACGGCTTTTCCTAGAGCCTTCCCCATTACAGCAGAAATACAAACTAACTCCATGCCATAAACATGTTCTAAATGATATGTTATTATGATAGGGTAATTGATGCTAATAACATACAATCTTTGAATCTCTGTGGCTTCATATAATCAGAGTTGATTTCCACCCCACTCATATTACAAGTCCACTGTGGGACTGGGCAGGGACTATGCTGGAGGCTACACTGCCATCCGTTCTTCCATAGCCACCCTGACACATTGGTTCCAAACGTTGCCAACCAGAGCTGACGGGCCAGTTCATTGGCCAAAGCAAGGCACGGGCCACCTCAAAGGGCGAACGGTGGAAATAAATGGCGCAGGTACTCATAACTGCCATCCTCTTGAAAGTATATTTTAAGTTGTGAGAGCTCTTTGGTTGTTCTGATTCTGAAATCATAATGGGTTATTGGGCATGCAGATTGTATTTGGCTCTCTAGTAGGGGAGAACCATGTTAGGGAAGTGATGTGGTTTCCATCCACAGAGAGTCTACTGGCTAACAGGGGATGCACGGGGTGACCAGCCATCCTGGTTTGCAAAGGACTGAGGAGTTTCCCAAGACATGAGACTCTAAATGTTCAAAAGCAGGACAGTCCTCAGCACACCAGGACGGTTTGGTGTTGACGTACATGAGTCAACCAGAAAGCAACGCCAGCTGGGACTAGAGCCTTGTAAAGGAGCCAAAGAAACCTTGGACCAGGGGATGGCAAACCTTCCTGTAAAGGACCATACAATAAATATCTTAGGCTTTGCGGGCCATATGGTTTCTGTCACAGCTACTCAAATCTATTATAGTCGCATGAAATCACCCATAGATAATACAGAAGCAAATGGGCACGGCCGTGTTCCAGTACAACTTGGTTTACAAGAAGAGCTCATGGCCTGGAGGCTGCAGTTTGGTATTCACCCCCCCCGCCCCCTGCCCCTGGACTCTCAAAGTCACGTGGGTTTCGACAGTCAGTGATTGGCAACAGCAGGCACTTCACAGAGCTCATTAGTCTGCCATAATTCGATCTTCATTTAGCAGCTATCTCGTTCTAAATGCCGGGTTTAGGGCCCCTAGGGGAATATGCTAGAAATGATCTCTTCTCTCTGGGGTTTGATGGGCACCTCTACCCAAGAACCATTGTACAGAATTATGATGGGAGAGTGTGGGTTGTTTTCAGAGATGGAGCATCTCTCCAAAGAAGGCAGTGTCGGGGGTAACAATGAGGGGTGGGAATCGGTCTCTGGAAGGGAAGTGTGTGCCAGGCAGAGGGAATTGCCCTTGCAAATCGCAGAGACCAGACAGAATATGGCCCATTTGGAGAATGCAAATGGTTAAGTATGCCCAGTGTATAGAATGTGATGGGGGCCGGCGGGGGGGGCACCCTAAGACACTGATTCAGAATGTCTGGAGGGAGGTCTGCAGATTATTTTTTTATTTATTTACTTTCTTTTACTAAAATTGTTTTTTTTAATTTTATTTTATTTTTTCAGTGTCCCAAGATTCATTGTTTATGCACCACACGCAGTGCTCATTGCAATAGAATCAAAATACATTCATATGGCACAGAGTTCAATAGGCTATTGAATAAGGTCCCCCTCTTTCTCTGCTAGACAACTCTTCCCATTTCCTCAGGCAACCAAGACTTTTAGCTTCGTATATATTCCTTCAGACATATTCTGAGCAGATAGAAGAAAATATGCACATTTGTTCCTCCCCAAATCATTTCCCACACAACTGTTACCAGACTACACACTTCCCTACATTTTGCTTTTATCACTTAAAAATCTATCCTGGAGGTAGTTCCAGAGCATTTGTATTCATATGAAAGCTAGATTCTTGAAAGATTGTGATGGACATCCAGGGTTAAGACTCGTGGGGGGAATTCGTTGTTTCATCTGTGCGTCCCCTGTGCCAGCAACATTCATGGCAAATACCAGTTGGATGGATCAAGAGACTGAATGAATACATGAAGGAGGTGAGAGAAGGAAATGCATTTTAAAATGTGATAAGGATGGAAAAGAGGAAGGAAGGATCTTATTAATATTTAATCCCTTGGAGGCATCTTGCTCCAAGATCTGAGAAATAGCATGTCCTCATTTTGGAAAATGGAATATAATTAGGGAGGTGCCATGGCTTTCGGCCTGTAGGTCCTATTGCCTCCTCCAGCGTCGGCACACAACTTTTTAAAAGTCTCAACCAGGCAATTCTTTCCTGCCTCTCTGAAAAATGAAGCTATTTAAATTCTGTTTATAAGGTCATAGAACTGAGCCCAAGGCCGGGCAATGATGGAAATGCTTTTCCTGTCATCAGAGGGACTCTGGCTTATAAAGAGGCCATGTGCCCTCTCTGTCTCTGTCCTCTCAGAACTCCCTGGGCATCCTTCTGTTCCAGAACCTACAGCCCTGGGTTGTCAATATCTATTATGTGTCTGTTTCCCCTACAGGTGGGAAGCCCTTTGTGGGCAGGGTTCCATCTCATCCCTCTGTTTCCTATACTCACCTCTGACATATTAACACACACAGAGCAACCTGAGTCCAATTGCAATGGGGGCAGATTGAAAGAATGCGTCTATTAGGGAAGGGAAGGAAAGAGGAAGAGAGGGGATGGAAAGGGAGGGGAGTGGGGAAGGGAAGGAAAGGGGGAGGGGAAGGAGGAAGGGAAGGGAAGGGGGAAGGGAAGAGAAAACAAGGGAAAGGGAATGGAGCGAAGGGAGGGTAAAAGAAAAAGACAAGACAAGACCAGGAACCATTCCATCACGGAAAATGACACAAGTTTTTGCATTTTCCCTTCCTTACAGGGAAAGCCCTTTGCTGCCATTTCACGTGGCAGAGAGTTGGAAACGGCAGCTGCCCATATGATAGGAGTGCCCTGATAAGAATACACGGATTTGTTTCACGATTTCTATTTTTGTTCCCTGTAGGAAGGGCTATTTCCGTCTCAACTTTGAGGGGTTGCTGAAGGCAGGCACACTGCAGTGCTCACAGGCTGTCTAAAAGTGGCAGTCTGCAAAAACAGGTCCCTGCTGAGAAGGGCCTCAAAGGTCTTTCCTGGCAGTGGGAAGTCTAGAACTCTGGGACACACCAGCGCTGGGTACCATGACACCAAAATTGTAACATCAGAGCCGGGCTGGGTCTTATGCCCAGGCAGGGTAGGGGGGCACTGTGGTCTCCAAAACTACCTTGGGACAGTTAATTCCACCCAACGTGCACTAAAACAGAATCTTGGGGGAACTTACCCCCCCCCCCGAGAAACAATGCTTTAAAGTGAAATCTCAAGTAATAGTCATGTTACAGAACTCTCACCTGCCTGACCTCCGGTATGTTAATTCTCCTCCAGGACCCCGGTGGCCTCATCTACAGGACGTTAAGACTGGAACCACCAGTGACCCGGTAGGCTTGGTGTGGGAACCAGAGAAGACGATGAACAAGCACTTTGCCATCTGGAAAGCACTAGAAAGGGTCCCCTAGCATCAGGATGGTGATAGGCATTCTCATTAATTTGCTGCTCTAACAAGGGATTATGACAGCCAATGAAGAATGAGAAACATTGGCAGCTTAGCTGTTTTTTCTCCCAACTTTGCTAGAGAGAAGGCTCATATGTGGTCAGTGCTTAGCAAATCAGACTATGAGGCAAAGGGCAGCGTTTCTATATACTTCGTGCCCCTCTGATGTATAAACTCTCTCTCCAACATTGCCCTTGCTCAGACATAGCCCAGTGTCCAGGTGTCTTGTGGCCGCCCCAGTGTCCGGTGAACCCCAAGCCCATAGCCCATGCTACCCATAGCCCACCATCATCCTTAGCTTCTCTTATGCCCTGTTCCTTCCTACTTGGGGCATATAAACACAGATCTCCTACTCAGGAACCAGCAAATTCTCCTTGTTTTCTGATGCACAGACTCTGAATAATTTTTCGAGGCTTCCAGACCCTCCATAACTGGCCCTTTGGCTCACCCATCCCGCCTCATTTCCCTCCATCTACCCTTCCCAGAACATTCCACTCCAGTTGGGCCAGCCCGCTCTTCTTGCTATAAAATGGCCCTTCATCACTCCAGCCACTATTCCACCCTCCTTGGCTGTCATACTCTTTTGCCTCCACCTGTCCCCAGCCTACGGGGCCACTAAGGTCCCATCCCATTCCATTTTCTTCAGGAAGTGGTCCTTGATGGCCGTAGTCCTCACTGTGCAATCTACTCTGAAATCCTACATGATAATAAGCCCACAATTAATTCATCAGAGAAGTATTTACTGACCATCTACTAAGTGATGAGAAGGGCCAACCGAGAGGGATGGGGATTAAGTAGAAAAACGGAAGGAAGGTCCTGCTTGGTGATTGGTGAGATTAAGAAGGTGAGGGCGAGGAAGGCATTGAAGATGACTCCCCGATTTCCAGCCTGATAAGTGGGCGAGAGTGTTGCCATTCACAGAGATGGTAGCATAGGAATGGAATCAAGCTGGTGGGAGGGAATGCACATCAGTTCCGATTGGGACAATCTGAGTCTGAGGTTACCAGGAAACACTTGAGGAGTGGTGCCCAGCAGGAAGCTGGCTATGTAAATCGTACAGTCCTGGAGCTCAAGAGCACTCTGTCCAACTGAGAAAACTCACAATAAGCCCACAAACTAGCATATAAAAAAGTAAATGCAACAGCCAATGTGGAAATAGGGCTATGAGAGCCCAAGGGAGGGAGAAAATGCCCAGGTACCTGGGGAGACTTCTAGAAAAGAGAAGACTTCTTGAGCTGGTCCTTGAAGGACTAGTGTAGGCTTCACATAGGAATGGGAGAGAAAGGAACTGTGGGATGAAGGCATAGCATGTGCAAATGTCCTGAGGCATGAATGAAGATGCGATATGCCAGAAGTGGAGAGCAGGCCAAAACAGCGGAAAAGGAACACGCATGAAGGAATCAAGGGCAATGGAGCCGGGGCAGGTGACAGGGTTGCAAAATAACAGCCCTTGGACCAAACCTGACCCGGAGATATGGTCTACTTGGTCTTATAAAGTAAGAAACCAGTGATTTTACACCAAAATCTAGATTTCCCTCTTCTACTGAAAGAATAAGAAGAGCCTGGGCTTTTCTTTCTTACATGTGACAACGGTCAGGAGAAGCTGTGGCTGATCCCCCCGAGCAGCTGTGAGCTTTCCAGGTGTCAAATCCCCCAAACTACTACTTTGCTTTTGATATTCTCCCCCAGGCCCTCCTTGGCACTTGAGACTTGACCTATTGCCATGGCTGGAAAACAACGCAAGGAATCAGGAGTTCTTTCCGAGGGCAATGCAAAGCTGCTGCAGGACACATAGTCACAGTGGACGACACAACGAAGACACAGGGATAAGGTCATTTCCTAGGAGTCCCTTCCCTTGACAGGGCTGACATAGACTCGTTCTGAATAGGCGCCATCGGGACGTTCCAGCTCTGTAGTCATTTTCTTAGGACTCAGCTTTCTTCCTTCTTGTGCCCTCTCAAATCCATTTGTAACAATGCTGTGCCCCAGATAGAGTCAGAATGCCTCTAGCCCATTTTACCAGGATATTAACACTTCCTAGGGCCCCTCAGCATGGTGGTCCTTTGGCCCAAGCCTATCTTGGACACCCAGAGATGTATGTGTCTGTCCAGAAGGCAATGGGCCACGTTTGCCTATTGCCTTACATTACAATCCTCAGGCACCACTGATCCACCACCTGCTGGGGAGGCCTGCTGGCAAATGAGTGCTGGCTGGGAGAAGAAAGGCTCAAGTTAAAAGGACAGCAGGCTTAAAATTCTCCAAGCCAGAGCTATTGATCGCCCAAGAACAGGAGTGTGCAAGGAACCCAAGAGGGAGGGCGGCAGGCCTGAATTTTTCTCAGCAGAGATCTTGTTGATCTATAGAATTTAAAACTATGAAGGAAATAGACGAAATTAGCACCAACAAGCCTGTAGTATAGCATTACCACTTCAGTGCATAGGGAATTCATGGAGGCAACAATGAGGAGAAAACACTCATTTATGACACTTTTTCTTTGTACCTACTATGTGCCTCCCATAGTGACTCAGTTCGTACCCTTAAAGACCTCACATTCTGCTAAGAAATGTACATGATTAAGGGAGCACCTGGATGGCTTGGTCAGTTAAGCAGCTACCTTCAGTTCAGGTGATGATCTCAGGGTCCCAGGATTGAGCCCTGTGTCTGGTTCCCTACTCAGTGTTGAGTCCGTGTCTCCCTCTCCCTCTGAACCTCCCCCTGTTCATGCTCTATCTCATATAAATAAATAGAAATGTACATGATTAAATAGCTTCAATGCAATGTGAAAAGTTACTGAGTGAGATATTTACTAAATATAATGCAGACATGTATTGAAAGCTTTGAGGATTATAGAGATCATGGAAGAAGAGACAGTTGAGCTGGGTCTTGAAGGATGAGTAGGAGTTGGCCAAGAGACTGAGAAAAAGGGCAGAGGAAGCAGTTGTGCTGTAGAGCTGAGTGCTTTGGGGCCATGGGGACCTGAGTTCCTGTCTTGGCTCCATCATTTACCAGCCAGGTCGTCATGGGCATATCACTTAACCTCAGCAGGACTCAGTTTTCTCACGTGTAAAATGTGGATAATGAAAGTAGTCCTTACAATGCAACTTAGAGTGGCACTGTCTAATACAGTGGCCCTGGCTGTGTGTGGCCGTTGAAATGTAAATTAACTAAAATAAACTAAAATTAAAAGCCCAGCTCCTTATGTACAATAGTGACAGTCCAATACTGTCACCTCCAAATACTCAGTAGTCACCTGCGGCAAATGGCTTAGCCACAGTAGTCACCAACGGCAAATGTATTAGCCAATACAGATTATAAGACTTTTCCGGAAAGTTCTGTTGGACAGTGCTGATGTAGAAAATAAGACTTCTGGTATAAAAGACACCTTGTGTAATTGTTTGGCACTTAAAAATATTCAAGAACATAATATATTACATTATGTTATGTTTATACAATATAGATATAATTTGCAAAGGCCTAGAGCAGGAATTCTCAAAGTGTGGAAATGAGTAGAGGATGTTGCTGTGACATAGTTGAGGAAGAATCACTATCAGTTGGGAAACGAAGCAGTGGGAGAGGAGCGAACAGAGAAAAGGAAGCAGCCAGGCAGGGAAGGGTGCTGGTTCATCTACATTTGTCCCCCAGAACATTTCTCCCTTTCCTGATCATCTTGTCTGGGCTCCCTTGCTGGCTACCTTCTGGTAGGGTTTGGCTAATGGAAATGAAAAATAAAACAGAAGCCAACTTTCAAAATGAACGCTGGCCCAAAGAAGGGATAAAATATGAATCAGGACATGCAGCCTGATACGCCCCCATATGTTCCAGGATAAGACTGAAAACTGATACAACAACAACTCCATATGAACTCATAAGTTCCAGAGTTAAGACCACTGATGGTTAAATTCTGGTCAGTTTCTGCCCAGGCCAGGCTTATTAACTGCTGCGCTAAAACCCTCCTACCAGCCCCACAACCTTACAACTACCTTCCCTACCTTCCCTACCTTCCCTTTGAGATATTCTTGATACACCAGTTCATGGCTGGTCTTCCTTGCTCGTTGTGTTTAATAAACCCAGCCTGGCTTATTAAAGCCAGTTTTCCCTGGTGGTGGGGACTGCAGCAGGAGGCCATGGCAAGAGCCCAGAGGGTGGGGACAAAGGTGAGCCATGACTTCCTCAACTCCCCACCCAATTTCAGCACCAACTCTGGCAGTAGTTGTACCTGCCCCCCCAACCTTAGTTTCTGTTTCGTGGCCCCCACTTTGTGAACTCCAGCCACGGTACCTCCTCCTGGCTTTTACAGTTGCTAGCCTCTGGGTATCTCACTATCCTGCCATTGCGCCCCTAGCCCTGCCCATCATCTACAAAATATCCCTTCACTAAATAGTCTTCATTTGCGGGCTAATTGAATTTCTTATTTGTTAGTTCGTTACATATATTTATGTATCTACGTGTGTGTGTGTATTTTCTTTTTTTAAAGTAAGCTGCACACCAAGCACAGACCCAGCAGGGGGTTTGAACTCACAACCCTGAGATCACGACCTGAGTTGAAATCAAGAGTCGGATACTTAAGTGACTGAGCCACCCACGCACCCCTCGAGTTTACCTGATGACAGTGCAAGGTTCTATTTATTGTCAAACAATGTGCTATGTTCCCTCCCCCGGACTGTTTCTCTTCGAATCTGCACAATAAGTACTCAACTCCATTTTACAGATGAGGAAACTGACTCATAAAGTTGAGTGATTCACCCAAGGCCGCGCCAATCAAAGTGCAAGGCTGGAACACACGCCTTTCAGATTCCGTCTGTGTTCTTTGCATGACTCTGCACTGAACCCAGGTGTGGGCGTTTGGGAAAAATTGCCTCTCCTTCTCCTTCCCTCAGACGAATATTTTGTTGTCTCCTGGAAGTTGTTCTCAGCGTTTTTGTTTTTGTTTTTTTCTCTCCCTCCCAATCCTGGTAATATTTTCCATTAAGCTTTCACAGCTTCCCCTCAGGAACTGACATGTTTCTTTCGCTTTCTCTAAGTAGCCAGCCAAAGGAATCACTTTCTCTCCTTGCAGATCCCTGACTGTCCATCTCAAAGTTGGCCTCAGCCTTGGCAGATGCCAGAGCCTGGAAACCAGAGCCAGAGGCCATGTGATGACTCTCGAGGAGGGCAGAGCCTCAGCTCTATTTCCAGGTAAGTGTGCACAGGTGTGACACTGCTAAATCACACCAATAAACGCACATCTGAGTTTACTAACAAGAGAAATCACTATAGGAATCAGACAAACTAAGAAGAGTTTTGTGAATTATCAGTTAATATAAAAGGGAGCAAAATCTTCCTAGAGAGATGGAACAGAGAACCTTAGAAAAACTGACATTTAGGGGAAAGTGATAGCCTTTGTTATAATATACACACACACAAAAGTTGTTCTGGGAGAAGAGGATAATGGAATATTACCGGGCTTAATTAACACAGACAGACCTCAGCAGCATTCCCTTAACTTGAGCTGGGAGTTGGGAGAAGAATCTGTGAAAGAGTCTATGGGATTCTACATGGAAATAAACCAAGACAGGATACAAAATGGCTCAGAGGTTGGAATAGTCTTGGTCAGTGACATTGATTTAATACATGGACCACAGAATTTGTGGGGGCAGGCTGATTCCAGTAGTATACGTAGCTAAAGCTGATGCAGCCACCTTGCCGTAAAAATATTCTTTACCAACCAATGACTGAGCATAAAAGCACGGAACTCAAAAGGGGAAGTCTTGGCACCCAAGTTGGCAGCACCTTGGAAAGACGCGTAGGATTTGGGTCAGCAATAGCGCCCTGGCAGCGACTGCGCAGGGTCTGTGCTCAACAGTGACACCATGTGGCAGTGAGAAATTACAGCAAGAATGGAAGGAGAGGACTTTCCCATTTTCACCGGGAGCATTAAGAGTAGGACTGGCTCTTTTTTGAACCACGTAAGCTGCTTGGGATTGTGGCTAATTCAAGAACGAGTTTCTAGTCTTCCTGCTAATAGGGAATAAACTGGGAAGGCAGAAGTAAAGTAGTTTATAGCAAGCACTGGGAAACCTACATCTTAGTTCTAGGGATATCACTTGCTGGATGAGACTTGGACCCAATCACTTCACTTCTCTGGGCGTAATCTGCTCATCTTTAAAACATCCTTTCCAGGATTCATGGTAGTGCTGAGTATATGGAAGATGGTCCATAAATGTCCATCTCTTCATCTTTTCCTTCTTCTTTCTGTCTTTGTAAACTTTGGTGTAATTTTGAGTGGCATACATCCTTGGGCACAGAGAAAGACATGGAAATGATCTCCTTCAGAGGGTTTTCAAGGCTTTTCGAAAACCAAGTAACGGTACCATATAAAAGAAAAGCACAGAGGAAAGCTCAAAATGTAAAACACTTCAGTCTCAGCTATTTTGATTGGTGGCGTGAGAAGGGAGGGCTTCTGTGATTGGTGGCACATGCAGGGGAGGGGCCTCTGATTGGCAGGCTAGGAAGGGGAGGGGCTTTGACCACAAAGGGGCTGGATCAGCCTGAAGAACGCTTTGGACGATGCTGAAAACAGTTGGAAAATTGCTTTTCTAATCAAGCTTTAAGTCTCAGAGCTAAGGAAACAGATCAGAAAAGTTATGCGACTCTTGAGGAGTCACAAAGCTCCCTTATGGTTCTCTTTATGCTCCCTGGTGACAAAAATGCATCCGCCAGCTTCTTTTCTCCCTGGGCCAGCTGGTTCCTCCCATGAGAGCCTGTCTTCTCCTCTGGCCCCCTGAGGATGCCGACGTTTGCTTCCTGCCCCAGAAACAAGCACGAAGGCTTCCCGGGGCTTCCGGAGAGTTGTCAGTGTCAGGACTGCAGGGAGCCACAGGCAGGCAGGCAGAAGAACAAAGAAAGGCACGACATCTCCAGGAGACTCAACGACAGAAGCAGTCTCAGGTTTTTGGCTGAGTAAAAATAGAGCTGGCCTCTTCCTCTCTTCCTCCATGGCCTCCTTGCTCATCAGCATGTCCAACTGCAATCCTGCCCTGGACAAGCTGGTCCAGCGAGGAGGAGAGCAGATAATGAGGCAACCCGGCCTCCACTGTGACAAGCACCCCCTGAGAGAAGGGTAGGGAGGGCTGCAGGAGCACAGAGAGGCGGACTCAGCTAGCTGGGAAGGGCTGGACAAGGGACCTGGCTCTAGAGGGAATGTAGACATAGGCAAGCAGGGAAGGCATTTCCAGAGACAGCAGCAGGAAGAAAAATGGTGTTCCCAAAGCTAATCATTAAGGATGCATGCGAGGGGCATACATGAGGTAGATATGTGAATAAGGCACTATCATTTAGACCACCTGTATTTTTCTTTATAGTCATTATCATCCTGACTGAGGTTAATAATAACCACAAGAGGTAACATTTACTGCGCACTCTCAGTGGGGTAGCACAGTGACTGATATGGTTTGCTTCCTCATATAAATCATGAAAGTCTCATAATAACCCCATGACATAAGAATGTTGTCATCCCCACTTTACAGAAAGAGAAACTGAGACTCAGACAGATTAAGTAAATCGCTCAAGATCCTACAGCTAATAAGTGGCAGAACCAAGAGCCTAGACCAGGTCTATCTGACTCCAGAGTCCAAATTGTTAAATATTATCATCTCCTGCTGTTTATTTATTCCACAAATATTTATTAAGCACCTACTGTATGCCAGGCACTGTGCTATTATATTTTCTTATGTTGATTCTTGGTATTTGATTAGAGGCAGATTTGCAGGGGGCACAGCTACTGTGTGGGACGATGTGCCCACTGGAAGAGCTGTGTCCACTAATGAATGGTTCAGCTCCCTGCAGGACTGGTACCCCAAACACTGACCTGAATTGATAGGTGTGCCTCAGAAAATGAAGCCAGCTTTCAGCATCGTTGCCAAACAAACTGTAACACCAAATAGCAAGGACCACATGCAAGAAATCTGACTCTCACCATGTTCTAGCTAAAGGAATGAATTAGTATCTGTGTGATAGGGATTCTGCAAACAAAAAAGGGAACTGAAGAAACCTAAGAGGCGGGACAAATCTACACTGTTTTGATCACCAAGTCCTGCCAACAGGACTATGGAAGTTTGAATCCCAACTGTCTCACGGAGAACCCTAATCTGGGAAATGCTGAACTTTGAAGGGCCCTAGATCCCTCCCAGACCTTCCCAAATGTGAGTTGGTCAGGATACCCTATCACCATCTTTCCTCATCAAGGTACTACCTATACTCTTAATTACTTTATCTTTTTAAATCAACTTTCTTTTCCACTTAAACCCAATGACAGCATAAGAAAAGGAACTTTATAGCACAACCTTTACTAGGCCAGATACCCTCACATAAACGAGTTCCAAGAAGAGTAATTGTGCCGACCCCAGAATGTAAAGTTCTAAGCAATTTATTTATTTATTTAAAAGTTTAAATTTATTTATTTATTTGGGAGAGAGAGTGAGGGAGAAGGAGAGGGAGAGAGAATCTAAACCAGATTCAGCACTGAGCAGAGAGCCCGATGCGGGGCTCGATCCCACAACCTCCAGATCATGACCTGAGCTGAACCCGAGTCAGACGTTCAACTGACTGAGCCATCCAGGTCACCCAAGCTCCAAGCAATTTAAAACTAAAGGTATTGAGCAGGGCACGTATTGCATGGAGCACTGGGTGTGGTGCATGCACAATGACTCTTGGAACACTGAAAAAATAAAATAAAATTAAAAAAATAAAATAAAAATAAAAACAAAGGTAATACATAAGCATGTCCAGGGGAGGACACAGAGCAGCAGAACAGAAAAAAGCTTTGCTCACACTGCTGGGCAGCTACCGTGTCCCCGGGACTGGCCCCACAGACTTCGTGTGCACACCCAAGATGCCTTCTCCTGCTAGCCTGCTTAGTGGCTGTCCTTCCTCACTTACTAGCTGCTTGTCTGTGCACCCCCAGGCGCACGTCTCTTTACCCTAAAACCCTCCAGCTCCCATCTCCATTACGGGCTTCCCCTCGCTGAGCACAACCTGTCGCCCATGTCTCTCAAAGCTCCTTCCACTGCATTCTTCACGGTGAGCGCTGGAGCGGGAGCAGAGCATTCCGCTGGGGTCTCCACGGGGAGGGTCTGGGCAAAAGGAGGAGCAATGAGGCGCAGGAGGGATGGGCTGCCGGGAGATGAGCCCCAGTGCCTGGGTTGGGCGTTTGCTCCTGTAACTAACTGAGGTGAGCTTGGTCGTGCCCCTCAACAACCCGCCTCCCCAACCTACATAAAGGCAGAGGAGGGGGTTCTCAAGGTGGGGTTGGGCATCACAGGCAAACACAGCGGAACATCCTGATTAGGAAGTTGGAACTTTCCCCGTTTTTGTATTATGGGCTTGGGGGGACTCAGGCAGCTGGGCATGGAGGGCGAGTCCAGAAAGCCCAACCAAATGTAAGACCCCATGATGAGGCTTCTGACCCCAGGTCCTACCTGATGATGGGAGACAAAGGCCAAGGGCCATCCATGGGGCTCCCAGAGTGTCTGAAACTCAGCTGAATATGTATAAGTCAAATTCATGGCTCTACACACTGATAATCTGGAGTCAAATTTGGTATGCTAGCTGCGCAGTCTACTTCTAAAAACGAGTAAAAGTAGATTTGTTAAACTACATAGGAATACATTTTGGAATTGATTCTTCGAAAAAATTCTGCATGGTTGATCTCAGGGTCCTGGGATCGAGCCCCGCATCTGGCTCTCTGCTCAGCAGGGAGCCTGCTTCCCCCTCTCTCTCTGCCTGCCTCTCTGCCTACTTGTGATCTCTCTCCTCTCTGTCAAATAAATAAAAATAAAATCTTTAAAAAAAAAAAGAATCTTTAAAAAAATTTTAAAAATTTAAAAAAAAGTGATGGGTGTTGGACAGGGAAAGATGGTTATCACTGGGAGCCAGCAAAGGTTCACTGTGAACAACTGTGTCAGAATCACCTACACCTGTATGTAACACGACAACCTGTTCAGTCTGCAAACCTTTATGGAACATCTAGAATATGTCAGGGAGTCTGCTATGTGTTTTACGCGTACCACTGCACATCTATTCCAGAGGTCCTAGGTGAGATCAAAAATTAAGACGCCGCCAAATAACCTGGAAATTGAGAAGTAAGATTGCCCTCTGGTTACTGATTTATTTTAAAATTAAGAATTACAGAATGGGAGGACAGTTATGTAAATGTCTCTCCAGAGACACAAAGGTTAAGATGACCTCTGCCCAGGCTCCTCCCACTCTTCATTAAAATACCAATGACTCAGGAAAAAAGGCAAAATGTCCTAACTCAAAACCACACCAAAACCCAAAAGTGCTAAGTAAACTAAAGTCAGCATTTGGAAAGAATTTTCGTTAACTCTATTAGATGAATTCACACATGTAAAGTGCCTGGCACATGGAAATACTAAGTAACTGTTAACTATTATTAATTTAAATCAAAGGAGCTGGACCAAGAAATGACCCGGTGACCTTTGCAGATTTCGTCTTACAGAAGACTGAGGCCCAGCCAGGTTGCAAGGTGCTGAGGTAGAGTGGCTTGAATAGGATCCCCTCGAACTTTATGTCCACCCAGAACCTGAGAAGCCGCAGATGTGATTAGTGAAGACGAAGCCATACAGGAGGAGAGTGGGTCCTAAACCCGATCACTGTGTCCTTGTCAGAGGAGGAGGAGATGCACAGACATGCACAGGGAAGAAGTCCGGGAGAAGACAGAGGTGGAGATGGGCGGGATGCATCTCCAGGCCCAGACACACCGTGGGTGGCTGGCAGCAATCCCAAGTTGAGAGAGGCCGGCAAAGATTTTGCTTTCAAGCGTTCAGAGGTGGCCCTGCCAACACCTCGATTTCAGACATGTGGCCTCCAGAGCCGTGGGAGAATAAGTTTCTGTTGTTTTAAGCCCCTCACTTTGTGGGTACTTTTGTTACAGCAGCCCTGGGAAACTCGTACAGGCTGTATCTGCCTTCCTCTCTCTACTGGCCGAGAACCGGGGTCTGTTTTCACCAGGAAAGTTAGCAGACACCTTTCTGCGGGTGAGTGCTGCTTTATGAATCAGCCACCCTGTGTGCAGTCACTTCCTTCTCTCAGGCTTTTCATCTCCAGGGAAAAGGCAAGGCAGAGGACATCAGTGTACCCTGTGCCCTGGGGGATGGCTCACCACAGGAGACACACTCCACTGGGACTGGAGACACGAAGAGCTTGGGCAGAGGGTGCTTCTTGTGCCACAGACTGATGGACAAGTGGATTGACTGGGAACAGAAGCCCCCTTCACTGTTCGTCAAATCAGCATGAAGCAAGTGCCTGGGAGCCCCTGGGACCCGGGCCAGGAGGCCCTGGGCACACTGACCTCCTCCATGGACACCTGGCAAAAGGCTGTGATCATCCCTAATGTGGCAGTGAGCAAGGCCACAGGCAATCCACAGAGGTCTGCCTGCTGCCAGAGATGGAAAAAGAGAAGAAAACAAGAAACCTGGAGCCTGGGAACAGAGTAGTGTGATGTGAGTGGAGGGACACATTATTCTGAAGTGTCAAAGGCAGAAGATACTTCTGATGAAGACGTGCTCCAGGAGCTGGAGAATAGTTTAGAAAAGCAGAAAAGGCTTCTGCAGTAGGATACGAGAGAGCCTGGTCTCTCTGAAACAAGAGAAGAGAGTTACAAAGAGAAAGTCTGAAAGAAGGGAGAAGGAGGTAGGACAAAAGGCGACTACATATGTTAAGGAGATGGGTGCAGAAGTCCTCCATAAAGACGTTAGTGAAGGGATTGCAGGAGCAGATTTTAAAGGAATTACCTACAATAACTAAATGGGTTTATGCCATAAATGCTACAAGGGTTTATGATCAGAAAATCACTTAATTATTTGTATCAAGAGAACATCTGATCAATTTTATTGTCCATTATTGAAAAAAGAAATCTCGTCAGTTGAAAATGGAAGAGTTTTGGGGCGCCTGGGTGGCTCAGTGGGTTAAAGCCTCTGCCTTCGGCTCAGGTCATGATCTCAGGGTCCTGGGATTGAGCCCCATGTCGGGCTCTCTGCTCAGCGGGGAGCCTGCCTCCTCCTCTCTCTCTGCCTGCCTTTCTGCCTACTTGTGATCTCTCTCTCTGTGTCAAATAAATAAATAAAATCTTTAAAAAAAAAGAAAGAAAGAAAATGGAAGAGTTTTTTGTTCACATGAGAAAATGCCTTTTTTTTTTGTATTCAGAAAATATCTCGACTGTGAGCTACAAAATGGGATCCAACTAAAGTCATGGACAAGACAAGGACCCACATTATCATCAAAGTGATTTCATATTATCATTTCAGAAGGAGGAATTAGAAACCAAAAATCAGAGCTCTGGCTTTTGCAAAAAGGGAGAGAAACGTATCACCGTTTTTAGTAACAGGACTGTCTATCTCCAGTAATGGGAATGTAATTCCCATTAAAGTAATGTTTATTGCCTCCTCATAAGGACTTGACATCGGTTCACAGTTTACGTAAAGCTCCCAGCTGAATCTCCACAATAACCTAGGAAATAGGTGCTATCAGCATACTCAGGGAACAGATCAGGAAACCGCAAAGCCGTGAGGTTGATCTTCTCCAGATCACGCCGTAGCCAGTAGAGAACCAGAGGCGCTGGCTCTAACATCCACCTCGGAAGGAGTACTCCCAAGCAAAGCAAGTGAACACAAAACAAAACAAGAGCAGCCAAATCGGCATTATCCCTAACAAGAGACAAAATTGCACAGTGCCTGGACATAAAAACAAATGTGCATGCCCAAAACAATACATTTCCTCTACCTAAATAGGAATGATAAAACTAAAAAAATAACAACTCCACGTAAATTAGCAAAACCCGTAACAATAACCCCAGCAACAGTAAAATGAGGGAAAGAAAATCCTAACACAAAATATTCAGACCTGTAGGAAGACAAGCAGAATAAAAACATGTTTCCGGAAGAAAAGATGAACCGTAAAGATTTTGATTGTTTCCCAATTAATTTTAGTCTTAATATAATTGCTACAAAACCCCAAAGATTTTGGTGGAGGATACATGGTTAAACTAATTGATTCTAAAGTAAGCCTGGGAGCGTATGCCAGAATGTTTGGAAAGACAGTAATAGCAGGGGCCTTGTCCTAAAAGAAAATGAGGTTTGAGATTTGGTATCTTTTGTTTTTAAAGGAGATTTTATTTTATTTTTATTGTCAAGATTTTATTTATTTATTTGAGAAAGAGAGACAGAGATAGCGAGTGAGAGCACAGGTGGGGAGGAGAGGGAGAAGCAGGCTCCTTGCTGAGTAGAGAGCCCGACGCAGGACTCGAACCCAGGACCCTGGGATCATGACCTGGGCTGAAGGCAGATGTTTAACCAACTGAGCCAAGCAGGTGCCACAGTAAGTATCTTTAATAATCAAAACAGTAAGTTTCCAGCATTGTACAGTAAAGGCAACAGGGCACATTCTATGAAAAGAGGCCCCGGGAATGTGAAATTTGGTTTATGGGACAATGGCATCAGAAACCAATGAGAGCAAGAAGAACCCAGTAATTATTTTCCCAATTATTTTCCCAAGCAAATAACAGAATTTGGTATTTCCTCTAATCTAAACACCAAAATAATACCTAACGGAGGGTATGATCCTTGAGAGACATGTCCAATATGAGCAGGATTCTCATGCTGAACGTCAGGCGAACAAGCAAGGTAATGACATTCGTAGTAGACAGAGAAGATGGATAGGCAAATGGAAGGTACGACAGAGCAGAACGTGTTGTGACATTTGCAAGACATTGGTTAGACTGAGGACAGAGTTCCAGAACACAGGGCAGAAGGAAGGAAGACTGTGAGGGGAAACTGGATTGACATAGGGAGTTTGGACTCTGTGGAGACCCAACTGCAGAATAATTTTCAGAAGATCAAAGACACGGCCAGGTGAATCTCTGAGGGAGATCACTTAGCAGGTAATGTGAAGGAGACGCGGGAAACTGGGAAACTGGGAAACTGGGAAACTGGGAAACTGGATACGATGAAGAGGCTGCTGGAAGATTCCAGATGGAATATGGGGAAGGCAAGGAATAGGGAGAAGAGGACATGGAAAAGAGGGTGGAAAGGTACAGAACCCGCAGCTGCTTAGGCAAGAGAACCAATCTGGCTTATGGCCACCCGGAAGAGGTAGGGCATGAGAACATGGGGACGGGGTGGCATTTCCGGTTGGTTGCAGCAGGGAGCACTGATGGAGACAAGGAAGGCAGGAAGCAGAGGGCTCAGAAACAATTATGAAACTAGCTCAGAAACAATTATGTGACCCAAGACTGAGGGAGCTGAGCTGTGACCCCAGGGGTAGAAAAAGGTCAAAGCTCAGACTCGCAGGGTTTGACTTACCCAGTCTCTACCTTAAAAGAAACGTTGGAGTTTCTCCACGGTTTATTTTATTTTGGGGACTTCTGGGTTGTCATGCAGGTTTTCTTCTGTGAGTACTTTCTTCACGCTGAAAGATAACTTACTTCTCAAGATTGCTCAGTTCCTGTTTTTCCTTTTAGGAAGGCAATCTGCGTCCTTTATTTTTCTTATAGCTGAAATATTTCTATTCAATTAGCTAATTTCTCCCTGAAGCCATATCCTTCACTTTAATAAGAGGAAAACGAGGCCACTCCATGTATTATTAAACTTCATTTTAGGCCGAAATTGAATTATCAACCATCACTAGTCCCTCTCATGTATCACAAGTTATTGGCCTATGATTCATGCTTCTGAATGATTTTCAATCTTTTGGAGACGGTAGGGGAACTGTCTTAAAATAGCCTCAACGTAGCTCAATGAATATTTTTGAGAAGTCTATAATTTTGGAAACTTTTACAGAAATATTTTTACTAACGATGACGCTGGCACGGGGCATTTGCTTCGGGTTTTGAACATGTGAATTACTGTTTGTTTCTCTGCTTATCTTCTTTTCCTGAATGTGGAGTTGTTTTTTGTTTTTTTAAAGGCCACATTTGTCCCCAGATGAGGCACCGTGATTAAATGGGCCCCTTTATCCAGAGTCTATGATTTCGGTGGTTTGCTGTGGCTTTGAGTCCCTCAGCATCATCCATCTTGAAAGCTCATGTTTAAATGCTCTGCTCACCTTCTCTGCCTTGGACACGCTTGTCTTCTCTTCTGGATCACTCTGATGGCCACTAACTAGTCACCACCTTATAGAGTTGGGTGTTCGGAAGGAGATGAAAACTACTT
Source organism: Potos flavus (assembly GCA_028534135.1). Classification (NCBI taxonomy): domain Eukaryota; kingdom Metazoa; phylum Chordata; class Mammalia; order Carnivora; family Procyonidae; genus Potos; species Potos flavus. The sequence continues at coordinate 4,859,897 of CM052900.1, read as the reverse complement.
TTAATATAAGTCTCTAAAGTCAGACCTGGTTAGAACTCTGCCAATTCTCTAGCTCCGTGATCTGGGGACAAGCTCCTGATGTCCCCAAGATTCAGATTCCTCATTTGCAAAGTAGGGAAAGCGGGATTTCTTTCTCCGTGGGCCACCGTGAGGCTCCGTGTGTGATCCTGGAGAAGAACACTAGTGTGGCATCCAGCCCAGAGTAAATGCTCGACACTATACACGCACACATGGCATCACGCAGCATGAGATCAAGTTCTGCTGCTGACGCAGCTGTGTGACCTAGGGTAAGTCACCCACCCTCTCTGAATCCATTACAACCATTTCAAAATGGTAAAATGAGGAAATGGACATAGATGTGATGCAGGCAGTTACTGAACCTATATTCTGAGTGCCTAGTGTATGTGAGACACTGTGGTAGGTGCCATGGAAGCATCGGCTGGGCCTGAATCCATTGCCCCAAGGAATCCTGGGTCCTCAACCTTAAGGCCATCTAGAGCCCATGACCTTGGAGAAGTGCCTTGGATCGGCCAGAAAAACATTAGGGTGTGAGGGTGGAAGATGCAAGAAGAGAGAATACTAAGGAGGAGGGAGGATGGCTTCAGGAAGACTGAATTATAACAGGATTATCATGCCCAAATGCCCCTGAGAAATAAAGCAATGGGGTAAACTAAGGCAATCCAGAACCAGGGGAAATAATGAGAGGGCATATTGGGGGAGGGAAAGGCATATTAAAAAGATGATAATATTTCTTCACATATCCCAGTGTTAGGAAATATTATAGAGGCCAAGGCATATCAGACTTCAGAGATTGTAGACTTTCAGGGAAACTGAGGCTCAGAGAGCCTAGGGAGCTTGTTCAAGCTCAAGATCACTCAGCTGATGTGATGGGAATGTGACCCTAGGTCTGCTTGGGTCTTTCTCCCAAACTAGAAACGTGAGATCACAGGATGTGGCTCCCCTCACTGAGGAGATGAGCAGGCCGATCAGGGCGACATCCTCCTTGATGTGACTCTAACCAGGTGGCCGAGGCCGGCCCGGCGAGGCCTGTCTGCTGGCGGGCTCCTTTTCATCCCGCGTCGTGGCCTCCCTGAGGACAGGGGCCTCGGTCTCACTCATCTTGCCTCGCAGCACCCAGCAGGCTCAGTACTTTTTGGTTGAGTGAGTTGAAAGAATAAATCAACACAGGCGCCGTAGGAACACGGCTGAGATCAAAGCAGAGAGCAGAGGGGCTCACTGATCAGAGCCAGGCTGCCCTCGTGGTTGGTCTGACCCTGGGCTGCAGGCCCGGGAACTAAAGAGGCACTGGGCGCCCCCCGCGAAGCGGTGGCACCGCCTGGGGGTGATGGATGGCGGCCACAGGACCCCTGGACTCCTGCTCCCTCTCACGCTCATCTATAATCCCCGGATCACTGGTGCAGCAGGTTGTAATGGGCTTTCCATTGCTCTAATGGTCTGGCCTGTCAGTGCGGATTTATCACCACACAGACGGGGACGCCGGGGCCCGTTCAGGACTCTGACTTTTAGCAAAATGAAGAGTTTACTTAGGCCGGCCTCCATCCCGCCTCCTCAGAAATGCCTCCCCCCTCGCCCCGTGGCACCTGTGGGGGCCAGCCAGGGCCAGACTCAGCTCCCTTCCTGAACTACATGTTGAAAGAAGGAATGAAATAAAACATGAATAAATGCCTGACATGATTTCTAACGAATCCACAAGATTTTCCTTCTAACAAACAGCAAAGTTGCCAATTTTGAAAGCACCAACTGAAAAAAAAAAAAAAAAAATACATGGTTGGATTTATATAGTTGCCATGTTCCATAGCAAATATCAGTTTATCTGACGATTAAGATGATGGGCTCTGAAGTCTGAAGGCCAAGGTCATATTCCCGATTTTGTCATGTAAGAGATATGTGACCTTGGACAAGTTCCTGGGCTGTCAGACCTCAGTTTATTCACTTGTTAAAATAGGTTTGTTAACACCTATATGCACAGGCCAACACAAAGAACATCTGAGACAAACACACAGAAAGCACCATCATCGCTGTCTCTTTGGAATGCTGGCCTTATCTAGTGGGAATGGCATTACCTGCCCTTTGCACAGACATAGCAACTGAGACTCAGGGAAATTACGGGATGTGCCCAAGGTCACTGTCACCGAAACCCAGGACATCTGGCTCACCCTTGTACACCAGTCAGAACCACTTTCCAGCCTGAAATTTACCCAAACTGTTCAGGATCCTGGTAATTCTCCTTGACTCTCTCATCCCACCCAATCCTAAGGGCAAAAAGCAGCCCGTGCTTGACTCGGAGGAGAAGCCAGAACTGGATCTTTCAGGAGGAAATCTAATACATCCTGACAGCACGACTTGCTCAGAGCCAGAGCCCCTGAAATTACATTCAGCACCAAGCAGAAGAGGGAAGGCTTAATGAATCCACGAGCTGCTGTTATTTACAGCAGACGAGAAAACAAATGAATGCCGGTGCGCAAAGCTTCAGAAAGTTCGCAACTTATCGGCACCTCCGTCCACACCTGCCGAGGCCCCTCTAGCCACTGAAAATGTAGTAACGTCATCTTTACCCACATTCCACTCCTAAGTGGTTCTCAACCATGGCTGCACATCAGAATTACCTGGGTGACAGGTGAAAAATCAATAAATAAGCAAATGTGCTCAAGATCTACCTACACAGAGGTCAGAGTCAAACCGTCTATGATGGGACCTGGCCTTTGCTTTTCTAAAGCTCCCAGGTGATTAAAACATGCAACGGGAGAGGGGGAGAAACTGCTGAACTAGGTCATAGTTATTGAGTGGTTGGTTAGCTTGAGACATAAAATTGTCTCATTTTGTAGAGTCGTAGAGATACTCAGGAGTCAGTCATAGAAACTCAAGATGCCTGATATATAGTGTGTCATCTCCCAAAATGTCCCCCACCTCCTTCTCTGTCCCACGAGGTTCTTATCACCTGCTACTACCAATACCTGGTAGAGCCCTCCATTTCACCCTCTAAAATCTCCCAAACACCATCATCTTGCTCTGCTAAAACCTTGGCCATGGACCACCATCTTGCCCAGCAAAAACCCAGCTTCCATACCACCATCTTGCCCCGCTAAGTGTTGGCCATCTTGTAGAAGCCCCACGTGTGCCAGAAACACTCTCTTCTCCTTCTGTTAATTCCTCCTTGAGGCCCTCCTCACCCCCCTTCCCTGTGCCATTATTTGCTCTCTGCCTTCATTTGCTCTCCCTCTACATAGGCAAAGAAGGGTGCCTCTAAGCAGAAAATCTGACTATGTCCCTTCCAGGCTGGACTCAGACTCCTACAGGATAAAATGCAAACTTCTCAGCATAACCCACAATCTCAGCAAGGCCTTCACAATTTCACCTGGTTTCCTAATCACATTATTCTGTGGCTTCCCCATGTTATTTACATCTGAGCCAAACTCATCTGTGTTCCATTTCCAGAACACACTGTTCACTACCATACCTCTATGGTTTGGCCCAGGCTGTTCCTTTTACTAAGAATGTCATCCACACCACTGCAAACACCAGGTGAAATCCGACTTTTTTTTTTTTTTTTTTTTTAATCTACTACATATGAACAAAGAATCTAGCTTCATGAAAGGAGTTCTGGGCAGGTGAATGGCCCACTCCTCACCTGTGCCAGCCAGGCCCTGGGCAATTTCTGCTTGTGGTCCCTCCTGAGCCCCAGGGGACAGGCACTATTATTGAGCCCCCATGGCAGGTGGAGATCCAGCACGGAGAGGGTTTTTTAAAGCACAATTTCTGGAAAATGGCTTGGATGTGGCCTCAAAGCATGATTTGGTGGGAATGAGAGAGCCAGGACGGTAGTGAAAGAAGACAGCCAAGAGGGACAGGAAATCCGAGTCACACCATGGGCCTGGGGAGGGAGGGGATAACAAAGATATTTTAGCAAGTTAGCAATTCTTGGGGATGCATTAACTGAATAACAGAAATCTTTAAAAATACAGTTTTATCTGCTGTTTAGTGCTTGATTTGCTTCTCCTGTTGCTGTTGATATCCTGAGCTCTCGTGAAAGTCAACTATAGACAAATGCTTCGAGAGAAAGATTTGGAGAAAAGTCAAGGCAAGGGGCTTAGTCGGACCCCTGTTGGCTCAGAGTGGAGAGACAGACGTAGCAGGCAAGGCAAGACTGAGACGGAACATTTGTTGGATAAGGAAACCCTGCCCTCCTCCCCCTCCCCAAGTGGCAGGGATGTTGGGAGAATGAGGAATAGCTCATTGGATATTCCCAACATACCCGCATATGTGGAAGAGAGGTAGGTAGATCCCACCTTTCATTTAAGTCTCAAAGACGGGGTGACCCCAAAGAATATTTGTGTGCACCAAGGCACGATTACCACACAGGCCAACCCGTCACACAGCAGACTACCTTCCCTTGTTCAGCTCAGATCCATTGGCACAGGAATCTTGGGGCCGGTGATGCCAGCCCCTTGTCGAGATACCATGTATCTCTACCCTTGTAGAGATGGCATCTTGATGCCAGCTCTGAACTGTGCTGGCTTCCAAGGCTCCCCATAACCAATTAAAAACAAGCAGGTTGTGAAGGTTTTGGACACAGTTGGTGATGACCCATCTGGGGGGAATGGAGCTTCCCAAAATAATTACATTTCTCCGTGTAGCCCCAGGACAAGTGCTAACTGGGCCACTCGCGAGTTTATGGGGTTGGTGTGGAGCCGAGCACCCTGGGCCCATTGTTTCAGAGCAGCGCTCCCTGTGTCCCTCTCCTGGATGTACTTTTAATGAGGCTTCATTTTCCCCTAGGAAACAAGGAAGGCATTTTCCATCTGCGCCAGACTCTGCTCAGTACCAAGGCTCACACTTTGATTGAATATTCAGACACCTTCTGCCTTCTTCCTCCCAAACCAAATCCTGATTTTGTTCACTTAAAGATGGGAGGAGTGTGGTGAAGAGATCCCATGGCCTCAAGAAGGCTGATGGATCTAACTCAGGGGTCAGTAAACTACAGCCCATGAGTCAAATCCTACAAATCCAGCCTGCCACGTGTTTCATAAATAACACATATTTCATTGGAAGACAGTCTTGCCCATTCATTTGTACGGCTACTTTCATGCTACAATGGGAGAGTCGAGTAGTTAGGACAGAAACTGTTTATGGCCCACAAAGCCTAAAATATTTCCTAATTATCTGGCCCTTTAGAGAAAGAGATTACTGACCTCTCATTAGCTAAAAACGTCTTTTAATAGAGGCACTTACAGATACTTCTCACTGAATTCTCACAACAACCAGTGATAGACATCATTGTCCGTATAACAGAGTTAAGTAATTTGTCTAAAGTCACGTAGCTTCAAGAGTTGAAGCCGGGATTTAAGCTTGGATCAGCAGTAGAATTACAAAGACACCCAAGACTGCCCCTGCCCTCAGCACTCACAACCTCCTTAGGGAAAGAGAATACAGTCCATTGAAAATTGGAGCTGCAAGAGGTCTCTGAGATCATCCTGGGCCAATCCCCTTGCCTTACGATGAAGATTCCAAGACCCACATGAGGTGTGTGCACCTTGCCTTTGCCAAGCCCACTTGGCTGGAGCTGTGCTTGGTTTCCCCTGCAGACTTGGTCCTTCTCAACTCTCGAGTCAATACCAGCCAGGACACTGAGTAACCCAGAGCCCCCAGTCCGCCAGACAGAAGGGTCTAGAATAAGTTATGGTGGCCACCTATTTCCTTGGGACTGAGATGAGCTTTCAGCTGTTTCATCAGTGATGATGTTTTTGATCTAATAGGGGACTCCTACCTCAAGGGTTTACTTATATCCTGGTCACTGGCCTATCTGCTATGACCCCAGCCTGCTATGACAGAGGCTGGACATCTTTCTAAGGTCCAAGTACTACAAGGGTCCCACGCCTGATGAGGTGTCCACGGGCAACTATGACATCCCATATGTAGCATCTCAACCCAGGCCCCACAGCATCTCCCATCCACAGAACGGACTCCCTGGGACATCAACACCCAAGACCAGGATTCTCTGATTCAGTGAACTAAGAGTAGTTGGGTTTCCTGAATCCTCTTCTCAAGCTTCACAATCCTAAACATCTTCCTTCTCCCCGATGCTTTCAACCGCAGTCCTTTTATCGATGACTCCCAATCTCTCTCATTAGCGTGGATTACTCTGCTGAGCTCCATACTCGGAAATCCAACCACCTACTGGACGCCTCCACTTGGATATTCCACTGGCACTCAATCTGATCTCGTGTACGCCTGAACTCACCAAACTTGACCCACACCCCCAAACTTGACGCATTCCAAACTTTATTATTCCCCCCGCCCAGAACTGCTCCTAGCCTCTTTTAGGAAATGACAACATCACTGAACTTGCTGTTAGAATCAAAACTTAGGTGCGTTCTTCAACTTCGCCCTCACCTCTCACTTTATTAAAATCACCACATTTACCGCTTCTACCGCCATATTTTGAGCATGCCCCCCCTTTGGTCATGTCCCTGCACTAGGGGAGCTGAATCCTATGACACGCTCAGCGGAACCACAGAGATGAGACCGCTCTCAGACTCGTCCACCTGCAACTCCGCTACCATTTGCCGAAGTCGTCTATTTAAAACACATTCGATTGTGTCATTCCTCCTTGACACTTATTATGCATGCATCACTTACAGAAGGAAGCCGGAGCTCCTGATCTCAGCCCCCGAGGCTCCCACAGTCTGATCCTGGACCCTCTTTCCAGCCTCCTCTCTGAAGCCCTCCCGAGATCTTGCATCACCCCTGCTGGGCGGCCAGCTCGCTGAGCCTCCCTCTGCACTTCACACGCACCCTTCGCTTCATGATGATGGCTTGGACTACGCTGACTCTTCTCGGCAAAACCAGACAATTCTTGAGAGGAGGGACTTTATTTACTTCCCCCTGTATCCCTAACCTCTCAATACATCTTGAAATCAGCAGATACGTGCTAAGGGGATTAGGCGCACAGATGTGTGACTATGCAAACGGAGATGTGGGGACAGGCTTCAGCCCTCACTTCCTTTTCCTTACCCCATGAACTGCGTCTCTGAGGAAGAGCGGTTGTTGAGAAAAACGGAAGCGAACACGGTCTAATGTGAATTTCTCCTCTAATAAGGGGCCGTTCACGGAGCACCTACTAGGTGCCAAATGTCATGCCAACTTCTTTACATACATATTATTTCAAATCTTCACACTGGCAGAAAAGGGATGATGGGTTATCAGCCCCATTTTTTTAATTTTTAATTTTAATTTTTATTTATTATTATTTTTTTATTTTTTAGAGAGAGAGAGAGAGACAGCCAAGAGAGGGAGAACTTTAGGCAGGCTCCGCACTGAACATGGAGCCTGACACAGGGCTCACTCTCATGACCCTGAGATCATGACCTGAGTTGAAATCAAGAGTTGGAAGCTTAACCAACTGAGCCACCCAAGTGACCCCGATCAGCTCCCTTTTTATTGGATGAGCAAGCGGAGGCCTGAGAGTGACCTTCTGAGGGTCTCCGAGCTGGCAAGGGACGGCATGGATGCCACCGGAGCCTGACTGTCGCCACTATAAACTGCCACCTTCCTGTGCCTTCCTGCGATCAGCTCTACTGTTACGTCATTGTCTCGTGAAGCAAAGTTAGAGGCTTCCCAGCGTGCACAAACCCAGAATAATGCTGCATTCACTGTCCTAGTTAATTTTTTTTCTTAAAAAAAAAAAAAAAATCAGGCCAGTGTGTTCCCTGGCCTTCATCCCACTGTTTCTAGGATTGCCCCCCACCAAAGCTCAGTAGAAGCTGGGAGTGGGCAGAGCCAACGCCCACACATGGACAGACGCTTTCTCCTGCCTTCTCCTGAGGCCCTGGAGGGACGGGTGGGGGAAGATGGGTCCTTGGGCGGAAATGAGAGGACAAATTGGCTATAAACGAGGGCAGCAAATGGGTTTCAGAAAATGTCAGTCACATGGACGGAGAGGATAAACAGTGTGATGGGAGTGAGGGAAATGGATCTCTTCTGGGCTCCAACACAGACCCTTCCCTACTCAGGGACTCAGTTTTACCCTCTGAGAAAGGAGATGGTTGCCTGACATGGGGTGAATTATGTCCCCCTTCAAATTCATATGTTGACGTCCTAACCCCCAGTACCTCAGATTGTGACCTTATTTGGATACAGGGTCTTTCCAGAGGTAATTAAATTAAAATGCGGTCATATGCATGGAATCTAATCCCATATTACTAATGACCTCATAAGAAGAGGAAATTAGGACACAGACACATACAGAGAAAAGCCAGCTGGGGACAGAGTCAGGAGAAGACGACCACCTATAAACCAAGGAGAGAAAGAACCAACCCTGCTAGAAGAACCTTGATGTTGGACTTTGAGCCTCCAGAACTGTGAGGAAATAAATTTTTAATGTTCAAGATCCACAGTCAGGGGTCCTTTGTTATGGCAGCCAAAGGAGTTCAATATGGCTGGACACACAGACATACATTTTCTGCTCTGGTTGTGACAGTGGGGATGGATGTGTCCAGTTCTGTGGTCCCAACTGAAGAGAATAGGATTATAAGGCCAGGAAAGGTAGCCAAACATAGAACTGGGACAATTTAGTTCAGGGGACTGAAGACATGGGGAAAAACAACCTTCACACGTCCCACGTGAAAAAGATGACCTTGGTTGGGAACTTGTCTTAGTCACTTTCAGCCACTATAACAAAAATACCACAGACTTTGTGTCTTAAACAACGAACATGTATTTTTGGAAGCTGGAAGTCCAAGATTAACGTAGATTTGGTTCTTGGTGAGAGCCATTTTCTGGTTGGCAAGTGACCGTCTTCTTGCTCTGTCCTCACATGGCAAAGAGAGGGACCATTTTTTTCATGTTTCTTTTCTCATAAGGGCATGAATCCCATGACCTTATCGCCTCCCAAAGGCCTCCCCTCCCAATACCATCATATCGGGAGTTAGATTTCAACCTATGAATTTGGGGGTGGAGGGACACCAATGTGCAGTCCACAGCAGACTTACATGCCCCGCATGGACGCAGAGGGAGAGAGATGTCACCGCAGCATGAGGGTGGCATTGCCCAGGGTCGTGAGCGTCCCATCTCCAGGGGTATTCAAAGTGGATGGGGTGGGATGACCCCAAGGGCTTACAGCTGAAGGAGGAAGTACGTGGAGGCAGAAATTGGTGCAGCGTATAAAACAGTACCGGGAAGTTTTCTCAGCAGGGAGATGTGAAATAAACCACAGGGTTTCCAGGCTTGGGGACACAGGCAGGGTTTGAGGGCTCCCTGCAGGCTGGTGTAGATTCCCACCGCTGGTCAGAGTTTATACCAACACACCTGTACTCATCCACAGCATAGCCCTTTGAGCACCCACTGTGCGTCAGACATAACACAAGAGGCTAATGACACAGCAGGGAAAAGACCCAGGCCCTGCCCTCAGACAGCTAATATCCGTTCGTCCATTCATTTATTCGTTCACCTCATCAGAGAACCTTCCTTGACTGTCTCTTCTAAAACAGTACCTCCCAAACCCCTTTCCCCGGTTTATGGTTTGCTCGGGCACTTACAATCTCTGGCCATATTCTGCATTTGGTGCTTATTTGTTCTTCCAATTCCCTCAGTAAAATGAAATCATCAGACAAAAGGGATTTGATTATTTTGCTGATTTATGCACTGCTGTACCCTGAACCCAAGGCGTCAGCAAATTACTATGGAGTCTGACTGTGGGCACAGCCCCGAGGCCGGGGTGGGTGAACAGGGGTGAATTGGACAAATCTGGTCCTTGTCTTTGCAACCAAGAAACACACCATCTGAAGGAACCTGAGAAAAGAGCAGGAGCTAATATGGGACTTTCTGCCACCAGGCATCCTAAGACCTTCCACATATTATTTCTCCAGACCCCCGTAGTCTCTGGGTAGTTACGTGCTATCCTTATCCCCGTGTTATGGAGGAGTACAAGGAGGTTCAGAGATCAGTAACTCACTCTACACTGCACGGTAATAGGCAGCAATGGGGTTTGCACCCAGAGCTGTGGGTAGTACGGCCCCTGCTCTAGCTGACGTTAGACGCCCCGCCAGGGTCCTCCTCCTGCCCCTGCCCCTGCAAGGAGAGGATTCTGCAGAACCAAGGGGGTATGCCAATTTGGAGTCCACGTCTGCCCTTTCATCCCACAACACAGAACCCAGGACCATGCTATTCCTCTGCCTAAGTTTCAAGGGCCGGGTGAGCCTCCTCTGGGCTCTACATTCTCTGGGGTAGCCCAGGCCCCTGGGGGCCTATGAAGATGTCCAAGGTGAAGCAACGGGAGGGGCAATGGAGGAACATGGACTTGTGAGCTGAGGATCCACAGGCACGCATGCAGACAAAGCTCCTCACGGTGTGGGGAGAGAAGGAGAGTAGGAAGCCCAGGGTCTGCAGGTCCCCATCTGTCCTGTAGCCACCGTCTCACAAATGCTGGGGGTAGGCGTGCTGTGGGACTCCAGGCCTGGGTCCTTGATCTCTAGGCTGTATCCATCGGGGACATCCTACCAGGCCAAGACCCAGCCTGGGGGAGGCCAAGGGGGACGCTTGCTCTGGATGCTCCTGCAGGACCCATGGGGTGTGGCCCCCCCATGCCCACCTGCACCAAGGAGGGAAAGGGTTGCTTTCAGAAGGTTAGGAGGTTGAGCCTGCAGGACCAAGGCAAATGCCCAGAAGGAGAAGTGACATAAGGCACAGGCTTCTGTCCTTCGCCCCCTCTCCCTCCCATCTGCCCCGCTTAGCCCATCCAACCTTCTGCCCGCGGGAGTAGCACTAGTCTGGCCTCATAGGCGTGTTGCCTGGAGTGGAGAGTGGGGGCCACTGGACCCTGATGTTGGATGAGGCAGGACTAACCCCTCTGTCCCCCGTAGCCTGGCTGGCAGTTCTGTCCAACTATCTGTCGGTCTCCCTCCCTTGTCACTGCCTTGCCCCTTCCATGTAACTAAGAGACTTAAAAAATGTTTGCTCGGACTCTTAAATAAAACTTTATAGTCCACATTTTCATCAAAATCTCATAATTTCAAAATAACACACAAAGTGCTGGGAGCCAATGAAACTCTATAGAAAGAAGTCAGGACAAAAACACACTGGAATGGACAGGTCTGGCAAGTGGGCGTGTGGGCTCTCTGTCATGACCACCCTCTTTCAGCTTTTCTGGGTTGTGTAAACTTGAAGTCAGAACTAGGACTTTCTATTCTAGCCACTGTGAAGGGAATGAAAGTTTAATGATTCAAGGGTCTTCAGGATTTCAAGTCCTCTTCTTTGCAGAGAAATCCCTACAAACCTAAGCAGCTCATCTCCTCAGTACAGCGTTGACTGGTTTCCACAGGTCTGTAAAAGGAATAGATTCCCCATCTTGGCCTTAAATAGGCCCAGGGGAATTGGAATTTTTAATCCCTTAAATGGAAACACGTCCAATTTCAAAAATGTTACCAAAAAAGTCAAGAGAAAGAACAGGTGAGAGGAAGAAACAGGTAACATGGAGCGAGTAGATAGGTGGCAAGGTGATTTGGTGCTGCTGGGGGTGGGTGGGCCATGGGGTGGGAGTGGATCTGTGGGATGGGGCTGGGGGTGGGCCCCTGGGATGGGGCTGGGGTGGGGTGGGCTGTTGGGGGGGGGTGTGAGCCCATGGGGTAAGGACAGCCACAGACTTTGTGGACCTGGGTTCAAAACCCCATGGTACCACTTACCTCTCATTATGAAAGCTGGGGCAAAACTTGACTTTTCTGGGCCTCACTTTCTTTCTCTGCAAATGGGGATAATAACCCTAAACTTATTGAAACTGGACTTGTTTCCATTCAAGGGATTAAAAATTCCAATTCCCCTGGGTCTATTTAAGGCAAAGATGGGGAATCTATTCTTTTTACCCACTCTTGGGAACCAATGAATGGTTCACAAAAAAGGAAAAGAGAAAATGTGAGCCTCCCTTAAACCCAGTTTTCAGATGGTCTGTTTCCTCATTAGCTGGTAAACTCCTAGGCACAGGTAAGAACTAAAAAACACCCCCAAATCCAGAAAACCGTAAATTCTCAGTGAGTATTTGTTGGTGGATGGTAACCAGCAAGGGAAATAAAGCCCCGCCCCCATTCTACTGGGGACAGTAAGCAATAGTAAATAAGTAACAATGCATAATATATTATTACATATTAAATTAAGAGTAAATAATATATTGTTATTAAAATTAATGACAAAGAAATCATTTATGTAGTTAGTATAGAATATATTCCTTCAGAGTAGCTGGGCCAGGTGGGAAGGAGGGACTTAGTCCTTTAGAGAGAGTGACCAAACAAATTCTCTGGGATCCAGGCAGATGGCATATCAAGGGCAGAGAGGCCCTTTGGTGACAAAGCACTTGACATGGTGAGAAACAGAAAGGAGATCAGACTGACCATAGAGAACAACTCTCATGTCACAGTCTGATCAGGGGTGCATTGACAAAGCACTGGAGGAAGTGCCATATCCATCACCTGTCTTCTCCCACGGGGTCCAGATGTCTCGAGAGATCTCCACATTATCAGGGCATGCAGGTCAGTGGTCATGTGATAGGCAATCCGTAAGATGCTCCAACCATCCCTGTCTCCTGGTGATCACACACTTGTACGGACTCCTCCCTCCAGTGTCACCTGGACTTAGAGACTTGCTCCTAATGCCCATTACAGGGCAGAAGTGATGGGACGTCATTTCTGAAATGAGGTTATAGAAAGATGGTGACATCCTTCTTGAAGCCACCCTCTCACGAATTCTCTCACTCTGACTTGGATCATTACCCTGGGGGAAGTTGGCTGCCATGTTGTGAGGCAGCCCACAGAGAGTTCCGTGTGGGGAGAGACCAAGGCCTGCCAGCAATGACAAGAGTGAGCCAGGAAGCAGACCGTCTCCCCAACACACCAGCCATCAGATGAGACCGCAACCCCACCAGACAGTCTGAGAGCAATGCATAAAAGACCTTGAATCAGAGACCCCCAACTAAGCCAAAGCCCGATTCCTGACCTAGACCGTAAGACAATAAATACGTGTTGTTTCAAACTGCTAAATCTTGGGATTACTTGTTGGGGCACCTTGGTGGCTCAGTTGGTTGCGTGTCTGCCTTCGGCTCAGGTCATGATCCTGGGGTCCTGGGATTCAGCCCCGTGCTGGGCTCCTTGCTCAGCGGGGAATCTGCTTCTCTCTGTGCCCCTCCCCCTGCTTGTTGCTCTCTTTCTCTCTCAAATAAATAAGTAAAATCTTTTTAAGAATTTAAAAAATAAATCTTGGGATTACTTGTTGAACAGCAGAACATTATACATAACTAATGCAGATCAGAGTGGCCTTGACATAGTCACTGGTTTGCATTCTCACTCTTCCTTCTGCCTACCACCCAGCTGGCTAATGCCCTGAAATAATCTTCTCAGCACAGGTTGAGGCCAAGGTCAGCAGCACGGGAGAGTAAGTGGGAGGATTAACAAGACTATTCTCTCCAACTGCTACTTAGCTATGAAAGTTGGGCAAGCCACTTAACTTTTCTGAGCTTCAGAAAATGGTGCCTGGCTCCTTCCCAGGATCATCTGAAGATTCAGTGAGTTGATGGCAATGGATATGCCTCATGATCTACCAAGCTCTGAGGCAGGCACCGTGATTGGGCCAATTTTCTTAACCCTGAGACACTGAGTTCGGAGAGGCTAATAGGGCTCACCCAAGATTGCCCAGCTTCCTCAGGGTGATGTGCCAGGATCTCAGGCCAGAACTCCAGAGAATCCCATCAGAGAGGTCAGCCAACAGTGCATGACTGTGTCTGGAGGTGGCACACTCCTGCCTTAAAGGACACCTGGCAGTGGCTGGACAACTCTGCCATGGCGTGTGGCACCTCTGCCCCTGGGCTAAGCTTCTATCTGCTGGGAACACAAAGAACCAGCCCCCTTGCCGACCCAGCCCCTCTACTTGTCTGAAGTAGGTGATCTAGTAGTGGTTTCCCTTACTCCTGGTTACCTTGCTCCAGGCGAAGTTTTCCTGCTGGTTCTCAAATCCTTCTTTATCCTCCGCTTTCCCCACTCCCAATATCCACGTATGTTCCTATAATGCTAAGAGACTTACACTGTCCTGTTCCTGGCCAACAAGTGTTTGCTCAGGATGTACCCTCCACCTTTGTTCTCCTTATCTGGCCTAACTTGCTACTAGTCCTACTTTTCTAATCCCAGACACACTCTGTGAGGTAGGATTTATTATCCCTGCTTTACAGATGACAACTAAAGAGCATGCCCAGGAGGATATGAAACCAGGCAGCCCTCCTCCGGGTCCATAAGCCCAAACTCTGTACCCTCTACCTCCCCTCTACCTGGCCAAATCCTCCTTGCCCTTGATCTGTCATCTCCTCCTCCCAGCAGGTGTTTATGGAGCCCTCCTTCCTTCTCATAGTTATTCTCAGTATTAAGCATCCTCATCTTATCATGATTAAGTATTAAGTCTTTTTTGGATCAGAGATGCCCCAATGCAACCAATAAACCCCTCTCTCCAAAATGATCTTCAGAGCTTCCTATCAGGTTGTTTAGGTTGTGCACTGTATAAGGGCACCAGGCCAAGAGTCCTCTAGTAGAGGCTGAAATCCAGCTCGTATGTCACCAAGCAAGCCCTGAGTCCCGGAGAAGGAATCCCATTTTAGTAATGAATCTGCCCAAGGAGGAGGGCCCTTTTGCAATGATTCCTCCTGCAGATGTTGGGGTTCAACTTTTCCTAATTCGGATAAAGCCCCTTTGAGAGCTAGTGTCGGCCACGACACATACATATAATTCAAGGGGGAGTAGAGGCCCTGAAGCCTGTCCATGGACTGACCAGGGGTCGAATGGTTCTCTGGGTCAGGAACTGCAGAATCAGCTCCCCCTTATGAATGATGGTGTGGTACCAACAGGCCCCCTATGTTGCTCAATAGCTTGGGACCCAGAACACTTTCTACAGACACAGAATTCACAGAGTGTCAAGGGCCCAGCACACCTCCAAAGCTGCTGATTGCAGTTCAGGAATCACGATGCACAAATCATGGCTATGAGTAAATGCATTCAGGCTCAGTGTCAGGATAAAATCCAACGAGCCTTGGCCTGTGCCTGGGATATAATGAATACTCAATATACCTCTCCCTGCTCCTGACCCTTTCGGGGGTTGATTCTGTGCTATGAAGCCAACCTTGGAAGTCCGACAGCACAGACACAAGCTCTGCAAAATACCAGTCAAGAGAGAAACCCCATAAAATGCGTGTCATATTCCTAGCATCCAAAGATTTTTCCAAATGCACCTGACACAGGGAAGATGGGAACCACCTCGGGGCTATGTAGGGATGATGTGAGTAAGAGGGAAAACGTAGTGGTGAGCCTCAGAGGGTCAAAGGGTTGGAGACACAAATGGTTTCTGTGATGTTCTCTCTTCAATGTCCTGCGAGCTTCTGGGGTTCTGGGCAGAGCGTGGAGGGGCCACAGACACATGCTGTTCCTTCGAGTTCTTACGAAGACGGTGTGAGAGAGGGTGCTACCACATCCAGGAGACCCTGAACGTGGGGGCTTTCATGGGGCCCCACAGTCACACACACACATGCACGGGGCGGAACTGAGTTCTGCTCCTGGATCCCTGGCTCCCCAGGACGGCCCCTGCTCGGCTCAGGGCACAGATCCGGGAGTCAGACTGGCTGGGCTCAAATCCCAGCTCTGCCATTTCCTGACTGTGCGGGTCGGAACAAGTCCCCCGCCTTCTCTGGGGATAATGGTGGTACCGTCTGAGAGGACGGCTGGATGCTTCAGCTCTGCTAGTATTCAGAAGAGTGCCTGGCACTTCGGGACTCCTCATGTCACTGTTACTACTATTACGTGGATCACTGCTCTTTGGAGGCTGGTGCTTTGACAGTGGTATGTGCAGGGAAGCCGAGGGTCTAGGGGAACACTGGCTAGCATCAGCCCCAAACGGCACCCGCCCGTCCAGAATTCCCATCTGTGCTCTCAGGAACACGTCGGTTGTTTGTCAGCAAATGTCCTTTCCCGTGGAGATGTTGACTCAGAGAAAAGTGAGCGGCTTCTGGCAGGGCACAGGCAGGCAGAACCCTGGCTCTGGGGGTGAGTGACAGCCTGGAGGAGGGAGGCTGAGACCACGTAGCCATGTGAACTCCTAGGCCTCCTTCATCCCCCTGCGCGATGGGAGGTCTCCTAGACGAGCTTATAGCATGGGGGGAAGGCTGGATTGGCAAACCTCAGGAGAAGCCAGTGCAGAGAGAGGGGAGACTCCAGGGCAAAGCCATTACAGAGGTTGCACACTGAGAGATCCCATTTCCCACAGTGTAAGAGCGCCTGGAATGCGATGGAAAAGCCATCAGAATCGGTGACGCGGGACCTGGAACCAGCTCCCGTCCTACCATTAATCAGGCAGCTGTGTGGCCTCAGGCCAGTTTCTACCCTCTCTGGGCCTCAGGCGCCTCCGCTCAGCCATGCAGGGGCTGGACCAGAGCCGGACCAGGGCCCTCACAGATGGGACTGATGAATTTTTGAAAAGAATAAGGGTATTGAGGAGGGCACGTATTGCATGGAGGACTGGCGTGGTGCATAAACAATGAATCTTGGAACACTGAAAAAATAAAATAAAAAAAAAAAAGAATCTATGTTGTATCTTATCTCTTAACTCTTTCCTTTCATCCATCCATTTGCTCATTTATCCATTCATCCCACCAAGTCAAAGTGGGCCACCTAGAGACCCCCTCACCCCCAAAAATCTAAGTTGAGCCAGTGTGTCCTCAGGGCTCAAATGCCTGGGAATTGGATGCGTTCCCTCCGATACCTACTGCAATGGCTTGAATGTTTATGTTTCCCCGGAATTCACCAGTTGGAATCCTAACCCCCGGGGTGCTGGTGTTAGGAGGTGGGGCCTCTGACAGGTGCTTAGGCCATGAGTGGGGAGCCCTCATGGATGGGGCTAGTGGCCTTCTAAGAGACCCCACAGCGTTCCCCAGTCCCCCTGCTTCTTGCCACGTGAGGACATTGCAAGAAGATGGCCTGAAAGGGGGCCCGCACAACCCCCCTCCATGCTGGCACCCTGATCTTGAACTTCTAGCCTCCGAACTGTGAGAAGTAACTTTCTATTGTTTATAAGCTATTCAGCTTGTGGTGCTGTGCTTTGCTGCCCCAAAGAACTCAGATACTTACTGATGCCATGATTTCCTGCTGGGTAGGGTCTCTGGTTTCCTCTGCACCCCAAGGTACAAGGGTCAGCCTTTTCACTGGATTCTTCAAAATACCCACTGACACTTAACATTTTATCAGTTTGGATTATGAAGATTGGTGGGGGCAAGTTATGGGGAGTGCTATGTGACAAGCAAATGGCCTTTGTCTCCTGACTTCACCCAGTCTCCTCTCCCCACTGCTCTATCATGACCATAAACCCCAATTTTCCTGCCTCTTCAGGCACAGTAGCCTCCCTGCCACCCAAAGCTGGGGCCTCTGGCTACGCTCTGACCTTGGGAATACAGATGGGGCAAATTGGCAAAACCAAGCCCATGGGAGGGGACACGCTCAGTGGTAAAAAGTTCTCTATAAAGATATTCTGTCTTCCATGGCATAGGCAATAATGTCTCTGACACCGGTTGTACCAATGTTGTCCTAGATACGTCTCCTGAGGCAAGGGAAATAAAAGCAAAAATAAACTATTGGGACTACACCAGGATAAAAAGCTTCTGCACAGCAAGGGAAATAAGCAACAAAACTAAAAGCTAATTCCCAAGAATAGGAGAAGATATTTGCAAATGACCTAACTGATGAAGGGTTAGTGTCCAAAATACATAAAGATCTTCTATAACTCAACACCCAAAAAATAAATAACCTGATTAAAAATGGGCAAAGGGACCTGAATAGACATTTTCCCAAAGAAGACACACAGATGGCTAACAGACACATGAAAAGATGCTCATTATCACTCATCATCAGGGAAATGCAAATCAAAACTACAATGAGATATCACCTCACACCTGTCAGAATGGCTGAAGTAAAAGACACAAGAAACAATCGTTGGTGAGAATGTGGAGAAAAAGGAACCCTCGGGCACTGCTGGTAGGAATGCAAACTGGTGCAGCCACTCTGGAAAACAGTATGTGGGTTCCTCAAAAAATTAAAAATAGAGCTACCCTACAATCCAGAAATTGCACTACTGGGTATTTACCCCAAAACTACAAAAGTACTGTGTTTACTGCAGCATTATTTACAATAGCCAGATTTTTAAAGCAGCCCAAATGTCTGTCCATAGATGAATGGAAAAAGAAGAACTGGCATATATATATAATGGAATACTACTCAGCCATCAAAAAGAATGAAATCTTAAAAAAAAAAAAAAAAAGAATGAAATCTTGCCATTTGCAACACCATGGACAGAGCTAGAGAGTGTAATGCGAAGTGTAATAAGTCATTCAAAGAAAGACAAATACCATATGATTTCACTCATATGTGGAATTTAAGAAACAAAACAAAGGATAAAAGAGACAAGCCAAAAGCAGATTGTAACTATAGAGAACAAACTGATGGCCGCCAGAGGGGAGGTGGGTAGGGGGTGGGGGAAATAGGTGATGGGGATTAAGTACGTTTATCATGATCTGCACCAGGTCATATATGGAATTGTTGAATCACTACATTGTACACCTGAATTTAATGTAACATTGTGTTACTTAACTATATGGAATTAACATTAAAAACTTAAAAAAAAAAAAAGATATTCTCCCTGCTAGAGGAGCAGTCTAGATGTTAAGCAGCAAAAAATAGTCTCCTAGGGACCTGGGTGATGCAGTTGGTTAAGCAACCAACTTTTTGTTTCCGCTCAGGTTGTGATCTTAGGGTCATGAGATAGAGCCTCACATTGGGCTCTGCATGGAGTCGGCTTGGGATTGTCATTCTCTCTCCCTCTGCTCCTCCCCTGTCACTCTTTAAAATAAGCAAATAAATGTGAAAAAAAAAAAGTTTCCTTCATTGCACATACATTGAGTACCTAATCAAGCACCAGGAACTGAGCTGGGTGCCGCATGGAGGCAGAAAACTGCAGGCAGCAAGGAGTCCTCAGTCTCAGGCTGTGCTATCTGATACCCTAGCCGCCAGCAACATGTGGCTATTTAAATTCCAACTAATTACAATTAAATCAAATTTAAAATTCAGCTCCTTGGTTGCACTAGCCAAATTTCAAGCGCTCAACAGTCATATGTAGCCAGTGGTTACCATATTGGATGAGGTAAATATGGAACAGTTCCGCCATCACAGAAAGTTCTGGACAGCTCTGGTCTAGAAGGCGTAAAGAGAAAGGGAAGAGAAAGCCCAGCCAGGCAGGAGGCAAAGCATCAAGCAGCACCGAAGAGGAGTCCCCCTGAGCTCCGCATGAATGCTTGACTGTCCCCCAGGTAGGAGCTACTGGTAGAATTCAATGGGAGTGGTGCCTACTGGAGAGTTGGCAGCTGAGTCTTCTCCAGCTTTAAAGTAAGATGGGAGTGCCATCTACACACCTGGATACGACTTCTCTCCATCCTGAAGGGTCCAATTCAGATGCTCCCACCTCCCAGGTGCTTCTGTCCTTAACCTGTGAGCTCTTCCTCTCTTCGCTCTGGCCACATCCACAGACGTCCTACCTTGGATCAGAATCATGTATGTATATACATCTTAAGGTCCCTTCTTCCAGCTGTGAAGAGTTTTCCTCTCCTCAGTTCCTGGCACAGTGATTTGATAACTGAATGTATGAAGGGATCCATGAAAAATGAGTAAGTGAATGAATGAAAACACACACAGGGGTCCATTTCACTGTGGGTTTAATCCAGACCTAGTTTCTCTGTTATAAACCTATCCATTCACTGTTGAACTTGGAGAGGTTGAGATTCTATGTCAGCTGTATAGTTACCGTCTCTCTAACCTTAGAAAGCTGTGGAAAAAGAGATCCACAGGGCTTTTCCACCCCTAATCACCCAGTACAAAACTCTCACACAACCCTGCGGTTTTCACTAGACAAAAATAACTCTCATGAGTCACATTTTTTTCTCCAATAAAGGGGATGGTTTTGCATGCACAAAACCATCCTGACTCTTCTACCTAGCCCCTCTTCTCCCTATTTCTGTTCCTTCTAGATTTGGAGAAGTGTCCTTTCTGCTTGTTGAGCACTCTTTCCATGTGTCCTTGATCCAATCAATAACCTCCTACTGCCAGTACCCGCTGATCTAGCAATCACTAGCTCCTCCTTTGTCCAACCTCACATCCACGATTGCCCATGGTTGGTTTTTCATAACTTCAGAGAGAGGCGCTGATCTCTTCCCCTCTTTCTACATGCCCTAAACCCACCTGACTGCCCCTCGCTCAAACCCAAACAATGACCCTTTCTTTCTTTTCACCATCAAATCTCTTCAAAGAGATGCCATTCTGTCAACTTCCACTCGCCCAGAAATCTGACTCTATCCCTCACTTATTGACACTTCTTTCAGAAGAATAACTGTCCCTATTCTCATTACCCAAGCCACCATCTAATTTCCCAAATCCTTCCTCCTCGGGTGTTGTTTCCGAGTGGAAAGAGGGGACAAGTAGGGCTAAGGTGGCCACCATTTGGAATAACAAGGCAGAACGTGGCCCGTGAATATGTTTTGTTAAGGTGATGAGGTATTTTAGAATGAAGAAAATTACCATAAAAATCCAGATTTGCCTCTCTTGTGACAAATGAGATCTGGCAACACCAGGCTTTCATTCCCACTTGGCAGCAATCAGCAGAAGCCGTCGTTTCTCCCTTTAGAGGAGCTAGGCCTTGCCAGTTCCCACAAGCCCTACTAATCCCTAGGGTCTCACTTCAGTCACGTTACTCACTTGCAATAGTTGCCAGGTCCCTGTAAACATTTGGGTTTGCAACTCCTGGACTATAAAATTTCAAACTTACGATAACTTTGTTTTTCCTTGTGGTTATTTTAAAATAAAAGTGTTTTGATACTTCCAAAGGTGTAGTCATAAAAATCTAAACATCACGAACACGTGGAGCTTGGATCATAGTTAGTTCTTGCTCATGAGATAGGGCTTTTCTTGCCCTATCCCCTACAAAAAAATCACTTACAGGTGAGTAAAAGAAAGCACAGAGTCATTTCTTCAAGGCCTCTGTGTTGAGGTTTTCTCATAGGATGGTGCCTTGTCTCAGTGCCTCAAGACCACAGTGAAGTGTGGGGCTTACTCTGGTCCTTCTTGAACATGAACTTGTACTTTGTATAAGGCCTGCTTGCATGTCCACCTCTTCATCCTGAAACACTCTCCAAACCCCTCGGTGGGCTACTCTATTCAATGGATTTGATGCCTTCATCTTTCCTTCTTTCTCTTTCTTTCTTTCTTTCTTTCTTTCTTTCTTTCTTTCTTTCTTTCTTTCTTTCTTTCTTTCTTTCTTTCTTTTTCTTTCTTCCTTTCTTTCTTTCTTTTTCTTTCTTTCATTCAACATATCACTTATTCCTTTATTCACTACAATTTTATTGAGACAACACTGTGTTCCAGATCATGTGCTAGGCACAGGGAAGACACACATTTGCCTACACCCTTCCTATGGTGTGTACATTACACTGCCTGCAGTACATTAATCTGTGTTCAGGTCTTGGCACCAGGCTTTGGAACCAGAGTCCAAGCTGAACCCATCTGTGTCCCAGGCACCAAGCTGGGGAAACACAGCAGGAAGGCCACATAAATGCTTATGAAATTAGATTGAACCATTAGACATAAAGCTGGCAGAGATTAGAGAAGATGAAAGCTCACTGACCTCATAGGAATTAACCTCAAGGCTCCAGCCGGCCTCATCAAGGGCCATCTGGAATGAGGTATCATGAGTCATTTCAGGAAGGCAGGAAGAGGACCGCCACTAAGGTGCTGTTTGTGGCTTCCTTAGGGACCATCCAAAGAGAAGCTGGTTTTCCAGCTACTCCTACCACCCAAGAGATACTCCCTCCCTGACTTCTCCAGCCAGAGGTGACATTCCTGTGGGGACCATCACGTGATGTCCTGGATGACTTTGCATGTGGTTCTTCCAACCTTTACAGTATGCAGTTCTCAATTACATTTTTTTTTCTACCCTGGGCTGAAAGGCATATCTGTGTCAAATCTGCTCAGTGAAGAAGACAGGAAATGAAATGAGATTTGTAGACAAGATGCTACTCATATATCCATTTTGAAGTCTATGGTTGAACAGAGGAAAATATCCTGAGAAGTTGCACATGTTCTCTGTGCTTAAATCAAGCTCGTTGCTGGGCAGTAAGTACTTTTGGTGGGGTATCCAGGCCTCTTTGTGAACATGATTTCAGTAAGTGGGAAAGTATATTATAAAATATACCCAAGGAGGAAATGGGATTCTCCAGTGATACACTATGACCCCATCCAAGGATATCCAGGTAGTGAGGAAATGTCCACTATATACAGAGTGTTGTAGAATTGGTATCCTATTCTCTAACAATATAAATTTAGAAGTAACCCTCACACTTTCTAAAAACTTAGCCTTCCCAGTAACTTCATAAATGCACTATATTCAAAGATATCAAGCCAAAGCTAGATCCACGCACGGGCTGAGCGGGAAGCATCTACTAGGTGTTCTCTGAGGGAAACTGCATGCCTCCCTTCCTATCTCTGTCCACTGCAAGCATCTACTCTATAGGAGGCTGCAGTGTCTAGAATGTTCGACTATAGGTTCTCTCCTGAAAGGCCTTCCTAAGGGCAGGTTGATTTTTTATAGGCTCATGACATTATGTGAAGAAAAAACCAAAGTGTCTTAAATGAAAGAATGCATTCATTTTTTATTATGATGAATAAGATGTGGGTACTGGAAGAAGAGAGATCTAGATTCAAATAGGTAATAACAATGCTCTCCCATAGCTGTCATGTGGATTAAATGAGATCGTGTGTAGAGAGTACTAGTCATTTTCGGAGCTGAATAAAACAGACACTTACTGGGTTTGTTGTAGGTGTCAAACACTCTCCTGAGCACTCTACACATACCGACTCACTGGCTCCTCAAGAAAAAAAAGTGGTGCAGTTATTGTCCCCATTATATAGATGAGAAAACTGAGGCCCAGAGGAGTTAAGAAAAGTGTCCAGAATCACGTGATTCACCAGGGTTGGAACCCTTAGAATTTGAATCTCCAGAACCCAGGTAACCAACACATAGTAAGTGACTTTGTTTATATTCTTGGGAAAGACCCAGCATAGGCTATAGCGACAGGGAGTAGGTAACTGATGGGGACACATGCATGGAGGTGATGGTCAAGGCAAGGCCAGTGTAGTAGGAACAAGGGAGGTAGGAGAAGAACGAGCCACGGAGTCCCGTGGTGAGAAAGGGACCGGGTACTTTGGGTAGGGCAACTTCACAGTGGGTTCCTGGAGGTTTGGATAAAGGGGGAGAGAAGGAGGAAGATAAAGGATGTGCAGTACTCCAAAGAAGAGCACAAAGAGCTATGATAAAGTGATCGATTTCTCAAGGTCAGTCTAGCTGGCAACCTCCAGCTCCACATGGTCAATGGTGCCGTTTTGCGAGACTATGATCCCATTTGGTGAGCTGATCAAGGGGCACAGTGTGGCAATTCTAATTTGCTGAGGGACTTTGGGTGAAACCCTATTCCTCTTGGTCCCTCAAGTCACTGACACGACCCTGATGAAATTTAGATTATCACTGAATCAGCGATCAGAAATGAATATTGGAATTCTGGTTCAAATATAGAGTAACTGCATTCACTTAGCTTCTTGTGTTTGTTGAATATGGTCCCTCATACCCATCCTGCCTCCCTGCCTTAGATCTGCCTTACAGATTAAAAAAATACAACGAAGGTGAATACATTTGGCATTTGGACAGAGTACATAAAACTGTGGGAGTGTGATGTTCCAGGAATTTGTTCAAGCAAACTAGTGGGTACAGAGCGCCTGCACTGTGCCAGGTCTGGCTATGCACTGGGGATGCAGCATTGAGCAAAGTGGTTCTTACCCGTGAAACCCACATCAGATCAGGAAGACCACTCCTACACGAATCATTACTTGAGTACAGTTGTGATGAACACTATGAAGGGAAAATCTCACGTACACTGAGGTCGCACACCTTGGGACAAGCCATGATCTGGGTTGAATCCTATCTTGATGCTTTACAAATGGGAGGTTTTCTCCCCCCCATTACATAAATCACTTAATTTCAGTACCCCTATTTCCAAAATGCAAGAGCCTCGGACAGTAGTAGGAAAATGAGATGATAAGCACAGAACTCGATACATAATAGGAGCTCAATAGTTATTATTTATTTTCCATAATGGCTATAACAAAAATAACGATGACAACTATGATGGTAGTGGTGATGGTAGTGATGTTAATGGTGTGAAGGTGATGATGGTGATGATGGAGTGATGATGGTGATGATAATGTTGGTGATGTTGATGGTGATGATGATGGTAATGGTTATGATATATTCATGATGATGATGGTGATGATGGTGACGTTGATGGTGATGATGATGATGGTTATGATATTCATGATGATGATGGTGGTGACGTTGATGGTGATGATGATGATGGTTATGATATTCATGATGATGATGGTGGTGACATTGATGGTGATGATGCTGATGGTTATGATATTCATGACGATGATGGTGATGTTAATGGTGATGATGATGATGATGATGATGGTGGTGACATTGATGGTGATGATGCTGATGGTTATGATATTCATGACGATGATGGTGATGTTAATGGTGATGATGATGGTGATGGTTATGATATTCATGATGATGATGATGATGGTGGTGACATTGATGGTGATGATGCTGATGGTTATGATATTCATGACGATGATGATGTTAATGGTGATGATGATGGTGATGGTGATGATATTCATGATTATGATGGTGGTGATGACGATGGCGATGTTGATGGTGATGATGATGGTGATGATATTGATGATGATGGGATAATGATGACAGTGATAGTAATGATGATGGTAGTGATGATGGTAACAGTGATAATGGTGATGATCCTCATGATGGAGTGGGGATGATGGTGATGGTAATGGTGAGGATGATGATGGTGATGATGATGACGATGGTGATGGTGGTGATGATAGTGATGATGGTGATAATGGTGATTAAGTTGATGATCGTGACGTTGATAATTTTAACAGCGACAATGGCCATGGTGAGGATGGGGTGGTGGTAGTGATGCTTGTCAGGGTGTGACCATAACTGGTCCCACTCTTCCCACCACAGAGGACACACATGGGCTACTCTACAAGTGAGTCTGGAATTGGAAGCCACAAGGACACCCTGCTCTCACTGTCATGTTCCAGAAGGAGTAGACTGGCATTTCCACACTGCTTTTCTCCAGCTACATTTCTTCTTCTGGCTCTGCTCATGCAAGTGTCACCTAACCCTGAGAAAATGCCAGCCTCTTTGAGGTGAGCAGAGCCTAGGGAGCGGGGGCGGGAGCATCTCTAAAGGTCAGGATGACTCAGCCATCCTCCAAGAAGCTGCGGGTGATCTGGGATGGTGATGCCGTCAGCACAAGGGAAGACTAGAGCTCTCTCCGCCACTCGCCATCACAGCTCAGAAGCTTGACTCACTGTTTCTTTCCCTTCCTCGGCAAGTCTAATGAGGGAATGTGGGTGATTTATATTGTCGAGTGGCAACTGACGGTTTGCCTCCAAAATGATGGAGCAAATTCCTTGATTTTTGCCTAGAAAAACCTTCCAGGAGATACAGGCTGGAAAGCAAACAGGGGCCCAAGAAGCAGCAGGACGTCCCACCGGCTGGCTTCCCCCAACCCACAGGCCAGAGTCTGGGGGAGGAGAAGAGGAAGCTGCTCCCTCCAGCGCAGTGCTCTCTAGGAAGATGGCCTCAAATACACGGCAGCTGTTTTCTAAGGAATGGAAGTTGGTAACACTTATGGAGATGGTGGAGAGGAGGAATCTAGTACAGAACAATCTGGTCGGCAGTCCACATCAGTTGGCTGGTCTTGTTTTCACATAGTTGAATTGAACCCTGTCTAACTGATGATGCTGGGAGTTTTGCCATCATCCTCTATTGTCCTGTGTGGGCTGGTCCACATATGTGTTATATCAGCCTGGCTCCTGTAGACACCTGAGTTCTTAGCCCCTGGGCTGGCTGCTTTTAAGGATCTCTTCTGCCCCTAGAGTCCGTGGTTCTCAGAAATAAGCACCTGCAAATCAACAGGAATGGATTCTAATCCTGACTTGGTCACCAACAAGCAGTGTGACCCACCAGGTCCCTGGCCCTCCCCTTATCCATCCAATATTTCCAGAGCCCAGTAAGAACCCTTTGGTGACTTCCCAAACTATTTTTAGTACAGCAATACTGCAATAACTGATTTGTTTGCTTTGCTGTTTGCTTGTATGCTAGTGAATGTCCTTATGCTGGAAATACAGCAGCAAGCATGGTTGTGCTCTCTTGCCTTGTAGAATTATCTGCTAGTGAGGGAAGGGTGCAAAGAAAGGTGAACTAAACACTCAAGCTGGTACATATTAACAAGTGCTGTGCGGTAAAAGGACAGGATCCTTTGAGTGAAGGACAACAAGCGGCAAGTGAATGAATCTAGATGGCCATGTCAAAGAAGGGCTTTTTTTTTTTTTTTTAAAGAAATAATGTTTACATTGAGACAGTAAGGATTAGGTAAGAGTTATCCAGGTAAAAGGAGAGTTATCCAGATAAGAGGAATAGCACATGAGGATGCTCAGAGGCAGGGAAGGACTTGACACTTCTCGGAGGCTCTGCTGCCATTTCCGACAGTGTAATTCACATTAAAATACTACGTTATGACGATTGTGATCTGTTCCTACAAGTTCACTCTAACTCACACCCTAGGGGAAGTGAATTACTATTTGCAGCTTCTAATCAGGAACCAGAGCTTCGGGGATGATAAACCAGGGTATGAAATGCCCTAATTTGGAATCAACACGTTCAGAGGTGGTTACTTAACGCTGAAAATATCTGTGTAAATTTGCACCACAGGGTTCTCTGGTTTGCCTAATGGCTGTTAGAAGTAAGTTTTCATGGGTGGTATTTACATTAGAGCCTGGCAAACTCCACAATTCAGGGTCTCTGTGCTGCGTGGGAAATTCGCGGCTATACCATCCAACAGAACTTTTTGTGATGAAGGAAATGTTCTAGATTTGTGCTGTCAATATGGTGCCAGTGGCTACACAAGATGGTTGGGCACTTGGAATGCAGTGAGGGTGATGGAGAAATTAAGTTTTTAATGGTATTCAGTTTTAATTAATTTAAATATAAGTAGCCAGATGTGGCTAATGGCTACCCTGTGGGATGGTGCAGGTGCAGAACCTGGCTAATCCATCTTCCCTCCCCTTCATGGAAGGCTTCCGCATCTGCCGGGACCACAATGGCGGCAAGTCCTGCTTCAAAGAGGTGAAATGGCCAACCAGGGTCAGCAGGTTAGTGACTCGGGACCATGTGCCCCAGGTGTCTCTCATCCTCCTCTGACCAATGGACTTGCCAAGGCCTATTGTTTTCAGGGCTTGGCAAAGGCTTAAGAAGGCACACATATTGAAACACACATGCATATTCCAAGCCCCCACTTGCATCACATCTGCGGACATCCCATCTATTGGTCAGAAGCAAGTCATAGGACAAGCCCAGAGAGAAGGGACAGGAAAGTCTACTTTGTCCGTGATGAGGACACTGAGGCCACACAGTTTCACTGCTATCTCGAGAAGGGTCCAAAAGACCCTCTCAACAGAGGAGGGAGGTCAGCAGGGAGATCAGCAGCTTGAAAGTCATCATAATAGCCAATATCTACTCAAAACATCCCATTTGCCAAACCAGTGGTATAGGTTCATTTTATGAATTAAGTCATTTAACCTGAACAAAACTTCCAAGCACTGTGAGGCCAACACAGCTCTTAACGCAGTGTGAGATGAGGAGGGTCAGAGAGGCTATGTAACTTCTCCAAGGTTACAGAGCAAGGAAGCAACTGACCTGGGGCTCACTCCCAAGCAGTGCTCTGAAGGCACTGGTTCTCACCAGGGGTGGGGGGGACCGTCATGGGCAGAGGGGTCAAAGGAGGATTTTTGCTCCCCCAGGGGCCATTTGGCAAGGTGTGGAAATATTTCTAGTTGGCACAAGTGGGTGGATGTGCTGCTAGCATCTGGTAGAGGCCAGGGGTGCTGCTAAAGTCCTACAATTCAGAGGACTGCCCCAATAACAGAATTATCAGTCTGGAAAGATCAATAGCGCTAAGGCTGAAAAGCCGTGGCGACTTCAGAGAAACACGGCAAGACTGACAGAGGAAAGCCACTGTCCAGGGCCGCTGTGCTGATTAAGTCAGATGCTGCCACTGGGCATGGGGGCACCTTAATGTTTCAGGGGAAGGGAGGGGCGGCAGGTGGGAGGGGGTGTTCCTTAGCTCTGGGAATGACAGCTCTGACCACAAGATGGCGCTAGTCAGTGACAACAGCAGTTCATTTGGTCAACCTGCTCTTCTCGTTTTTTTCTTTGATTTTATTTTTCATTTTGATGGAGATTATGCTATTTTAACCCATTACGGCAAAAATACTCAGTGACTTGTATGTCGTGACTTCATAGCTGATTTCATGAGTTTGCTACAGCTCCATCGTGGTTCCTACAGTTAAGGATCATTTGAGGAGTTTGGGGATCTGAGCCTCGCCTCACTGCCCTGACCCCAATTCCACACTTAGCATGATGTCCGATAAATGCCTGGATAAAGGGTTTGGATTTACAAAAGGGTTGGCGGGAGGATTCTGACTGCCAGACCCGGAAGGATGCAAGGGGCAGAAAGACCAGAAGGAGGGGGAAGGAATGGAGAAGGAGGGGCAGGACTTTCAGGCAGAAGGACTACCAAAAAAAAATTGATAGACAGCTTGGGGCAGCTATTGGCACATGGAAAGGGTCAAAACCAGGGAGTGGGACAAACGTGTGTCCAAATCTTGGCTCTTTTTTGGCAGACCTGGTCAAACATTTGTCTCATTCCGTCATCTGTAATTTGAGTTAGCAACATCTGCCTTGACAAATTTTGGATTTTTATAGCAATAAGGTGAGATCATAGGCAAGAGAGGACACCGTAAGCTCTAAAATGTCTATAGGTGGAGGTTATCCCTGCTTTGTGTTCCTTATCTGTCTACTAGCTCTCTGGGGACTGTGACCATGTTCTTGTCTTTGCATAATCTGCAGCACCCGGCTCAGGGCTTTGAACAAGAGAGGGCTCGAACTGCATAAGTTATGTGAGATGTAGGGGCTTATTTGATTTTTCTCCTGGTGCCAACTTTTGCTGAGCACTCACCGAACCCCCCACTATATAAGTTTGAAGAAAAGCTAAGAAGGGTATCTATAGGAGAGGCAGCTGACTGCCCTGTAACCGTCACAGGATGGAATTCAACATTAGTGCATTTGTCATCTTCAGGATCTCCCCCTCTCATAGGTAGACTCATATTAACCAAACTCCAAGGGACTGATGTATAAACCAGCATGCCAGATCGTTACTGTACAGCAAGAACAACTGCCAAGGATACTAGACAATAGTTCCGTGGGTTAGGACAGTCTATCCCTGTAACCAGTTGTCCTGGTGAGACAGGAATCAAAACAGGAGGCATCAGTACATATCTCAGTGTTTCCTGGCACTGAGCTTCCAGCCAGCAGGACGTTTCCATTTCTGCCACAAGGATATGCAGCCACTATAGTCAGACAGGTCATGTTCTTGGATCAGTATAGCCTCTCCCTTGGACAATGCTCAGGGGGCCTTCCCTCTCTGCTCCTCAGACTCTCCATATCCAGACTTCATGGTGGGCCAACCCCACTTTTGGTAGGCCAATTCTTTCCTTAGAGATTTTCCTACCTTCTGTGAGAAGGCAGCCTCGTCTTGCTCTGGACACAGAGCCGTCCTGCCTTGCAGACCCCAGCTCCCCCCTTTGTCTAAACTCTCCTCCGTTCCTTTACTGCTGGGCTTGCAGAGTGGGCGGGGCCCCCCAGTACCCCTCCTGGGTAGCCAGTGCTCTCCCAGTTTCCCAGCAAGCAGCCTTCCGGCATGGGGACGGCTGGGTGCGGGGTTTCCACACCCCCACGGCGGGCCTGGAGTATCACCCTGGCATTGTCTCCGCCACCGTCCCCAAGGCACAACCCCAGAGAATAGCAGCGGCATCAGTTCTCAGTCCTCAGGCAGCAACGAGCTTGAGGTGAAGATGCAATGTGCCTGTTCTTCATGCTATTTAATTAAGAGCTGATCTATTTGTGGAAATGTCACAAAGCACCTCTAGAAACAGGATTGAGGTCACGATGGAGAATGCTTCCCTTTACCTTCCTGCAGAGCTGTGGGTTTGCTGAGCATAAATTACTGCTATAAAAAGACCTCAGGGCTATTTGTTACCTGCGGTGAGCAAGAATCGCACACCCAGGAAGAGTGCTCTCCTGTTTCTAGTAGGCACCGAGGCGCTGGCCAGGCCCTCTGTGGTTCCACACCACCCTGCACCGTCACAGGCTCGGCTTGTGTCTCCTAGCTCCCTGCCCCCCTGAAAGTGATGGCCACAGCCCTCCCGCCTCACCAGTCCAGGGAGAGGTCCCGACCCGCGGTGGGCTGACCATAATGTCCCGCCTCTCTACTGCAGTGATTGGGTCAGCGGTAGGCATAGGACCACAGCCTGCCAATCAGGATGCTTCCCTGGGAATTTTCAAACAAGAGTTGAAGAGGAAGAGTTCAAAGTGTTTAGAAGGTGAGCTTTGAACTGGCAGCCATCATGATTCCGCACTTGTGGGAAAGCGGGTCTGAACGAAGGAGGCCGGCAGCCAGAGAGAAGTGGGGTGGGAGAGACCACCAACCCGTTTGGAGGGTGTCCGGTGTCCACAGAGCCTGCCCACCGCGTGGTCTGCTGACACGAGCCGACAGCGGACGTGTTCCCTTTTGTGCGCAAGCTGGTGCAGGGGAGGATTCTGCCACTTGCAACCAACGAGTCTAGGCTCATTGGACTTCTGGGGCACGTTCACCCCCAGAAATGTTTGAGCAAAAGTCGCTCAACTCTCCTGGTTCTCAATGTGCCTTCCTAAACCAAAGCCATCCCACATTCTCAGAAGGTCCCCTCGGCTCGGGGGAAAGTGGAACGGCAAAAGGCAGACCTCCCCAGGCTCGGGAAGTCAGGCGAGCAGGGCTGTGAGGGCAGGCCAACTTCAGATGTCAGTGCGTGCCCTTAGAAGGTGATACCTCAGGCAATCTCTCTTCCTCACAGGGCTCAGTTTCCTCGTCTGTAAAAGGGAGGCAATCCCAGGGCTATTGGGGGGCTTTTAGGAGACTGAGCACAGCACCAGGCACCGAGTGGAGGGAGGCTCCATAAATGTTTGTTCCTTGCTATCCAAAAAGCAGCAGAAGACACATCTTCTGTCCTCAGGCTGCTCCCCCTCAGCCATCAGATTGGCACCACAGAAAAAAATGGAAGTGTCCACTCAAAGCCAAGTTTCTTTAAGATGAATATTCTGGGAAGACTGTTGGGCTGGGGCGGGAGGTCTTGTCCTGGGCTGACGTGAGACAGTGAGCCCTGTGCTCTAAAGCACAGCCTCAGCCCTTGTAGACAGAGAGCTGGGGTGTCCCGAAACCCCTTCTGTCCCGAATGCTGTAATTTTCAGGACAAGGGAGGAAATGCGTGCTACCGGTTACCGAGAGTCTGCCGTACCCAAGCACTCTGTGCCCGCTGACTCACCTAAGCCTCGCCACAGCCACACAAAGAACGGACTTCTTCCTCCTCATTTTGTAGGTAGGTAAACTGAGGCAAAGCGAGGCTAAGTGGCTCACTTGCCGTTTGAGTAGGACAAAAGTGGGGGAACCAGAATTTATTCCCCGTCTGACTCTTGAACCTACATCTCAACCACTGCCACAGCAATGCACACGCACACACCGTGCATGCACACACAGGGGCACGCCCAGACACACGCTCACCTGCACAGTGTACACACACGTGCACACTCATGTGTGCAAGTGCACGCACGCACACACACACTCCCCATCTACTGCCGAGTGTGGTGGTGGGGGGGGTCCTTTGCACTGTGGGATGTCCGGCAGCATCGTGGCCTCTACTCCCTAGGTGCCAGTCTACCCCTCTTCCAATTGTGACCATCACAGGTGTCTCCAGACATGGCCAAATGTCCCCTGGGGGGCAGAACGGACCCCAGCTGAGAAGCATCTGGGTGAAATGATCCCCAAGGGTCTAGCACCTGGGCTCAACATCGCTGTCAAGGTCATGTTTCATAAACTTCTCACACTGCCCTCTGACACTCCAGGCTGTGCAATGAGGCAAGTCTCACGGCATCTGTCCCTTCATCTAACATCTTCATCGCTGGGATGGGGGGTGGGAGCGGCAGGACATTTATCACCTCTTTCCTTACAGTCCCATAAAGGTGAGGGCATCCCTGCTGGTCCCTAGAGGAGGCCACCGATGAGTGTCTTCCTACTTTGAGGATCAGGCTCCTGGGTAGATGCCAGGCGTCCACGGAGTTGGCCAGATGGGCATCCACTCTGCAGACCTGCCTCTCCCCGTAGGAATGTCCCACGGTCTGTATTCAGAAAGAGAAATACTAGGAAGCTTTTCTGGCTTAGGACAAAGCCCCATTTCCTAATAAATTATTACCAGCAACAAAGCTGAGACGTGGCCCCATCCGACTTCTGTGCTATTTCCTGAATGCTTTACAACCGGGAGGAAAGGGGACTGTGATGAACACTCCCTTCAAATCTCCCCCCCCCCATACCTAACTCTTAGCAGATGCTGACTAAATATTTGTTGAGGTTGATTTGTTGAGTGATTGCCCAGGAATGGAATGGTCTGTCTGCAAGGTAATGAGTTCCCCATCACAAGAAGAGAAACAACAGAGGGAAATGGCCACATAACAGAAATGATATGGAGGCAACCGAAGTATGCGTTTAGGATCAGATTAGATCGCTTTTAAATTTGTGTCAAGTTGGAGGTTCTGCCATCCTGTAGCTTTGGAGAGAAAGAAGTAAATCTAAAACAATTTTTTTTATAATAATAGTAATAAAAGGCCCTGGGATTCTGGAAGTTGAGTCACTCAGGGAGCACCAAGAACATCTTGAAAATCATCCTTTTTTAAATGAGCCAGAGAATACTGTGTTACTCACCCAGTCAGGCCATCTGGCAGGAGATTCACTTGACTTAAAACAAAAACAACACCCACTTTCTCTTATGTCCTTGTCTCGGTCTGGGTTTCCCCCAAAAGGAGAGCTTGAGAAAAGGGCTTGGGATGGGTGGTTCGCTGGGGAGGTACCTGCAGGAAGCCAGAGGGAGGGAGCAAGTGGGGGGAGGGAGATAGCGAGAAAAGCCAGTGTGGAGGTGCGCTGTGGGGACAAGGGGTTCCATTCTCCCAGGACCGCCTGAGATGCTCCCAGAATCTCGCAGAATTATCTGCATGAAGGACAGGAGGCTGGAGGATCACCGCACGTCTCCTCTCCCCCAGTGGCTAGGTAGACACCAAGATCGTCCACGGCCCTGCACTGTGGACTGAACTTGCATGCGCGCGGGCCATGCGAGGTCAGTCTGCTGGCGTGAGCTCCCTGGGGGCGGCCCCAGCAGCCACCGCTGAAATGAGATGGGGGTGACGGGAAGGGATGGGGAGCACCACAGGCAGCTGCAGCCCCAACTCATTGCCCCGTGTCAAACCTCTAACCTGATGTCACTGCCCTATGTCGTGTCTATAGTGCTCCAAACTCAAGGCCCCACATGCTGGTCTCACAGCCATTGTGTCTACGATCTCAGTAAGACCGTCTGCCCTGCGCCGCCCTTCACGGCTACAAGGCAAGCTGGAAACCGTGATAGCTGCATTCAAAGCCCTTCCTGGTGGGACCCCCGCCCCATCGATTCATCTCAACCTTCAGCTATGCCTTCTCCCACTAGAATCTTCTCTTGCACCCCATGAGTCACCTGCCCTTTTTGACAGCGGTATAGTTATTAATATATTTTGTCTTTATCCCAGTTCCCGGCACAGAGCTCCTCAAACTCTTGAGATCTCTTAACTGACAGGAGCATCTTTGGTCATTCATTTTGAGTTTAGGCCAATGAGGCCTCTTAGGGTGGGGCCCCTAGACACCTTCCACATGGGGCTGGTCACCAGAAGGACCAAGTGGTCAGAGGGTTGGGATTTTCAGCCCTCCCACTGACCTCTGGAAAGGGGAAAGAGGATGGGCTACAGATGGGGCTCTACAAAAACTCTTGAACAACAAGATTTAAGGAGATTTCATGTCCATGGATGTGCTTGTGGGGTGGGAATGAACCCAAGATAAATCCTAATGGGTGCCGATGCACACTTTTCCTGGATAAGGACTCAGTGCTCTCAACATCTTCTAAAGGGGGTCTGTGAGCTTCCAAAGATGAAGACTCCCAGACTCCCTGATGGTCCAGTCTGGCCGTTCATGCTTCTGTAGAAAACACACAGACACCATTAGCTCACATAGAGAAGGGAGAACAACGGGGCGGGGCATCCCCATTTATTGCTGGAATGTTGCCTTCCATGTGCTCGTTAATGAATTCTCTGCACTAACTCCCCTCATGCTTGCCATGTCTTTGACCTTGGTCCCGAACTTCGCCTTTCCACGTGCTCATTTCCTCCTTTGTCGGCTGGGAACAGCACAGCATAATTGTGAGGGTCAAGTAGGACGATAAGCATGACATAACGTGCCCGTTTGATAGTAGGGAGCCCTCAAGCCCATTACACACCATTTAAAGAACCAGGCGAATTCTCGCTCCTGGGTTTAAATCTAAGAGGGAGAAATGTCTCATCTGTGATTCAGATGAAGTATATTCTGCTAGGCAACCTGCACCTTATATCTTAAAACCAAACACCTTCTGATTGTTGGGAACTGCTTCCCACTCGGCGCATTGCTCACTGCCCTTTTCTTGGATGGGCTCACATTCTTGGAGCTCCGCCTGGCTCTGACCTGCTGGGAGCGCTGGGGACACGGTCTGTGGTTCCCTCAGCCTCCTCTGCTTGGGTCGAGCCAATGGCGACACCTTCCCTGCCCAGCTTCCCCATGCCCCTTGGACAGCAGGGTCTCTGGACCAGTTGGCGGGTTAGAGGTCTGGCGGCAGTGGAGTGCTGGATTTGTGCGTCAGGGAGACAGCTACCAACTGAATGTGATCACAGACTCTGGAAAGACCTTGAGACAAATCCAGCCCCCCCATGTGAGAAGGTGAGAGAGTTCATTAGCGCTTCCTAATTACATTAGTGGTCATTAGAGAAACTAATGATGATGCCCCTGACCTAACAAATAATTTAATGGGAGTTCAAAAAGTACCTTCGTGGTCATTTCAAGGTCTCTCCTTTGGCAAGCCAAGGTCAACGAGATCGCGTTCACAGGAAGCCCGGGCCCACTCTCTGCCAACATCCACAGAATTTTCTCCTGCTTCCCTCCTGCTCCCTACCAGATAGTCTTGGAGCCAGGAAGTCTTGGCATCTTATTTATAACAACGTTAATAGTGGAGAATAGGAAAATAGTAAGCCCCTTAAATTAAATCCAGGGAGAGGAATATTATGCAGCAATTAAAATTACACGAACGAAAATGATGTCAGCAAATACCGAAGTAATAATATTGTAAAACAGTTCTATTTTACCTAAATGAAATGAGTAGGATTTTTGAATTCTATGATGAAAACTTGAACAAAGAAAAACCAGGAGAAACCTTCTAAAAAGTGTTAGTGTTTTCTCTTCCATGTTGGCTTGGGCAATTTTTCTTTATCAATCTTTTTTCAGTTATGTATTTTCCAATATTTCAGAAGAGATCGCTACTAACTTCATACTAGAAAAATATTTTTCTAGTATTTATTTTCTAGAAAAATAATTTTAAAAACCCTCAAAATGTACCTACAAACCATACAACAAAATCCTCCTACATCTTAGATTAGGTCTACCAGAAGCTTCCAAACACAGGCTCTGTCATTTTCTAAGAATGCTGCATTTGTACCTGTAGAAACTCTTTAATCCTTACCACTTATCCAAATTCAAACCACACTTTAGGGACCTGTCAAAATTCCACTCTGCCAAGTCATTTGCAAACATCTACTGAGCACCCATCAGCACCGGTGGAAAGAGAAAGGAATCAGCCAAAGCCGTGCCCTTGAGAAGTCTCGGTCAGCGGTCAGCGCGGGGAGACAAAGGAGAAGATGACACAGGGAGGTAAATGCTCCCCCAGGGGGTGGACCACGCTCATTCAGAGCAAGTCTCAAAGGCTGTGCTGGACAGCGCAGTCACTGAGGTCCCCAGATGCCTGGCAGTAGGACACGTGAGAACACACGAAGGGGCTGCAGGATTAGTCAGGCCAAGAGGGGAGTGCGGGACCAAGAAGAACCAAGCCAAGTGCAAAGGCAAGCTGGCTTGACGGGCGTGTGGTGTGCAGAGTCACAGCTGGCGGGAGGGCAGATGTAATGAGTTGGGAAATGACAAGAGGAGGCCAGGGCTTCTGACCATGTTAATGAGACTTGTAATGAGGACTTTGTAAGCATGGTTGGGGGGCACGGAGTCGGTCTGGGTTTTGGAGGCGAGAGTGAGAGGAGGCAAGAGGCAGGGAATGCCATCAGGCAAGGATTTGAACGGTGAAGGGGAAGGCACGAACACACAAGTGGAGGTAACATTGCAGAAGGACGCCTGGCATCTAACAGATTATCAGTGAGTCCTATGAGTAAGTCAGGCAAGAGCAGAGCACGGGGTCAGAAACCCGATTTAGACGCAAGCCCTTCATTCAGCAAAACCCGGCCACCGGCAGGAGAGTTAACAAGATGTGTTGATTCAAATCTCTTCCAGAGTACTAAGTGGAACATTAATTCTGAAGGATGTTTGTAGGTAAAACCCTCAAACACAAAAGGGTGCCATGTGGCAAACAACTTTGGGAAAGGCTAGAAGTTGCTGGACTTCTCAGAGCCTTTAATGAGCTAACGTGTAGTATGACTTTCCACTTGCTGGATAAGCATCTCCCAAATTATTTTGCTCTTGAACCTTTATTTCCATCATTGATGGTGTGTCTAAAACCAAGCCAGAGATATAGGCCCAAGAAAGTCTTTGAGTCTTATTTATAACAAAGTAATAGTGGAAAATAATAAGCCCCTTAAACTAAATCCAGGAAGAGGAATATTACACAGCGATTAAAATTACATGAACGAAATGATGTCAGCAAATATTACTTAATAGCACTGTAAAACACTTCTGCTTTTTGTAAATGAAATGAGTAAGATTTTGAATTATATGATGAAAACTGGAACAAAGAAAAACTGAAAGATTTGACTGACTGACTGGTGTCCTTTGGAGCACACTCCAGAAAACGTTACCAGGCCATGGGGTGTGTGTGTGTGTGTGTGTGTGTGTGTGTGTGTGTGTAGGATACGGTTCTGATACAAATATACATTCATATAAAGAAGACCCAACAGCATTTGTAATGCAATATGTCAGGAGGGTTCATCGATGTGTTCCTAAAAATCCACATCTCGAAGGTATTGACCCAGGATGACCTTCCAATGGTGGCAACTCTGCCACCATCTACCCTGGATGGATTCTGTTAGCCTGGAAACTTAGCCCAGGGCCCACAGCAGCACCCCCGGCAAACGGCTGCAGAGAGCTTACTTCATTCACTACGTTCTTTCCAAACCAAGGTCCATATCCGACCCATTTTAACCTCCACGCCCTCCTGGCTCCCACTTCTTCTGAAAGGTCTTTCTTTTCTCCTTCCACCCTTTGTACTTTCTGAGTGCCAGGGACTGGTGGTGTCACTCTTTATCCCTAGCTGACCTTACATTTAAAACTGGAATCTCTCGAAGAATCTAAACCCAGATGCAATTCACAATCTCTTTTGTAAAAAGTCCACATGTATCATTGAAGGCTGCGCACTGCTCTCGGCCGCAACATAATTCACTTCTTCATTTGTGACTCTGATATTTGCGGAAAAATATTGTCCCCAAATGCCATTAGTTTCAACTCCTCAATCCATCTTTCCTGACACTTAGTCAATGATTCCCTGGCTCTAATTCATCACATCGAACATAATGCAAAAATTGAATTAAAACATTTCAGGGCAGGTGGAATACAGATTAGACATAGGATGTGGTTAACATTGTGCGAGGCAATACTGGAGGAGATGCAATTTGAAAACATTTAAGGAGGAAATTGCTGTAGGAGGAAAAGGAAAAAAAAAACACAAAACACCCCAATACAGGTATATAAGTGTCGGCAACACACCTATAACTGAGAGCTCTGGGTTGATGATTTCACATTATGTAGCTACAGTGGATTCCCTAAGGCTTCCTCACTGAATGTGCCTTTTCATCATGAAACGCTTCTCTATCATTGAGGAAACTCGCCTTGTTGATTATCCGGGGAGGGCTCAGGAAGCAAAGTGGTAAGGGCCCAGGCTGGAGAAGTGTCACTTCTCTTGATTGCAAATTTCAGAATGGGAAATACAGCCACTGTGTGCAGGAAGCTTGCATAGGACTGGTACACAGTAGGTCCTTAATACATATTTAACAAATGGGTTCAGTAAGTGGATGGATGGATGAATGGCATGTCAAGGCCAGCATGAGCTCATGGCGATACAACTACACAACTACTCAAAATAATAGTAATCATATAATAGTGAACACTGATAAATTGTCTATGCATTTTTTGGTAGAGATTATTCAACCATAGAGTATGTACTGTCATTTTTTTGCCTCGCTTTACAAAGAAACTAAGGTTTGGAGTTTAATTTGGTCAAAATAACATGGCTAGGAAATAGTTATCTTCTGTTCTCCACATTTATCTGGTAATAAGAAATATCAATACAATGACAATGTCCATATGAATATGGTGACAGAATATCAATGAGAAGGCGATACAGGCTACTCTATCAGTCTTGCTACTGATTGTTTTGTTTTTAAGTTGTCACTATTTGTCTTTTTTTCTCCATTCATTCAATATTTGTTCTTTTTTATATCTGAGTCAAGCATAAAGACTGTAATAAACAAACTAACGAATAAATGTTAAGCCTGTTTTCTGCTGGACTCTCTCCTAAGTCAAAAGGACTAACAGTGGAGCACCTGGGTGGTTCAGTGGGTTAAAGCCTCTGCCTTCGGCTCAGGTCATGATCTCAGAGTCCTGGGATCGAGCCCCGCATTGGGCTCTCTGCTCAGCAGGGAGCCTGCTTCCCCCCTCTCTCTGCCTGCCTTTCTGCCTACTTGTGATCTCTCTCTCTGTCAAATAAATAAATAAAATCTTTTAAAAAATAAAAAAAGGACTAACACTTATTGTGCACTTACTCTGTACTGGGCACTATAGTAGAAGCATCACATGTGTAAAATCATTTAATCCTTACAATAATCTTCCAGGCATTTTCCTTATTAAGAAAAGGCAATGAGTTGGGTGGTTATGCATGTTTTTCCTATCACAGTGTCTGTTTGCTGTTATTTCACAGTGTGGCACCACGGATGAAGTGCAGAAGAGATCTGGGGTGAACTCCCTGGGTTTTTAGGCTGGCTCTGCCATTTTGTAGCCAAATGTGACCTTGAGCGAGTTATGCAACCTCTACGTGACACACTTTTCTCAGCTGTGAAACAGACATGATGATAACGATGTTGTATATCTCATGGTTTGTTATTAAATAAATAAATGCTAGTAAGGATTTTAAACAGAATCTAGAACAAAATAAACATTTGATGTATGAATACGTTTGTCTAGTTAAATAAGTACCAGCATATTTATATTAAGTTAATTCTATAGCTGCATCTAGGCAGAACTGACATCTTTATGAAAAGGCTTTTTAATTCAAAAGCTTGCCAAACCTTCCCATTTATTTAGGGTTTTCGTTAATGACCTTTGGAGTAGTTTAAAGTTCTTTTCATGTAACTCTTGTACATTTCTTGTTAAGTTTATCCTGAGGTATTTTGTCTTTTTTTGTTACTATGGTACATAGGTTTGTGGTCTCATTATAATTTCCATATTGATTTCTGTGTATTAATTTTTGCCCTCCCACCTTACTGAATCTCTTCATAGTATATTTAACTTGACTCTTGCATGTTTTTAGGAACAAATCATATTATCTGAAAAATAGCAATAATTTCATCTTCTCTTTTCTAATTTTCATACTTTCAATTCCTTTCTCTTATAGAATCACATTGGCTAGTATCTCTAACACAATGTTAAATAACAGTATTAACAGTGGATGCTCTTGCCTTTCACATTTCTTTACTCTGAATGTTCTGGTGTTTTCTTGGTAGGTATAATGCTAGTTTTGAATTAAGATGGGTCTTTTTTTTTTAATCAGGTAAAAGTATACACCAATTCTAATTTTACTAAGAAAATTTTCAAGAAATGTATGTTCAATTTTGCCAAATGCATTTCAGCATCTATCAAGATGATCCTGTGCCTATTCTCCTCACATCAATTTGCTACAGTGAAAACTGTTATTGATTTCCTAATGTTACATCCCAGAAAAAATTCCACTTGATCATGGGATCTCTTAATGTACTGCTGGCCTCTGCTGATATTTTATTTAGGATATTTGCTTGATATTCATAAGTGGGATTGGACTATACTTTTCTGTTTCTGTGCAGCCTTCATTATGTTTTGGCATCATTGTTATGGCTGCCTTATAAAAAGAATTTGGAAGTTTTCCTTCTTTTTCTTTCTGAGCTGCACATCTTAAAGGATGCCTAGTAATTAATCCAGAGGAAGATATTGTAGCATTACATTGAAGGCGCAAATGTAAGAAGCAAACATCACACATCATACATGCAGAGAACTCTGAGCCCAAGCCCACTGCACCCCAAGCCTGGATCCCTATCCTTCCAGTCAATCCATAATGTCTCTTCAGAGGCAGGTGCATATCACTGTTCTCTCCTGCACACACATCCACAATTATTTCCTGTACTAGTATATTTTTCCCATCTTCAGCAAGATTATGAGACCCTCTGTTTATCCCAGAGAATAAATTCTAAATTAAACTCTAGCAGCACACTGGTGTTGAAAAAGCTGGACTAATAAATTAAGTCATTTTCACATTTATTCAGTCTTTCCTTACCCCACGTTTATTAAGTCTGTTGGCAAGACCTGGAAAAATCAGATACAGCCCTTACGTTTCAGACCTCAAAATCAAGGAAAAAAGCAGAAGGGTGGCTCAGTCCTAATTTTGGATGACGAATTAAGCTACTGGATGGATTTTGTTTTTCAACTCAAAAACAATTTCCCCCACACATTTTTCTTAAAACTTTAGTGCCTGACAGCCAAAACTCAAAGATAAAATCAAACAAATAAGAAGCATCAGTGGGATTAGTTGGAGGCAGTGGCGATCTGAATTCCACAACTATTTCTGGTAGACCTCGTGCTGTGGGGTCATCTTGTACCTTCTGCTAATACCTTTGCCCCAGATCACTTGTCAGAGGGAAACGTACTCACATGTCA
>CM052900.1:4801635-4817993 GCA_028534135.1 Potos flavus | reverse complement strand
CATCCCCTGCCATGCCCCCATTTCCCCTTTCTTGAATCCCACTTGTCTTTCAGAAGTCTCTTCTGACCCCTGGCTCTTTCAGCACTCCAAGTGGGCACCCTCCCCCTCGTCATAATCTCCAGCAGCTTGGACCTCCAAGGGTACCAAGCTGCAGGAGGGCAGGAACAACGGGCTACACACAGTAAGCACTTAATAAATAACTCGTAGCATGCATGCATGCATGAATGGATGGGTGAATGAACGAATGACTCTTGCAGAAACCTGACCCCAAAGAAGAAAGAGGAACCAGTAAGGCTGTCCTGCAATGCCCTCCCAATGCCTACCTGGAGCCGCGATTCCCCAGTGGCTCCCACGGGTCAGCGGCTGGGAGGGGCAGCTGTTGGTACGCTGCTGGCCTGCTCCTTCTGGCAAGCTCTCTCTGCCATTACCGCCCTGTGCTTTCTCTTTGGCCTCAAATGGCCCCAATCAATAGGAAGAGGAGAGCAAGGGTGCTTGGCTCAATTCAGCGGCAGGGCAATGGGGGATCCAGTTACACAGTTGGCAAGGTTGGGAACCACTCACTCCAAGCCGGGGCAGACGCCGAGGAGCAAAGCCCACTGCCGGGAATGCCCTCCTTACTGGTACCACTGGAAACCATAATTGCTTTAGTAACACAAGGCAGCATTTCCGGAACACTTAACAATGTGCCAGGAGCGGTGCAGAGTGCCTTCCATGCCCGCTCCCACCAAGTCCCCACCACCGCCCAGCACGGTGCGCACGGCGATCTCACGACTCTGCCTTATCTTCAGTGTGACTCTCCTCGTGGGCAGGAGCTGAGCTTTCTCGCCTCCCTCACCCGAAGGGGACACTCAGTAGGCACCTCGTGCACACTTGCTCATTGGCTATTTCACTGGCTCGAGCCATTTCCTGGGCCGACTCGCTCCACTGGAGTCTCTGAGCCACTGGGTGGAATTGCAACGTGATCTACTGGAAATGATCCTGAGTCCCCAAGCAGACACTTAATAATTTGGGTAAGTGACTTATTCTCAGAAACTGTATCATTGCTCTAAATGGGACTGATAGCCTACCTCCTAGGGTTCTCTAATGTAGGCTGCAAATACGTATTGAGCACCTAATCTAGGGTTTGAAGAGCCTGCAGACATGGAAACCAAAGGCTTCAATAAAGTATGGTGAGGGCGAGAATTCGGGCCTGCAGGGTGCAACGGAATGTAGGAGGGAAGCCTCAAACTAGCCTAGGCAATCAGAGAAGACTTCCTGGAGGAGGACACGCCTGAGCCATCGGGGATGGGAAGGAAACGGCTGTCAAGGGATGTACTTACGGCTATCTTCAACACACTGGTCCCCACAGAAGAATGGGGTTTGTTAAGATTAAACCCTCTCCGAAGGCATGCCCTGTTTACAGCAGGAGGAAGTATCTTCCAGAGGCATGGAAGGTGGCACTTGTCTTCACTCAGAGCCGGCACAAGCAAGCAAAAACCAAAGCTGTGCCCTATGCCCCACCATGAAAAAATAAAATCCTATTCCTTTAAGACTTGAGGAGCACAGCTGGATCCTCCCAAGCCTTGGCTCCAAAGTCAACAGTCAGTAATTCCAGAGTAAATATCAGCAGAAGAGGCCCCGTGTTCCTTCCATCTCCCCTCCGCGCACGGCAAACACATTATGCCACTGCCCTCTGGTGAGCAGCCGCCTTCAGCGCTGGCCTGCGATCCAGTCTTGGGAGCCACCCCAAGGGGCGGTTGTCACCATTTAAGACATCATTGTTCTGCACACGGTAGACACAAAGCCAAGGTCGAGCCCTGGAGTTAAGAGAGTCCCAGGCCTGCCACGCTGCCAGCTCCTGCCCCAGCCCCCAGGGGCCCCCCAGTGTGCTCCCAGGGCCGACTCGCTCCAGCTCACAGCCCTGGCTCCGACAATGGGCACGTCTCTAGCCTTTCTGTGGCTTGGCCGGGGCTGCCAGCACCCCCATGCCATCTGCTCTGTCCCACGTGCGGCCTTCCCGCACCGAGGGACACTGATCGGGCTTCTCTGTCCACGACGGTAGCTCTGCGAACAGACTGCGTCTCGGACGCGGTTGTCGCTGGCACTCTAGCTCAGTGTTCTTGGTCTCCCTCCTGCACGTCCCCGAGCCTGGAGCTCCTCATCTGCCAAACGGGCGCCCTGACAGTCCCCACCCCTCAAGGTCCTTCTGGGGTTGCAGCGAGTGAAGACATACACGCGTTTAGAACAGGGCCTGGCAGGCTGTGCTCAGGGGAGCACAGATCCCTCTCCTTAGGATGATGCCATGGGTTCCTTGCGATGATTACAGGCAGAAATGCAGGCAAGCTGCAGAGCCCTGATCCTGGAAGGAAGCACTCCGTGAAATTAACTGTGGTTATTAGGGAGCAGGAAAAGGAGGGAGCAATGGAAAGAAAGCACAGGAAAATGAGCACAGCCGTAGACTCTCCCAGAGTTGCCAGGGCCATGGTCTCCAGTTGGGATCCTAGCTCTCTCTTCAAGGTGAGGACCCTGCAGGCCCCCTTTCTTGTCCCCAAAGATGAGCTCGGCAAATTCCCACCTTCTCACCAGAAAATCCCCCACCCCCACGCAGGCTCCTTCCAACTGAGAAGCTCCTCCTCATGCGAGGAGTTCAAAGCCATGCCAACATCTAGGCATCCAACATCGGAAGTGGGCACTGAAAAGTTAGGTACCTACAGTCAGAATTCGTAGGGGAGAGACGGTCCTGGACACCTACTGAGCCTCTCTGAGGAAGTCACCTAACCTCTCTGAGCTTCCATTTACTTACCAAACTCACTGGTGCAATAATAAAACACCTAACATGCAGGGCTCAGTGAGAATATTATGACTAGATGTGTCGTAAGCAGCTAACACATCCTAATAAGACATTCTAATCTAAATATGTCGAGCGGTGTAATCAAATGTCAGGAGTGACATCTGCCGAGTGCTTTCTATCCGTTAGAATAGAACGACCTAAGTGCTGTACGTGGTACGTACACTGACTCATCTGTCTCACACCAACCCTCCAGGGTGAGTCCTTGCATACCATTTCCATTTTACTCCCGGGAAACTGAGGCACAGAAGGATTAAGTCACACGCCCAAGGCAACGCAGCTAACAAGTGGCAGGTCAAGCCTGAGCATTGGGTCTACAATGTGACCACATTGTACAAGGTGAAGGAATCATTCTTCTCTCTCTCCTCTTGGGAGCTCCCTCAACAGACCAAGCTCGGTACCTGACATATAATAGACACCCAATGAAATGCTGAAAGCGGACAGCCTGCCTTGAAGCTGAGTCTCCCCTCCCCGCCCCGCTCCCGGGCTGCCAGCTCGCTCTGCCCAAGGATGAGCTCATCACTGGCTGCACAGTTCTTCCCAGAAGCCCCTGCAAGTGGCAGAAACCTCCTCAGGCTAAGATCCACTCTGCCAGATCCAATGTCCACGGTCTGCCACCAACCGTGGTCAGGGTGTTGTCCAGACACCATCTGAGACCACCCCACAGGGCGGCCAGGGGACAGGGGCCCGCAGCCCTGGAGCAGCTCTCGTGGATGGGGGCCTCCCACACCCTCC
The DNA here is from genome assembly GCA_028534135.1 of Potos flavus. Taxonomy (NCBI): domain Eukaryota; kingdom Metazoa; phylum Chordata; class Mammalia; order Carnivora; family Procyonidae; genus Potos; species Potos flavus. Next base: position 4,814,431 of record CM052900.1, on the reverse strand, counting down.
CAACACGGAAGGTGACAGGTCATGGGAGAGACTCGCCCAAACTCTGGTGTCAGAGAGACTTGGGCTTGAATCCTGGCTCTGCCCCACCACGCTATGCATCTTTGGGGAGGCCACTTTCCCTCTCGGAGCCTCGGCATCCTCATTTGTAATATCCCAACCCTGCCAGCACCTTCTCACAGTGATGTCGCCATGATCGGTGAGATGAAAGACACGAATATCAGATCGAGTGCTGGGGCTTTGGGAAGCGGTACCTGTAAACATCTAGAACAGAGGGTGGTGGAGGAAGGTTCGTCCTGGGCTGCTGATTATCTCACTACACCCCTCCACTCACTCCTGCCCCATTTTCTCCTACCCTTGGGCCAAAAGCACCTGAACCCAACACTGCCCCCTGCTGGCATCCTCTGGCACAGGCTCTCCCAAAAAGCTAAGGCTTAGTGGTTCTTGAAGTTTGACATTCTTCAATGTTAGAGAGGCGCCTTTTGTTGACTGGATCCTATCTATCAAAATTTACTCTACTCTAAAAGGAAACTGAGATATTTTAACATATGTTTAATTCATTTAAGAATAATAAACGTATTACATTTTAGCATAAATATCTTTCAGGAGAAATCGCTGTCTTTCAGAAAACAGATCATCGCCGCTGAGAACAGCACTGTTTGGCCTTTTTTCGCTCCTCGCTTTAATGTTTGAACAGAAGACAGTGGATCCTCATTCCTGCTTTCGCATTCAGTCTGTTCCATGGAGCCGCTGAGAAACATAGGCTCACGAGACAATGAGATTGGAAAAGGCAAGTAAGTGCTGAGTATTGTGATGAAGACAGTTCTGACCTCTCGGAGGTCCTGGAAGGGTTTCAGGGGCCCTCAGGGTCCTCAGACCACACTGTGAGAAAAGTTCTTTTGTACCCATTCTTTGCACGTTGGCTGTCAGGGTCATGCAGTTCCCTGCTGGTCTGTTCTCTATGAGGCTAAGGTCTGCTGGTTCTCACTGCTTTTGGTGTAAGTGAGGCCCAATCCCCTTCCCCCAGCTGAGTCCAGCACCCTGTGCCCTCTCATGGGCTGGGGCACTGCCTCCCTCTCCTTGGCCCTTCCCGAAAATAATGACCAGCCACATCTCCCGCCTGGGTGCCCTTGCCCAGGTTAACCCTTCTCTCTGCAGTACCGGTCTAGCTTCTCCTCCTGGTCCATCGCTTAACCCTGGAGGCACACCAGGTACCACAAGGTACCACTTCCTTTAGGAATTCTCCCGACCCCTCCCACCCCCAGGCCAGGTAAGTGCTCACCTGAGCTCACCTAGCCCTCCCTGCACGTCTCATCCTAGCACTCACTGGGTTGGAATAGGTTTTTCAGGTTAGGAATCCGTATCATTTATGGGCTATGAGCTCCTTGAGGGCAGGGGGGTGACTCAGCACAGACCCCAGGGCCCATCTTGTGTTAGACCCTCATGGAACATTCATGCCAATCAGTGTGTTTTATTTCACTGATCTTGCCTAGCATGCCAAATTTATTTTCTCCCTACGTAACTGCCCAAATTCCCATTCCCACGATGATTATCCTAATTCTTCAGTTCTAAGAGAGACCTTTCTTTCTCCTCACATTATTGTATTTCTGAGATCAGAATGTCTTAAGTTGATGTGTACATTCAACGTTTCTGATTTCTCTTCCCCCAAAAGCTGTAGCTAAATTAATGGCCTATCTTGCAATCAATGGCATTTTACTGTTTATGAATATACTTCTCCTGTTTCAAATAATGGTGCTGGTAATTCACAACTGTGCCTTTACCTATGGGCTTCCATACACTCCCCATATTGTTGTCACATGGTCTCATTAACCTGGGGGCGGGGGGAGCAGGCAGGGAGAAAGGAATGGAAGAATTTCAGACACAGAAGCCTGACTACTGAGAACTGAGAGAGGGAGAAGGTATATCTAGCCTCGAGTCATGTGATCTAGAAAAAAACAACATTACTTTTGTAGATGTGACTATCCAGATGCCAGAGAGGTTGGTCCCAAGCCCTGTGGGTTTTTGTTGTTGTTGTTATTGGGTTTTTTTATTGTTGTTATTGTTTTGTATTTTGGGGGAGTCTTTTGGTAAGTTTCTTTATTTTTAATTTTACTTTTATTTTATGGTGGTAAGAACATGTAACATGGAATCTATGCTCTTAATGAAGTTTTAAGTGTATAACAATACGGCGTTGTGTCTATACGTACAATGTTGTAAGTAGATCTCTAGAACTTATTCATCTTGCTTAATTGAAACTTCATGCCCATTGATTGGTAACTCCCCGTTTCCACCTGCTAATGGTTCAGAGCCATCAAGTCATTGGCAGTTGAATTAACCAAGCCAGGACCTCCTGCTCAGTGAAATAATAAATGCCCCCAGTGTACAAGTCCCTTTCAGCTGCGTTATCTTTTACCTGCGCCCAGAAGCAGCCTCACCACCCAGGAACTATTTGTAACCTGGTTCAGTGTTTGCTTTTCACCTTCTCTAACATATGTGGACATCTCCGCACATTTATAGACGAAATAATAAAAATTAATGTCTATTAAAGTAATTGCAAGTAATTTAGGAAGCATATTATGAGTACTCTTTCTTTTTTTTTTTTTTAAGATTTTATTTATTTATCTGACAGAGAGAGAGAGAGATCACAAGTCAGCAGAGAGGCAGGCAGAGAGAGAGGGGGAAGCAGGCTCCCTGCTGAGCAGAGAGCCCGATGCGGGGCTCGATCCCAGGACCCTGAGATCATGACCTGAGCCGAAGTCAGGGGCTTAACCCACTGAGCCACCCAGACGCCCCATGAGTACTCTTTCATTTTAATTCCATGACAGATCTTCGTGGTCAGAAAGATTAGCCTTGTTTTTCAGATGACAAGGAAATCAAAGTTTGGAAGGAGGGAATAATGCGGCAACTAAATGGAGGGGCCAGAATGTAAACCTAGGCCATTCTGTCAAGAGTCTAACTTTCTCCTCCAGAGCCACAGCCCCCAGAATTCATCCCATCACTGATAAGAGCTGCAAGACACACCCCATTTTCTGTATGTAATGCAACCACCCCCAGCAATGGCCCATGCCCAGCGAGGTGGGGCCTTTCTCCCTTTTCCCCTCCTCAGCCCCTCCAGCTGGCCCTCCCTCTTTGCTCCCTTCCAATTATCCTGATTCCTAAAGATGTGAAACAATAATACTCCCCAATTGCTTCCTCCTATAATTTCACGTAGCGGGTCCCCTCAAATAGAAAGTCCTTAATTTTAATTGCATATTATGTTCCGTTTCTGAGGGCAGACAGCTATTTATTCATCCAGCTAATTGTTCGAGAGACAAAGACATGGAACATATCGCAACAAATTAAGTATTTGCTAGTTGCTGTTACTACTGGGGTTATGTTACATTCTTGATTTCCCTTCTAGGAGCTCTTGAGGAAATCTTGGCATCTTTTAAAAAAAAAATTATTTTTTGGCTTAGCCTACCTATGACTATATAAAGGCCGACAAATCCTGGAGTCGTCTTATTACTGGGGATGGTAACAGTAATTAAGACAATGTAAAGATGTATAGCCATGTTCTCTTTGATACAAGAAGAAAACATACAAATAGTGTTAGTGGAATCCTTCCTATGTGCCATGCACTGGGCTGGACACAGGGAAAAAGTCACCTGTTCCTTCCTTCTTATTCAAGAACTACTTGCAAGACTCTATTATCCCCACTCTTACTGATAAGAATTGAGGAGTAGAGAAATAAATGCATATGTCCACACCAGGCACATGGTGGGGCATCAGAAGAAGGGAGTTTTAAGTCCAAGCCAGTGTAAGCCCAAAGCGTGGGCCCTTTTCTGGCAATCACAGATACCAGCAGCCCCTCCAGCCTCGTAACTGTTCCCATGAGGATGAGACAAGCATCTCGATTCCTATGGTATTCATATGGTCACCTTCACAGGCAGGGGGTAATTGCCCCAACTTTGGTGGCTCAAGTAATGCATCAGAAGCCAGATGAAGAAGGTGTCAGTACTCACACAAAGCAGCCCCCTGAGGCTAAGAAGTCTGCCTACTTCCCAGTCTGCCCAGGCCAGAGAGGCTCATGCTTGCCCCCTGTGTCCACATGCCCTGGGTCTTTACACACACACACACACACACACACGCTACCTGAATTTGAGCCACATTCACCCAACTGAAGACATCCAGCTTTATTCCTGGGGAGTCCGTCAGCCAGCCCTACAGCTGAGAGACAAAAGTGTCCAGAGGGGACCATCGGTTCATTGAATCCATGTGCCCCGAAAACACCCAGCCCGTGCCAGGCAGGCCCTGGGAATACAGAGATGGGGCAAACACAGCTCTGGCCTCACGGATCTCCCAGCCCCAGCTCATCATGATGTGTGACCCTAGAGAAAAGTGGGCAGGAATTAACGCCCTCTTAGCAGGAAGTCTCACTCGGAAGAGGGCAGAGGTGTGGCGCGTCTGGACAGAGGCTTAAAGGCGGCTGTCCCAGAGAAGTGACAGCCCCGCCCAAAGGGGCGCTGATGACTTTTGTACCATGTTTCTAAAGAGAGAGGGTGCAAGGGCTCCCAGACCACAGGACCCCCAGTGTTGAGAGATAGCCAGAAGTGTTACTCTGCAAGGAAGAGGAGAGGACTTTCCTGCAGATGGAAGATTCCCTGGCAGGCGAACCCCGGCTTACATCACCATCAGCCCGCAACGAGAGTTCAGTCGTTCAACAAATATTTACCGAGCATCTGCTATGTGCCGGGCACTGCTCAGTGCTTGGGATACATCAGTGAACAGAACAGCGACAGTTGGCTGACATTCTGGTGGTGGATGCAGGAGGAGTGAACGCCCAGCAGCCTGGCCCTCACAGGGCTAGTGTCCCTTCACTTGGGCTCAGCCCCTCTGTGTCCCCGGGAGGATCTGAGAGGCCTGGGCAGGCCTGACCGCGGCCAGGCTGAGCCTAGAGGCAGAACTAGGGTGCGAACACACAGACGCGTGCGTATAAGCCTCCTGGGCTGCGCGGCCCAGAGCCCGCTCGTTCCGCGGGGTGTGCTCCCTCCCCATCCCAGCCTCCGCTGTGCTAGCCGGCCGGAGGACCTGTCCCAGTCACATAAGTAACAACCAGTGCAGGCCTGTATTTCAGGGAAGCAGGAGGGAGAAAGGAGGGTTAGGGGGGAGAGACCGGAATACAAAGTTCTGAATCTTTGCCAGTTTTTTTTTTTATAAACAGTTTTATTGAGATATAATTCACCTGGTGTAATATTTTACAGGGCTTTGCCTCACCTCACTGTGAGGGTCAGGCTTTGGGGAATGAGGCAGAGAGATGCTTTTAGCATCAAGAAAGTAAGCACAGACTCAGCCTCCAAGCTGCTGAGGAACTGGGGACAGGAGAGGAGAAAAGTGGCAGGTGGCATGCCATCCTTCACAGGGTGATACTGCGGACGAGCTCGGGCCAAGGGGCCCAAAGGCCTGCACCCAGATCCTGGCTCTGCCAGTTCTTAGCTCAGCTCACTCATGTAAGAAACTGACCCCCTGAACCTCAGTGCTGCCATCTCTAAAATGGGGCTACGGTGAGTATCTGCCTCAGAGAGCTGGTGGGAAGACTGAACGGGAGAGGGTCCCCAAAGAACCAAGCCTGGAGCCAGGCCCAGAGCATCACCATGAGGAGCGTTTAGTTCTTCCTAAAACTCTCATTTAAAACAGACAAAAATCCAACCCTGTCTTCTAAGAACCCACAGCTGAAAACACCCCATCCCCAAATCATTCTGTCTTCTTTCCCCAAACATCCAGCAACGTTCCTCTGAAGACCCGGAGTCCACCTGGATACGAGGCAGGTGAGGTGGAGAGAGATTGGCAGGGAGGCCATGTGTGTGTCGGGGGTGGGGGTAGGCTTGGCATCACAGAGGAATGCCTCCAGCTGCCGCGGAGGCAGCGCAGCATGCGGGGGCTGGGAAACCCTGCACGTTTTCCACAGAAATGACTTGAGCAGTGTGTTTCATCTGCAGAGTGCAGAATCATGCTGGGGACGGAGCCAGGCGGAAAGGGAGTAGGAGTGGGGGCGGAGGGGTACTGCCAGCCTGCAGGCAGCTGGGTGGGGGTGCTGGGGGTACGGCACAAGTCAGAAAGAGCCTCAGGCTGCAAGAGAGGCAGTGAGGGAAGCGGGGAGGCTGGAGATGACAGCCAGGTGCACTGGCTTGGTGCTGAGATGGTCCAGCATCCCTGCATTCACACACTCAGCACACCTTGCTGAGCCCCGTGTCACTTAACACCGACTAGGGACAAACACTCTCCTTTCACCACACTACTGTCAGGCTCCTAGGAGCCTCCTTCTGATGAGGCCTTGACCTTGGCCTGCTCAGCCCAGTCGTGGCAAAGAATCCTGCCGAGTCAGTTTAGTGAAAACCCCCCACATTTAACACCTGGTGGTCAGCACCATGGATAGCGGATCAGGTTCTTCAGCCCCATCTTTGAGGTCTCCACCCCTGGTCTGCCTTTTGCAAGAACCTTGTTAGGTCAGTTTGGCGGGAACCCCGCACCCTTCATATCTCCTTATTGTGATGTTCCATCCAGTGGGTCGCTGGTTGGCACCCCTCGCCCCACTCTTTGACTGTATATCCCACTTGTCCTTGTATTCGTTCCGAGTTAAGCCCCACCTCTCTTCCCTATTGCAATAGTCTTGAATAAAGTTTTCCTTACTGTTTCAACAAGTGTCAGAAGGACCCACACTGGTTCAACCCCGGGACTCACGGCACTGAGAGTGGTGAGGACACAGCACATGCAGAGTGTGCAGAGAGGGGTTCTGGCAGATGGGGCCAGGATGCAGTGGGGAAGGAAGGGCTTCCTGCTGGAAGCATCTAGAAGCAGCTCTTTCTACTTCCCGGCATGGGCCAGGTTGGCTTTCAAGCTCTTGGTTCTGCCTTTCTCCCCAAGTAATGCCGGGCGGGGAACCAAACCGTGCCCCTGCCACTTCACAGCTGTGTGAGCTTGGGCAAGCCATGTGACCTCTCTGGGCTCCAGTGACTCCTCTGAAAAACAAAGATGAAATGAATGAAGAGAGGAAAAGCATCCAGAGAGTTTCTGGGTTAAGTATCAGCTGTGATGACCTTCCTCAGACATCCAAGTCTGAGACGAAAAGCCCACCTGGGGAGACTGGGTACCAAACAAAGGTCTTCCAAAAAAAGAAAAACTCTAAACATCTTTCAAATCCCAAATCAGAGCTCACCTTCTCGCAGAAGGCTTCTCTCCTCTACAGCCTGCTCCCCAGACTCAGCAAGTCTTTGCTCGGTCTGTCTCCTTGACATCTGCCAACCCCGAGGCCCTGCATCTCCCCTTCTGGTCTGTCTCCTCATCCCCGTGGGCTGCGCTGGCTGACTTATCTCCATGAACCCGCCACCCAGCACTGTGTCTGGCAGGGAACGAATGCCAACACATTACAAAAGATGAATAAATGAAAGAATGAATGAGTGATCTCCCTGAGAGGAAGGCAGATAGAACAAAAGAAAACACGGTGAAGTAATGTGAGAGTGTATTTCAAGTTCCGGGATGGAAAAAGACTCCTACAAGCATACAAACAGAAAGAATTCGTGTATAATAAGAGGTAGAAGAATTGGGGCCCCAAAAGCCTGCTCAGCACAATGTATTAAACCATAGAAAGTGGTGGAACATCCATGCAGAGGCTTAAGGGGGAAATGTTGCAACCAAGAATCCCCAGCTGTCAGCTGGTCACTTAAGGGTAACAACAACATGGAGGCATAACCAGAGGGTCAGTGGAGACATATGGGTTCAAGGATTTTTTTTTTTAATACTAAAAGTAACTGCTAGGAAAATGGAAAGCAGGATTTACACCTTCCATATCAGTATGGAGGTATGGAGACGGTATGTTAGAGTCAGATTGCCTGGGTTTGAGTAACAATGCTGTTGCTCAGTGACCATGGGCAGGTTCTTTCACCTCTTGGTGCCTCACTTTTCCATCTGTAAAATGGGAACACTGACAGTGCCAACTCCACGGAACTCTTGTGAGAGAGTTGAACAGGATAATCCATATACAACACAGGCTCTTGTGACTGGCACACAGTAAGCCACAGTGGATGCTGTGATGTGTCACCCAGATGTCCCTTCAGGAGCAAAGGATGTCCCCCCTCCCCCTGCAGATGCTAGAACATTACCAGAACATCCCATCCTTGGAACTCCTCGTCCAAGACCATGCTTCTTTCCAGAGATGGTCCACAACCAAGGACTGACCAACAGAGAGGTGCAGGGTCCTAGTTTCCTTGCTTGAATGTGCGACAGTCTTGTGAAAGATCATCCCAGCTTCAAAGACCCCGGGGGAGTTGGCTGAGGCCTGCGTAGGGACCGCAGTACACCAAACTTCTCGCTATGCTCAATGCCGCTACTTTGCTTTCTTTCTACAAGTGCTAAGTTCAGGAGCACTCTTTAACAAATGTCCTGCAGGCTAACATCCTCAAAGTTTGCTTTCCGGGGAACCCAATCTGCCAGCAAGGAGACCAACACGGAGATCCCATACAGCATGGTTGAGAAGAACAACCAGTCACTGGGAGGCGAGGTGAATAAACTGTAGCCCATCCACCCAGAATGGGCAGCCATTCTATTTGACAGAATGGACATACATTCTGCATCTGGCTATCCCTTTCCTGCCTTCCAGACCTCAGCCAGCACCCTGATCTAAGAATTCGTTTGGTTGAGGAGCACTGGATCCCACATAACATCATGCCAGACCAAGAAATCTACTTCAGAGCAAAAGAAATGCAGAAGTAGGCCCACACTGAAACATGGAATACCAAAGGAATAGCAAGGAAGTATAATGTACAGAAAGCATAAAATAAAACAAGATGACGATGACAGATGATCAAATATACAACAAATGCAAATAGGTTAAAATCTCCTTAAAACACTCTGAGAGGGTAAAAAAAAAAAAAAAAATCAAGCCTAACAATCTGTTATCGATTAGCAACATGCCTAAAACAAAGTGACAAAGTACAAGGAAAAATAAAATAAAGGACTTGGTGGGGGCAGGGAAAATATTAGACTTTCTGAGATTGCATATGTTGTTTGGAAAGACTCAGTAGGTGATTTTAATATCTACCCTTCTAGGACAGCACACTCTCCTGATGAAAAAGAAAATTATAATGGGCACATCTCATATCTGAATTTAAAGGGGTGCCATCCACCGCTGTTTTTAGAGGAAAATACATAGCCTTCAAGGCTGTCAATATTGGAGAAGTCTAGGTTAAAATAAATGGAATGAGCTTTCAACTGAATCATTTAAAAAATTATGGAACTGGTTACTGGAATTAAAAAATACAAAAGCATAGATTAAGTGTAAAATTAAAAAACTAAAGTTGGACAAACATGGGCAAATAAAACTTTAATAAGAAACTTTTATAACCACAGAAATAGATACATTTTTGAATCACAAAATATGTTTTATAGCTGGTTCTGTGAAGTTTTTAAAAATGTAGATGAAGTAGATGATTTCAAAGGAAAATCTGAATTACCAAAATCAGTTCCAAGGGGAAAAAACAAAAACTCAACACAGCAAAGAGAGACAATAAAAAGTTATGAGTTCTTTTAAATCATCAAAGAATGATGGATCATGAATCATTCCTCTGGCTCTTAGGAAAAGCAGACATTCTCCCAACCCATTTGGGGAGCATAGCACCATGCTGAAAAACTAACCAAAACAGGATTTAAAAGGCAGAAAAATCTTTCCAACAAGTACTTGCAGTACAAAAATCCTAAATAAAATCCTAGTGGGAGAATCAAGGGGCACATTAAGAAAACAAAGCTTATTATATCCAAAGAGGACATTATGTTCATTAATGCCAAAAATAGTAGGGCCTTTAATGCCAGGAAAATAAGACAGTCTCCCATTACAAAGGTTATTAGCGGGAGTCACCACATTAATAAGTCAAAGGAAAAAAATCCATATAATCATTTTAATAGATGGCCAATGGCAATTGATCAAGTTTGATATCTGTTTGGTATTTTAAAATTAGTAGCCCTGAAAGAATTCCTTAGTATGAGAAAATTGTTTGAAACCAACAGGAAACATCTCACTTAATGCAGAAAGCCTAGAGGCAGTCCCACTAAGACAACATAGGGAGGGCTTTAAGAAGCAGAAACTCTAAGATAAAACCACATCGAACAAAAGTTTGACAGGGTAGCTCTTGTACATAATGACGTGACACTTTCGAAGAAAAGAAAAACAATGAATTTTAAAGACAAGTGACAATTTGAAAAATACGTTTCAATATAATTGATAAATCACAATTTCACTATCCTTAATAAAGAACTTTTACAAGATCTCACCAAGTTACAAAAGAAGAAACATAATGAGTTATATAGATATCATTTATAAGTTCACTTGAAATAAACTGAAAAATAAAATAAATATTAAAAATAAATAAAATATATTTAAAAAATAGAATTTAAAAAATAAAATTTTTTTTTTTTTTAAACATGATGGTGCAAGTAGTTTTGAAGATTCTGGGTAAGAGGCACTGTTATCATTTGCTTGGAGAAATTTAAATAGATTCAAAAGTTTTTGGAAAACAATCTGGAAGGAAGTGTTAAAATACTTATAAATATCCATACCTTGATCTACTTTAGACCTGCATTCTGAAGAAATACATTGGAGAGAAAAATGAAGACTTCAGGACAGAGGATGTTATTTATGCTAATTAAACCTCGAAATAACATACAAATTCAACAGCAAGGCACTGGGTAAAAACATTCTAAGTCATCACTTAGAAAGAAATTAATAATCGGAAACAGGAAACAAAATCAGAGAGGGAGACAAACCACAAGAGACTCTTAACTCTAGGACACAAACTGAGGGTTGCTAGCGGGGTGGTGGTTGGGGGTTTGGGATAACTGGGTGATGGGCATCAAGGAGGGCACATGATGGGATGAGCGCAAGGTGTTATATGCAACTGATGAATTACTGAACTCTACCTTTGAAACTAATGATACACTATAGGTTAAATAATTAAATTTACATAAAATAAAATAAAAATTTTAAAAATTGAAAACAGGGAAGATCTGTTGTTAAGTGAATAAATCACGTTGACATTCCGTGTAGAGCATGACCTAAATTCATGTAAATATACAAAGACCAAAAAAGATGGAAGGAGATAAACAAAAGCTTTCATTCTTTCAAAAAAATATGAAGGATCTACAAAGGACCAGGCTTGGTTCCAGGTACTGTCCAATAAAATAGGCAAGATGCCACTCTTCATGAAATAAATGAATGTAGTTATTTCTAGGTGGTGGGATTACCAGTGGTTTTCCTGTTCTTCTTTGAGATTTTATACTTTTTCCCAAATGTTCTGTATGAATTGTGATTTTAAGCAGAATGTGGTAGTTCTCATTCTAGGTGGTAATTTGGACTTTACTAGGAAGCTTAAACAAATATTAATACATAAGCTGATACAACACAGTTTTCAAAAAATATTCCTGAGAAAATTATGTATCAAGCGGAAACAAAAAAAAAAAAAAAAAGTGAAACATGACTTCTACCTCCCACTATACACAAAAATCAGTTCCAGGCTGATGGACCTGGCCATGGAAAATAAGACAACAAAACTTCTAGGGGAAAATAATGGAGATGATCTTCCTGGCTTTTGTCATAAATGGAATAATTTACCAACTTCACTTCCTTAAAATTAAAGAGGCTTTGTTCATAAAATAAAATAATAACAACACAACCATTAAGAAAGAGAAGAGCAAAGCCACAGAGAAAAGATATTTGTTGCACATATAACGAATAAAAGGCTTTTATCCAGGACATGTAAGGAAAATGCCAGGCAACCTGATGGAACGGTGATCTGGAGACTGGAGTGGCCACTTCACAAAAGAGGATCTCCAAATGGCTTTTAACCAAATGAAAAGTGAGAAATCTCGCAAGCCATCAGGCGAATGGGGAGCTACTCCCACACGCCCATGAGCACTGCTGACAAACTATAGAGTCACTGAGATGTGGTGTGGACAACTCCCCTGCACTGTGGCTAGTACAAACTGAGAGAGCCACGTTGGAAACAGACACTGAATACCACACCTGAAGATAATCATACCCTTGATGCAACAATTATACTCCTAGGTATACACCTTGGAAAAACGTGCATATATACGCACCAAAAAGCAGATACAGGAAAGTTCCTAAGAGCATTATTTGTAATAATAATCCAACACGGGAACCAACCCAAACGCCCATCAATCGTGACCGATGGTGGGGTCATACAATGGCATTCTATACGGCAAGGGAAACAAGTCAGATACAGTGACACACACTAACATGGGTATATTTCACCAGCGTACAGCTGAATGAATGAACCAGATACAAAATAACATCTATGTGGTTCCAATTCCATAAAGTCCCCAAACAGGTGGGGCAACTCTCCAGTTTGGGAACGAACACTTGCATCATGAAAGTACAAAGAGCAAGAAAGCGATCGATGGAAAAATCGGCACAGTGGTTGCTCTGGGGGAAGTCTCTGGGTTACGGAGGGAAAGGGACACTGTGGGAGCTCTGACGTGCTCCCGGTGTTTTCACCCGGGTGGTGATGTCCAGTTTCCGTTAATTTGCCAAACTGTACGTTTGTATTATGCATTTTTCATCATAAGTGTCATAGGCAAAATAAAAAAAAAGATATCGAAGCAACGACCACCAAAATACTGATGCCTGGGCCCCACCCCAGGACCATGAAACAGAAAGTGAGGGGAGAGTGTGGCGTCTGTGTTTTCAAACCTCCCCACCCCCGAGGTGATGCTCACGGAGCCTGAGGGCTGAGAAGCATGGGTACCAGGCTAC
>CM052900.1:4741187-4801135 GCA_028534135.1 Potos flavus | reverse complement strand
TTTTTTTTTTTTTAAAAAAAGGCTCAGATCTTAAACTTCCCTCCACCTTTTACTGGGTGGATGACTTGGGCCAGGCACATAACCTCGTCTGTAAGATGGAGAGGAGGACAAAAGCAGCTCTCTCTGGCCCTCGATGTTTTGGCGAGGCTGCATCAAGCTAAGGGATACAAAAGCCCGGAACGCGTAACATGTGCTCAGCTACAAAATGCTTTACGCCCCCGCGCCCGGCAGGTGGCTGGGGAATGACACAGATACAACCAAATTCTGTAGGCTGCTCTGGATTTTAGGAGCCTGTCAAGCCAAAACAAATACCACCAAACTGCTTTGTAAGGCTGCCCTGGGGTACACAGTGCTCACCAAGGGAACAGAGTCAGAAACATCTTCCCCACGGGTCTGCCGCAAGCAGAAAACATCTTCTGGTTCCCCGCGGCAGGAGACTCAGAATAGCTACCCTGTTTCTCATCTTCCTAACCCCCTCGGGGCTAATTCTCAGCAAACGCCAGCCGGCCTCCTGCACCACGTTCCAAGTGGGGGGCAGCTTTCTGCAGCCACCAGAGCCCCCGATGACTGTGCTTCCTGGACAGATGTCACACCGCTGCGGTCTTAGAAACTGCCTCCCGTTCAGGAGGGAGAGAGTGTGGACACAGAGTGTTTCTTGAACCAGAAACAGGACAATAAGGACCCGTTGTAAAGCCCCCACCAGATGCCCACGGAAATATGAAGAGCAAAGACGATGGGTCCCCAGACCGCACCTGTGGGGGTGTGCACGCATTTCTATGTGCCCATGCTGCCCTCCTGGATCGTCATGGACTTTAATTACCTAGAAGCTCCAAGGCAGATGGTCTGAATAGCTTCGGCATCCGGATTCCTCCCTGGAGAAACATATCTGGTTACACCGTAATTCTTCAGACCCACACTGAGTCACTGTCTTCACAGAGAATAGTGGCTCTTCAGCTCTTGGGTCAATTTTATTGATTTGTGTCCAATAGAAACCCTCTGAAACTCATCTTTGGTTCCTGGGTTGGGTTAAAATTTTCCAGAAGAGAATTCACCATTCTTGCTGTGACCTTCAAAATAGACATTTTGCTGACCTTCAACCCCTGCCCACGGCCCATTGCCCATCTGATCTCAACTGCTACCATTCACCATTCTCCTAACTGGGCCCCAGCTACACTAGCCTCCTTGCTGTTCCTCAAAACACCACCAGGGACATTTCTACCCCAGGATCTTTGCACTAGCTATTTCCCTGGCCCTCAAGGTTCTTACCCCACATACAGCCTGGCTCACCCCTTCATATCCCTCGACTCTTTGTTCAAGTATCACATTCCCAATGATGCCTACACTGATTCCCCTTGATCTGCTCAGCACAATTCGAACCTCAGGCCACTTGAGGTCTACACTCAAAAAACTATCCCACTCTCTACCACCCCACTCTGACCACACCATTAGCCTCCTCTGCTTTATTTCCTAACACTTTTCATCATATAATTCAAGAAGGAGGTTTTTTTTTTTCTTTTTATTGTTTTTGGCAGTTCTTTATTGTCTGTGTGTGCCACGTGCTCTGAACTATAAATTTCATGACCCTAGTAGGGTTCTGTTCGCTTCTGAGGTATCAACATGAAGCCCATAATAGATACTTAATAAATACTTCTGGAAAAAAAAAAAAAAACTTCTGGAAGTTTTATTGCTACCTCATTGGTGTCTCCAGTCTGTGAAGAAGTGAGTGGCTTTACAGGCAGATCTCTCTTCAGATCTCACCTCAGGAGCAGGGCCGTCCTGTCTAAATAGCTTCCTCTTGGCACCCCACCTCCAAACTCCTTTATCGTCCTCCTGGAACCTACCATTTCCTTGACACCACGCAATGTGAGAAGCAGAGCGTTGCCTTTGTTGTTCACGTCTCTATCCCAATCATGCAAAACAGAGCTCGACAAACTTTTTCTTTCTGGAAAAAGGCCAAAAAGTAAACATTTTCGTCTTTGCAAGCCATACTGTCTCTGTCTCAAAGACTCCGCTCTGCCTTGTAACAGAAAAACTGCTATCGACAGTGCATAAATAATGAGCATGGCTGGGTTCCAAGATAAAACTTTATTTACAAAAACGGATCCTCGGCCAGATCTAGCCTGCAGGCCACAGTTTGTTGACCGCCCCCCCTCACTCCGTAACACAGCTTGGCACATAGTAGGTGTTCAATAAACATTTGCTGAATATACGAGTGAACTGAATAATTTCTCAAGTGCCTGCCCTGTGTCAGACCACGCCGGGGCTTTCCTCCAAACATTTCATTTCAGCCACGGAACCTCGCTCATCAAACTAAGGACTCGAGGTCAAAGGACAGACGCTAAGGGCCGCCCTATGGTTTTTTTCCTAAGGCGATTCAGTGACAAAGTGGGGACTGAAACTCAGCGTCCCAGGCCTCTGCTCATCCCGCCACTGGACATATGCCTTCCATCCTTGTGACATATTCCGCGAAAATGCCAAGTCACACTGAAGAAGAGGCTATCATCCTTCACCACCCACTGTGTAGATATTCTTTACTCGTCTGTCCAGCCAGGGCGGACCCCGTACACACGAGGTCCCTCGATGTGTTCCATGTCATAGAAACCGTCAGACTCGGGTCTGCATTCAAGTAAAGGAGCTACCAGCACGCAGCAAGGATAGACTGCGCGGGAGGCACTGGGCGTGGCCACTACAAACCCTGATTCTGACCAACGGTCTGGCCTTGGGAGGAAAGACCAAAAGTGCAAGCATTCTGAGGGCCTTCTGTGTGCCGGGCGTGGGGCATCATCCTTCCCTGCCATGCTAGGAAGAAGTGATGGGCACCACTAGAAGTGCCAGACAAAGGTTAGGGAGCTCTAAAGAGAGAATAGACTTTGACCTTGGGGCTCAGGGAAAGTTTCAGCAAAAGGTCACGGTGAAGCCGTGGATTTGGGGGGAGTCAGACCTGGGACCAATTTTCATTCCTGCCCCTTATAGTAGCTTATGGGAGACCTTGGGGACATAACTCCGTGTCTCCGTGTCTCAGAAAACAGTGATAAAAATAGTACCACTCCCATGTCCCCCAATTTTTGCTAGAAAATGTAATGGGTTAATATATGAAAAATGATTTCCTGGTGCAGAGTAAGTACTTAAAATGTGGCCATAATTGTTATCCTCTTCATCCTGATTTGATGGGGCCCTTGGGAGCTGGAGTGGGGCTCAGCCTGGTGCGATGAGTATGGGATGGAGGGAGAAGATCTGAGCCGGCCCAGGTCCCCATGCCCCCTGTTAATTAAATAGCCTGAAGCCAGGAAGTCCTTAAATTGCATCAGTTGCTTATTTAACCAGCACTGAGCACCGCAGAGGGATTCCAGGTGCTGCTGAGAGGTGCTAAGTGCCCCTTGGCCAGCGCTGCCTGCATGGCCTGGGAAGACAGAATGTGCTTCTGCCCAGAGATGCAACTTAACCCACACTCGAGGACCCGCTCTAATGGCACAGGCTGTGGAAACCAAGCCGAGGCCTGCTGGGAACAGGCCTGAACCCCGGCAACCAGCCCTAACTCGATTAGCCAGCGAGAGCTTCACTCCCTCAGAGCACACAGACGGGGCACCGTGCTAAGAGGTGCTTTTTCATGTTCCCTCCCAGGCCCGCTGTTTTTCCTGGAACTCTCTGTGCACATCGGGCCCTGGGGGAAGCATCGGGGGGTTCTGACTCCGTAGCCAAGAGATGGCCTGAAGTCTGATTCACGTAATGCGGTTCCCTACTCCATTCCATGTACACAGCCTTTGCAACCGAACGTGGCTCTTTTTCAACCTGCCCCAGTATCAGAGCTCAAGGCAATTCAGAAACATAGAAACAAACTCAGGAGAGTAGAGAGGCTTTTAATCACAAAGCGATGATAACACCATGTACTTATCCAGCATCTTGGCCTCAGGCGATTTCTGATTTGTCAAGCATTTCGAGGCTTCTACGATGTGTCAGGGTATTCATCGATGCACCTTATTTATTTCCTTCAATAACCCCTGCGTGAGCACCGGGCTGCCGGTGAAGCTCAGGGACACACGGGACGTACCCAAGCCACCCAAAGGAGCCAGTGGCATCTCCTAGCAGAGGGACACATCTCACCAGAGACCAGGAATGCACATGACTCGTGGGGACATGACCCAGCAGCACTCAGCAATGACCTAAGCTAGCACTCTCGTCCCACAGACGCCAGGCCCGGGCTGCAGTCACAGCCCGGAGTTCAGCCCCACCTCTGTCTACAATCTGCTTGGACGTGAGGACCTTACTTAGTTTCTCTCATTACAGCATCCTCGTCTGCTAAATGGAGCTGAATCTGGTATCTCAGCCTAGAGTCCTGAGGGTTAAATGAGATAGGACGGGAGAGGCGCTGGCACAGCCAGGATCTCTGCTCAATGCACTACACATGTTGTCTCGTTCATCTTTGCAAGGAGACATCGCTGCCCCCATTTTACAGATCAGGGTAACAAACACTTGGGTGTATGGGTTCCGTTTCCATGGAAATTGAGTCTCTAGTCACGACCTATGCTGAGCTGTGACAGTCTGCAACCAAGAGCTGATCTTTGCAGAAGCTGAATATACAATCTGCCGATACTGCAAAGAACCGCCCCCCCCCCACCGGACCTCCTCAAAGCCACATAAAAGGTCAAATAAAAACCTACATCGGGCAGTAGCTCCATGTACCCTATTGCCAAGAGGAGAGTGTTTCTTCTTTTGTTTTTCAAACTGGCTCTCATATTTGCCCAGTCCTGCCCCTTGCAAAGGTGCAAATCTGGATATGAGAATCTTGGGAAAATACCAAAGATACAAGGACAGTTGCAGTAGGCAGAACGTTAGGCTAGGTCCCCATGGTTCCTGCCCCCGGTGTCCACGCACAGCAGTGGCTGGACTTGGGTAGGCTTCAGCTGGCCCAACGGGTCTGAGGCAGTCAGAGGGAGCTTGCCAGAGGTGAGAAGGCTTGAAAGGAAAGGGATGGGGGGAACGAGAGAAAAGCAGAGTGTGCGTGCTTGCATGTGCACGTGTGTGAACACTTGGCAAGGTGTTCAGGGTGGAACCAGGGAGTCTAAGCTATTCTGAAAAACTTTTGAGAAAAGTGAATGTCAAGAAGTTTTTCAGGGGGCAATGAATGTAACCCTTTACCTTCACATTCTGTGAAAGCACAGAAATCTTCCACTTGCTTTTCATTTATCTTATTTTTTAAAAGATTTTTATTTATTTGACGCAGAGAAAGAAGGAGAGCTTGAGCACAAGCAGGAGGAGTGGCAGGCAGAGGCAGAGGGAGAAGCAGGCTCCCCTCTGAGCAGAGAGCCCGATGCGGGGCTCGATCCCTGAGCCCAAAGGCAGACGTTTAAACGACTGAGCCACCCAGACGCACCCCCCACCCCGCCCCCATGCCACTTGCTTTTCAAGAAGAGTATTTCTTTTGAGTGAATGTAGCAATGTGCCCAACAGACCATGAGGTCAGATAGCCTGGCTTCAAATCCCAGCTCCGCCCCTACCACCTGGGTGACCTTGAGCAAGTTACGGCACCGCTGAGCATGAACGTCCTTGTGTGCACCGGAAACAGTCACGGTATAGAACCCTGAGGCTGCTTTGGGGTGGTGAACCATAAAGACACAGCATGCAGTTGGTCCTAGGTGAATGTGTGATAATACCCTGCGGCTCTGTTTTCATTCAGACAACTTGGTTCATTACAGCTGACCTTTGAACAACAGTTTTAAATTCTGCAGATCTACTTATACGTGGATTTTTTCCCAGAAATATAGTACAATACTGTACATGTATTTTCTCTTCCTTGTGATTTTCTTTTTTTTTTTTCCTTGTGATTTTCTTAATAATATTTTCTTTTCTCTGGTTTGCTTGACTGTAAGAACAGTCTCTAACACATGTGATACACAAAATAAAAAATAAACACCATAAAAATTGTTTATGCTATTTGTAAAGCTTCTGGTCAACAGGAGGCGAGTAGTAAGTTTTGGTGACGTCAACAACGATATGCAGATTTTTGACTGTATGTTGGCGCCCCTACGCCTGCATTATTTAAGGGTTGGCCATATTTTTAAGAACCTACTGCTGGCCCTTCACTCATATACCTGCACGTAATCATGTGAATGCTTTCCATGGTGCTTTAAGTAAGGTAAGTATTCAGTTCAAGTCTGCATTGAATAGGGAAGGAGCCCTATTTTCCCAGAGGTTGTTGTAAAGTTATTTTTTAAATTTGAGACAATGTATTTGAAACACGGTAAGGTAGCTTTAGCAGTTCCAAGTGTTGACTCCCCGCCCACAACACTTGGTAGGAAGCAGATCAGCAGCCTAAAACGTGGGTAAGTTCCAGGCAGGGCTCTCAAGTGGGGATGGGCAGCTGGAGAGGACAGGGAGTGCTGGCCTTGGCCAGTGGGCTGGGCCCTGGAGGATT
This sequence comes from Potos flavus, assembly GCA_028534135.1. Taxonomy (NCBI): domain Eukaryota; kingdom Metazoa; phylum Chordata; class Mammalia; order Carnivora; family Procyonidae; genus Potos; species Potos flavus. The sequence goes on along the minus strand of CM052900.1, from coordinate 4,794,723 downwards.
TCCCACTGGCTCCGCCTCACGGATCTCTGGAAGGCCTCCGCCCTCGAGTACCCCAGCCTGAAACCCTCTGCCTCCTCCACATCTCCCAGCACCTACGGTCCCCTTTCGGCCCCACCTGTCAACCCCCCAGTCTACACACACCATCTTCAAGCTTCGATTCCCGTTCACTATTTTTCTCCCACTTATTTTGAATTTTTTCAAACTTATAGAAAAGTTGAAAGAAAACAGCCAACGATTACATGTCCTTCACACAGATTTATCCATTGCTAATATTTTGGCCACCTTTGCTTTAGGAACATTTTTTAAAAAAACTGTGACCCGTTTGAAAGTAAGTCGGAGACATCATGACTGTGGGAGGCAGAATAATGGCCTCCAAACAGATTCATTATCTAATCCCAAGAAACTGTGACTATACTGGGCTACGCAGTGAAGGGTCAGTGGGCTTGCAGATGGGACTTAGATTGTTAATCAGCTGACATGAAAATGGAGTGTCCCCGAAGACACCTAGATTTTCACCCTACCGTTATTATGATTTCTCTTGATCATTATACCACGTCTCTGCCTCCGAGATGACTACAACTCGGTTACGTATGTCATCTTCTGACACTTGAGCCCATTATTTCCCAAGTGGCTTATTATTATTACCGCACTTTTCATAAAAAGCCCCACTGCCAAAGACACACATCAAATCCAATTGATCTAGTTTGATGGTGGCTTAATGGGCTGAAATCTCATTTTACCAAATCACTAACCTGAAACGTCAGCGCTCAGTCTGGGAGCCTGAGTGGGGTGCCCCGTGTCCCGTGTGACTATCTCAAGTGATGTGGCCCATCATACCCCATCCTGCCTGACCTCAGCACTCCCTTTCAGCACACTGCGAGCTGGAAGGGGTCCTGGCTGGGGACCAAGTACTACTTTAACCTCAAGTCTCCTGCTCCTTCTCGCCTGGTGAGACCTGAGATGTTGTTTAACCTCGCTGGGACACGGGTGCCCCTTCTGCAAGCTCATGAAATGCTCTGTTTTCTGACAGTGATCTCTAAGGGCCTGGGATAGGTTTACCAGAGCCCATCCGATGTGAATCTAAAGCAGGTGTTCAATAAATTGTGCTCAGGGCACCTGGGTGGCTCATTCGGCCAAACGTCTGACTCTTGATTTCGGCTCAGGTCATGATCTCAGGGTCGTGAGATGGAGGCCCGTGTCAGCCTCTCACTCAGCATGGAGCCTGCTTGGCATTCTCTCTCTCTTTCTCCCTCTGCCCCTCCCCCGGTCGTGTGCACAATAAATAAATAAATAGTGCTCGACAAGGGGTTACCGTGAGTGGCCCAGTGAACCTCCTCAGCTTGCAGAACATATAACTTGAAAGGTGTTTTCTTTTTCATTTAACAATTGTTTTTTAAAAAGTTAAAAAATAATTCCCAAACAAGTAACTTGTTCAAGGATGCAAATAAGATACAGGACTCAAAATTACTACCACCTGATTTCATGTCCAAGAATTTGTTTTCTTCATATTTAGCTAAGTGCCAACTACCTACCCAACCGTCCTTCTGCCTGCCTGCCCTCCCTCCCTCCCTTCCATCCGTCCTCCCTTCCGTTCTTCCTTCCTTCTGTCCTTCTTTTTGTCCCTCCTTCCTTCCCTTCCTTCCTCCTTTCCTTCCTCCCTCCCTTCCTTCTTTCTCTATTTGAGGCCTAAGATTGCCTTCTAAAAAAAAGTATATCTAGTAGAAAAAAAAAATCAAACTTAGAAGACATTTACTCTTTGTGCAAAACTTCACACGGTTACATGTGTGCTGGGATAGCAGGAACAAACGGGTGGTGTCAGAGGCAAGCCCTGGGTATTGAACTCTGGAGTTATACCAAATTTCACATCCAATAAAAAAGAAAATCAACAAGTCTCTAGAGAAATCATCCTGTCTTCTAAGGAAACCCAAGTCCCAGAATTCAATGTTGACTCTCTACAAGCAGTCCCTGGTGGGCCAAAGCATGGGAGCAATGGGCTTCGGCTCTGCCATTTGACATGCTGGTTAATTTTTATTTTCATTTTTTGTGTGCAATACCGTCTCCCCAAATTTTGGAGCATCTTGGTCTTGCTTTTTCATTTTATGCATTTTTTTTAAAAAAAAAAGTGTTATAGTTGAAAGAAACCGACTTAAGTGGCTTTTATTTTTTTAATGGCATTCTCCAAAATGATTTGCTTATTCACATTTTCTAAATTCTCTATGTACTTTGCCAAAAAAGTCTCAAATGTCAGAATCTTATTGGGGGTGCCCCCTCAAACTCAACATTTTATTAAAAGTTACTTGCATAATGAGCCTTTCTCCCTGCTAAAATGCTGTTTTAATTTTAATTTTGCTAGAAATGTATAAATAGTGTAAATATTACAGGCTAAGTGGCTGGACTACAGAGAGACAGAAAGAGATTGGATGATGCTGGCAGTGGAGAGGTGGGGGGAATTGTGGAGGGCAAAGGGAGAAAGGAGCAGGATGCGGCTGGGAAGATGAGCCAGGAGCAAAAGGAGAGAAGGGCGGAAGCAGATAAATCACACGGCGTGTCTGATGGACAGACCAAGATTCCTCGGAAGCCGAGGTGATGTTGGGTCTGCTCCAAGAGGAAGGAGCTGAACATCACACCGCATCCCCCAGACGACCCCAGTGGGAAGCCATCATGCCTGCACATACATGAGGATGTATCCGGTGAAGCCGTAGGTGAAGTGCCCTTTGAGCCCGGCCATCTTAGAAATCCACCAACAAAATGGAAAGGCTTCCCTAGGCCTCTGCCCAAGTGATGGGAGGTCCACAAAGTTGCTGGAGCACCCGCCAGTGACATCACATGGCATACGATCCCTGCATTATTCATAAGCTATGGTTCTGTATAGGCAGTGGAATCAACCTGCTTCCCAGGTTTTTATGAGCAATGTTGCAATAAAAACTCTTTTAAGGATCTACAGAAATAGCTCTCACCTCTGTGCACCCACAGAACAGCCTGAGCCTCAGCTTTTGGGGGGCATTTTTTCTTCCAGTGCATTTGAACATTTTTGCAGCTATCATGAGAAGCTGTTACATGAGCAGGCAAACAATAAGCTGTCTACCCCTCGGGAAGATATCTCTCCCGATGCACCTGATTTCCTCTTCCTCTTACCCCACCCTTATCATCCTGGCCCTCGGCAGCCATTTTATAGCTGAGACCCACAGAGCTAGGAGAAGGGAAAGAAAGGGGTCCTGAAAACCCCCTGAGATTCCAATACCACCCCCTACAGTGCCCAGAATACCAAGCGTCCATCCAGACGGAAGCACTTCATCGGTGTTTCCATCACGGTCATTACCACGATGCGCCAGCACACGCATGACACCAGAATCCTACCCACCTCTAGGTCCCCAGTCGCCAGCCCAGGGCCTTCCCCTTTACCAGCTATCTGACTTCAGACAAACTCTCCTGAGCCTCAGTTTTCTTTACTGTAAAACGGAACCATTCCCATCCCAGCAGGAATCCTGGATGGACTTCGCAGGATGTGCAGACGTCTGTAAACACGGGTCAAGGACGTGCATCGGGCTCAGAGACCAGCACGCACCAAGGTGGTGAGATAGGAGACCAGAGCATCTTTAATGATCCATTCAAGCATCTGGCCTTGTGTCCTGCCCTGTGCTCAGAGCTGAGTGGACTCTAGAATCAGAGTCTGTTTGGGGGGGGATCACATGGTTTCTGACTGCAGTGAGGCAAGAAGGGTACGGAAGATCATTTTGGAGATGGTACTCACACTGGCTAATGGAAGAGTCAATGCAGACCCCAAGGAAAGGTGTGGCCTGGCCGAGGAGGAAGACAGCGCAATGTCAACGGCTTGACAGTGGGGTGTGCATATGTTAGAGTCTGTAGAGGTGGTAGATGGATAGCAGACCAGCGCAAAGGCCCTGGGGAGAAGGAACAAGGGGCTGAGCTAAAGGGGTTAAAAAAAAAAAAAAAGGTCCAGTAAAGAACTCTGGTTTTCCTATCCAGCAGATACTAGACGCATTCTCTTCTCAACCTCCTCACATCCAACTGTAGCTGCGAGACTCATCAGTTCTACCTTGAAACACGTATGGATCCCATATGGATGGTGGGGAACAGCATGGGCTTGGCAATCAAGCTTCCCAGAGGCACGTCCTGGCTCCTCCACTCCCCGGCTCTGGGTCCTCGGGCAAGTGAGTTCCCCAAGCCTGCACTCCCACACCTGTGAATTGGGGATAGCAATGGGAGCCATCAAATAAGGCTGTTGTGTCACAGAAGTCACTCCAGAGTATGTGCTATCATTACCTTGACTACTAACCCCCCATCCAATCCCATCACCTCTGGAGCCCCTCATCTGGAGCCCCACGGAAGCCTCCTAAGTGGTACCCCAACTTCTATTTTTGCTCCTCTTCAACCCTTCTTCACAACCCTCTTTTCACACAGCCCTCAGCACTAAGCAACCCAGAGGAAATGAAAAAACAAGTCAACCACCCCCCCACCCTGTGGCTTCCAGCTGCCCTTAGAAGAAAATCCAAGAAGACTCTCTCTGTATAAACAACAGGTCCTTCAACCACATCCCATGGCTCTTCCCATCGACCACTTGGTTCCACACCTACTGCCTTTTAATGAATGCCTCCAACAGAGCCGAGCTCTCCCTGCCTCAGGACCTTTGTGCTTACTATTCTCTCTACCCGAAAGGGTTGATTCCCTGACATAAGATTTGGTCCAAATGTCAACTCCTGAGAAAGCCCTTTTCTGACTACCCAAAAAGCTGGCCAGTCCAGAGACTATGGTTCACTAATTAACTGTTGGGGTATCTAAGCAGCGTGAAGACACGGGCTGCAGAGTGAATCTTGCCTCCTTGCCGTGCCTCAGAAACACGACCTACACCCAAACGGTGTAGACGGTGAACTTCGAAAGACTCAAGGATCGAAGCACCATCATCCCCTTCCCGCCGGCCCTAATGCGTATGACTCTTTCAGAACTAAGCTGGGGAGCCATCTCCCCTGGAAGTTTCTGCTGACTCAGCCAACCTGGGGCTCGTGACTTGCTCCGTGTTCCCGGAGCAGCCAGCACCCGCCCTGCCGGGGAAAACCTCCCTCTGTCTATGTTCTCTGCAGCCTGGCACACCCTGCAGAGAACAGGGGACCTGGTTTCATTCATTCTTGGAACATCTCGGGAAACACCAGCCGCTGGGCTTGTTTTCAGCTACCAAGACCTCCCCACGGGGCCAGGACCACAGGGCGAGTAGGACACTGTCCTCTCCCCAGGGCCACTCTTTATCGCTTCTCTCCAATTCTCAATGCCGCTCGCACTGGCCCCATTTCCCCTGCTCTTCCCTGAGTTCAGAGCAAGTGGAGGAACATGGGGGTTTTGATTAGGGCAGAAGCAAGTAGGTCAAAGTGTGCTCTGCAGATCAGTGGTTCCAGATGGAAGAAGGTCACGGACCAAAGTCTCCAGGGGAAGGAGGACTCTGTCACTTGAGAACGTGCCCCTGATGCCCCTCCTTCCCGCTCCCTCCTCCACTGGTGAGGACCTGGATTGTTCCTTTGTGTTTTTGTTTGTTTGTTTTTGAGGTGTCACCTGGGCCGGGTATAATCTGTCCCCAGTTCTTCAAACACTAAGTGTTCCTGTAAAGGTATTTTATAGACGTGAGCCAAGTCCCTAATCAGTTGATTTCCTAAGGAGGGAGATCGTCCTAGATAATCTGGGTGGGTCTGATTGGATCAATCAGACCTTGATCGGCCTTATGAGCAGAGGAAAGGCTCTCCTGATGGAGGAAATCCCACCTGTGACAGTGGCTTCAGCCTGCCCTCCCTGACCGCCTTCTCTAAGGACCTCAGACTGCCTGGCCAGCCCCCACGAGCCAACTCCTCCCAATAAATCTCCTAATACGTGTCTCCTGTTGGTTCGGCTTCTGTGGCTGAACCGTGACCGTGACAAGAACTAAAACCCTTGGTAGTCACTGCATCATGGGACATTCTTGGTGGACAAAGCAAGGAAGAGAATATTCATCAACGCGTTTTATATAAAGACAGGCAATCTGTATATGATAAGCATTTATCTTAACTTTCACAATGACCCCACTGTCCTGATTTTCTGGATGAGGAAAAGCGAAGACTCCTGAGTGACTCATGCACCCGTGTTGGAGAATGAATGAGCTTTGAACCCATGAGCTTTGAACCACAAAGCCTGCATTTTCCTGCCACCCCAAGGGTTGGGGTGAGGTCAGGGGAGAAGGAGGGGGCGATGCAGAAAGGTGATGAGGGACTCCGCAGCCGTAGATGAGCATGACCTTGGCTCATTTCCCATTCTTCAGGAGTTTACCACATTGCTGCCCTGGGCTGCCTCTGAATTTGCATGCGGAGGCGTGAGAAGGGGACAGACTCCCCTGTGAGTCCTCTGTCCATGCACTGCACGGGGAGATGTCCCACTGCATGAAATGGTCATTCTCACATGGAACAGAGATCCCCGAGTCATGCGGTCCCCATCTCGCGTGCACCTGCTGATAACAGATTGCTTCTGAGCAAGCTTTTCTTGCATTTGGGTTCAGGGTAAGAGAGCTGCTAAGGCTCATTTCCCCACTATCTGGAAGGTAGACTTCCAGATGTGGTTGACTGGTGATTATCCCAGGCCATCAAAGAATTCTGATAAAGCACCCATACGGTGCCGGGGCTCTGCTGGGCCAGCAAGGTGGGGTGCCAAAAGGAGCAGATGAGGGTCCCTCCTTCCGGGAGTTTGTATCTCACAGTGGAAACTGGCAAGTTCAAAAATAACTGGGCGGCTCGAGGCAAGATCAACACTGCGCCAGGGCCCATCACGTCTTCGTGTAACTACTACTACTTCCTGCAGCAAACACTACGGATTTTGTGCTTCCAGCCTGGGCAGGGACATGATGCCACCGCCACGACAAAGACGGGGCAGGGAACTCTGGAAAGGCGCTGCAGAGGCGGGGGTCTTCGGAGGAACAGCTCCCCTCCTTGAAACAGAGCTGCTGCTTCTAAGAACTTTACTCCCCAACAGGCTGCAGGTCGGGAAAGGCAACACGGAACCGAACCCTGAGCCACAGAGAAAACGAAATCCGGCAGAAATGTCCCGGGTGGGTGCTGTGCGTGGGTGACTTGAATTCTCTATGCAGCATTTCGTCATGTGCAAATTGGGGGAAATAATGCCAAATTTTCCAGTTTCACAAGGTTATGGAGGATTAAATCTTTTAATTGAGGGAAGAGTGCTGTTTCCAAGTAGTTAACCCCAGGTACTGCCTGGACGCTGAGTTACTACAACAGTGAGGGGCCCCATCGGCTCTGGGTTTTAACTTTTTTTTTTTTTTTTTTTTGCAGGATCAAGTGGTGCTAGAAATAGAAATCTTCGGGGGTGAACGAAGGGGCTTGGGGACTCGGGAACTAAGGGCAGCAACATCTTTCAAACTCACAGACAAAGAAGAACATTCAAAGGACCAGTAGCCTCACTCATCTGGCCTTTAGGGCAGCTGATGTCCTCTCCAGACGTCACCCAAGCTCCAGGACTATCTGAGATGGGGAAGGAGAATGGAATCCCCCCGAAAATCATTGGTTGATTTTTCTCTCCACCCTAGAAAGTAGGGGCTGAGAGCTAGAGTCAACTGGAGCTAGCCAGGTTAAACGGGATTCGGAAGGAATCTACATGTGTAACCTTTCTTGCACTTGAGAACTGGGTGGTCATTCAGACGACCTTCGCCTCAATCCCAGAATCAAGGTGGCACTCTATTTCCTGCCCATTTCCATTTCCTCTATCCCTTGGCTTTCTGCGGTGTCATTTCTTGTCCTAGAACAACGGTTCACCCGCCGTCCATACCTCCGGTCCCCACCACCTTCCTCCATCATCACATAATGAAAGTGCCCACTTGCTGGCCTGTCTCCCCACCCCCACTACCAGCTTAGCGGGTCTCAAACCGCCGAGATCCCTAAGTACCTGGGATGCTCATTAAAACTACATGTTCCTGGTGTCCCTACCCGGACATTGTAAATCAGCCACTTGGTAGCAGAGTGCAGAAATCTGCATTTTCTCCATATTCCCCAGGTAACTGAGGTCAAGCAGCCTGCAGAGCACACCGTGAGTAACTCGGGGCTAAAGGAAGAGCCAGGATAGTCTGGCATCAGAGCACCAGGACCCAGGACAGCATGGGGACGAGGTTTTCAATAAAGAGATGTCGCATACTGGCTGGCCAAGTTGCTGGGTGGATATATGAGTGAGTAAATAAATTAATTCAATAATAACGAACTTATCCACTTACTTCCTCACCCACCCATCCGCTTAATTAATTAAGCTCCATGCCAAAGGGCTATAAAAAAGTATTGAGCAGACCACAAATACCAAGTAGTATCTTTACTTTTTTTTCCTTCTTTTTTTTTTTTTTAAATCCTCATGAACGAAATTCAGCAGCCTGCTTCTTAATTGTTCAACATAGAATGGCTTCCCCAAAATTCTCCCTAGAAAAGCTCTGGCATAATACTCCACAGAGAGGTTTTCAAGAATCCAATAATATCTCAAGGGTATTTGCCAAATACTGGTGCAGAGAGCTTGAGTCTTCTGCTTCTACCTTCTGGGGGCCCTGGAATCCTCCGTGTGCCCTGCTCTCCTCCTCCAGGCATGGCCCTGACCTTCAAGGAAGCTGGTATCTGGCCCTGTACTCTGTGCCAGGCACAGGGGACCCAGGGATGGATCAAACATGGGCCCTGTGGCAGGCTGCCTTCGAAGATGGCCCCAATCCCCTGCCCCCAAGTGTGCACGCCCTATGCCCTATATAATCCCCTCCCCTTGAGCATGTGCATGATTTGTGAATAGGACGGGATGTCACTCTTATGGTCATTTTACCTTATAGGGCAGAAGGGATTTTACAGGTGGAATTAAGGTCCCAATTGACTTGAGTTGATCCAAAGGAAGGTTATCCCAGGTGGGCCTGACCTAATTCGGTGAGCCCACAAAGGAAGTGAAGTAGAGCAAGTCACAGTGTAAAAGAGAGGGCTCTCGGTAGTAGGGAAAGTGACCGGCATCTGGGAGCTGAGGACAGACCCTGGTTGCCAGCCAGCACAAACGGACCCTGGGTCCTACAGCCACAAGGAAGTGAATTCTGCCAACAACAGTGAGCTCGGAGGAAGACGCTGAGTCTCAGACGAGCATAAGGCCCAGGCTGGCACCCTGATTTCTGCCCTGAAATCCTGAGAGGAGAACACAGCTACACCGTGCCGGGGCTGCTGACCTGCAGAATCTTTAAGAGAGTAAATCGGTATCGGGAGCTGGTAAATTCCTGGAAATCGGTTACGCAGCAATAGAAAGACTTAACAGGATCCCTCCCTCAAGGAGATCGCAGAGTCCCAGGGATGATGAACAGCAGCAAGTAATTCTTAGGTTATATAGTTTCTGAGGTTAGAGCAATTCATAGCTTTATTACTTTTCCAAAAGTTGAGCCCAGCTTGCCTTCAAAAAATGTTCCCGACTTACCTCCAATACCAACTACGCATCCACTTCATCGACAAACTCATGCTGGGCTCCCATCCTGTTCCTGAGCTGCGGGAGGCCCCGGGGACCCAAGGTGACCCAGAGACAGTTCCTGATCCTCTGGCCTCTAATTTCTGGCCCCAAGGGTCCTTCCCCAACTTTGCGCCACCCATTGATCCCCAATATCTAACTTAAGATGCCACCTCCCAGATCCAGCTTCCTAAAGATCCCATTGAAATAAAGAGCCCAGGGATGCCTGGGTGGCTCAGTCAATTAAGCATCTGCCTTTGGCTCAGGTCATGATCCCAGAGTCCTGGGATCGAGCCTCACATCAGACCCCCTGCTCCGTGGGGAGCCTGCTTCTCCCTCTCTCTCTGCCTGCCACTCCCTCTACTTGTGCACAAGTGCTCGCTCGCTCTCTCCCTGTTGAGTCAATCAATCTTTTAAAACTAATAATAAAATAAAGAGCCCAGTGCCCAGCATTTCCAGGGCAACCTTCATGCCTCTGCTTGTCACTTCTTGGTTCCACTCTGCATCCGACCATGAAGAATGTGTCTACAGCTCACTACACTGTGAGCTCCTTGGGGCACGGACTGTGCGCCATTCTCTATCTTCAGAACCCAGTGCCTGAGAAGCAGAAGAGGCTCAGGAAATACTGGTTGAATAAATGAGCATCTCATCTAATTCACTCTCGCATCTCCTTCCCACCCAGCCTTCCGCCCCACCTATTCCCAAGGCACAGTGCATATCGAAGTAAGAAAACACTTCAGGCCCCCAAAGAGTCAAATGCGTAGCCCATTCCTCAGACTTGTGTCACCCAATGATCCCAATGAACCCAGACCACTTAGAATAATTACCCGGGGCACGAGCTCGGGCACCTCTGCTTGTATAGAAGGTCAGTCGCCGAAATGGCACGCACAAGTCAAATTGCATAAGTCAAGCCACATTTTAAAAGCACTGGGGTAGTTGTTTCCTTAAGGGATGACGCTAATGAGTCATTTTAAAGAGAGGAACCGCTTAAAATATCTTGACACCACCACTAATTTTTAAAGGACATATGGCAGCTTACAATAAATAGAGAAACTGACAGTGAAACGAAAGATTTTCCAAAAAGGAAGGGTTTAATTCATCGAGAAGGAGAAGAAAGGCAGACCAGAAGTCTTGGCCCAGATTGTCCCTGAGTTTCCAGAAAACCAGGACAAGGAGGGAAAGATGTGGGACTTTCTACCATTGGTGCCAGGTGCGAAGCAGCAGCACATTCCCCTGAGAGAGACACCTGCCCTCGGGGCGCCGTGATGAGGGCTCACGGGGGATCCCATGAGCAGCTGCGCCGCGGGCACTATCCGGGTGCCTGGCATACAGTCAGGATAAGGACAGGCCGGTCACCAGCGGCGCCTTTCTCTTTCCGGGGATGCGCTTATAAAGAAAACTGGGGGCTATGTGACCCATTACCTTGAACGGCAGCCGAAAGTCGGTTGCATTTTTCTGACCAGAATTTGGGATACACTGAGCCTCATGGATGCCAAGGTCAGGTCACTACACAGATATTTTTGGAGACCGCTTAGCTAATTTATAGACAGTGTGACAGATGGCAAACGGGACTCTAGCCTTGGTCTCAGCCAGATCCTCCTACAACAGCTACCACTTGCCCCCCGTTTTCAAGGGGAGGCGCAGGCCAGCGCGCTGCTCTGACCTTGCTGTGCATACACAGCCCCTGGGCATCCTGCTCCAGTAGCTTCTGACTGGTCGGTCTGGGGTGGGCCCCGGGAGCCCTGTGGCTACAGGTGATGCTCAGTGGGAGGGGCAGCCCCCTCCAAGGGCAGGTGCGAGGACAGCTAAGCGGGCTGCATCCACTCAGCTGTAAATATTGTATGGCGATTTCGCCTGAGAAGATAAAAACAAGAGGAAGTGCTTTTTTTAAAAAAAATAAATAATAATAATAATAAAAGACATTTCTTGTGAATTCAGTACCATCAGTGCAGGAGAGGGGGTGGGGAGTGCTTCATCCACTGTCATCTCAGACCTAGGGAGAGGGACTTTGAGACCATCTAGAGACTCTATGTGTCCCCTGACGCAGGATGGAAAGGACACTGGGGAGGGGCAGGCACGGGGGAGCGTTAGCAAAGTAACTGGCTTCTAACCCAGGGAGTGGTCCGGGGTGCTTGATTCCCAGGGGGCGGGTAATGTAGGACCAGGGAGGTAGGAATGTCCCACTAGAAATGCTGATGGGCCTTCCGCCTGCTGGAAAGACTCTCTGGGAAGAAAGAGGCTGGAGGCAGCTTTGGGCAGGGACAGCTGAGGGGACAGCCCAGGGGAGGCAGGAACTTGGGAAGGCCCAACCCCCCATGGTTAATAAACATTGTCAGACGTTGTCAAGGACAACAGCGGGATGGAAAATACCCACTTCTAGAACAGAACAAAGCTTTGCCACATATGGCCCGGGCAGCAGATTCACCACCTCCATTTTCAGAGGCTGAGGTTCCTGCCTGTTTCCTCCAAGAAGCAGGGCTTCCTCAGCGTCTTGTGTGTCACGCCGTCTGCACGAGCACGTGACTGGGGAATCCCATCTGTTCTCGCATGCACGCCCACCCATGACAAATTAATTCGTCTGCAGCGTTTGCCAGGAGCTGCTGCTTCAGGAGCAAAGGAGACGGGCGATGAATTATTCATGCTGCGGAGATGCCCGCCCCAGCCTCCCAGAGCGGGTGCAGCCCGGAGCAGCACCCCTGCGACTACGGGCCTCGGGTCCCATTACACAACATAATAACAATTAATAATAACAGTAGCGTCTACCTCGTGTTGAGCTCCTACAGCATGCCCTGTTGGGAGCTTAACCTAAATTATTAATTTTCACAACAGCCCCGCAGGGGGTGAGATAGCATCATCCCCATTACAGATAAGGAATCCGCACTGCAGAGGGGCCACCAGCCCCAGGTCCCACAGGTTTCCCTGGTCTTGGGAAAGGATGCTTCCCCGGGCGAGAGGGAGGAGCATCAGGGAAAGAGCCCGGAAGCCTAGGGAAAGCCCAGGGAGGTATCCCCTCCAGCAGAGCCTGGGAAAGCCTGCCCTCCCAGTCCCCCTCTGGATTTCACATTCAGAGCAGCACGCTGGCAGGCGATGACTCTGAGCTCTCCCCAGCCCCAGCCCTGTCAAATGCGGCTGCTATTTCCAGCAGCTTCTTTACCCGAGAAGCCCAGTCACATGTGACGGGGCTGAATCAATGATTTCGGAGGACCGTTAGATAGGGTGGCTGGGGGAGGAACGAGAGGGAGGGAGGGCGATCTCTAGGAGCTTAACCCCTTAACACCGCTGTGAAGGTCCAACCCCACAGACCGATCGCGGCAAAGGAGAAGAGATGAGTAGCATGATCCTTATAGGAGAGGAATATAAATGAAAATCGGCAAGAAGAAAAAAAATACATCGAGGAGAGGAAACAGACATTTTTCTTGCTATGAATTTATGAGACCCTCCCACTTTCACAAAGGATTTGGAGTCACTTACAAGATTCCATACACTATGGCAAAACAGAAATAGGCAAATAAAGAACGAGAGGGAGGCTGCATCGCGGATAATGAGCAGTGTGTCTGGCAAGAGCAGGGATGGAGAGCGGGCCCAGCCAGGGCTTCGAGCCCTCGTCTGTGGCCCGGGAGAGGCTGCAGTCAGTTCTGTGGCAGAGACACGTGGCAGGGACCGAGAGCCACACTGCTGTTGTCTGGCTGGAGACTGTGTCACCTCACCGGCGTCAATGAGGTCAAAGGCCCCTCCAAGCTAAAGCAGGTGCAGAAATCCCTGTGTGGACTCTCGGCATCCCCTCAAGTCACACACTGCAGGGACCCCAACTCCAGGCCGAGCCCACCTCGTCCTTCCTTTCCACCTCCCACCACAGCCGGAGCTTCTTGCCAACCTGAGTATAGCGGGCCCCACAGCCTCCACTCCAGCCCAGCCCAGTGCAGCGAGCCTGAGATCTGCCCCTGGAGAGGAGCATCACAGACACCCCCAAATGCTGAGCCCTGTCCAAGGCATCTTCTACGTGGCCCTAGAATGCTGGCCCCTGTTATATACCCCTGTGTCTCCCCAGCGAGTCTGAGAGTTCTGAGAGTTCCCTCGAGCTTCTCAAGAGCAAGGCTGGGCTCCAAACCTCCAAGGCTCTGGAACTTACCAAGGTCAGGGCAGTCCTGCTGGCCAGCAAAGAGGGGTCCCTGAAACTCTGCACTGTCCATGGGGCACAAGCTAGTTTTGGGGAGCAGAAAGTACCTTCGCTCTAACCATGGTCCATGGCCCTTCCAGGGGCTCTAGTACATATACGGTATTTCTATGGTACAAAAATTTCGCATGATTAGGGGAGAAAGGACTACAGGCTCTTCAGGGAGCGCTAATGAAGGAGAGGCTGAGAAACACAGATCCACGCTACTCGTGCACCTGATGGTCCAGCTGCCAGCAGCCTCCCAACCACGTCTCTCATCTCTCAGAAGAGGAACCCAAGCCCAGGGAGGTCAAGTGACCCATCCAAGGTCACAGTGGCAGAGGTGACACAGGACCCAGGCCTGGGGCTGCTGGCTCTACCTAGAGACGCCGCCCATCCCCGAGAATGAGATTTCTTGAGGCACTCAGTATGCTTTTGTTTTTGATATTTCTAAACAAGACAGGATTTTCCTTTAAAAAAAAAAAAAAATCTGTAAAGATTTTTCGCTAAGATGGCTTCTCCCAACACTTTTGCCTTCTCTTTAAAAATTCCAAACCGTACTGCTCGTTAGAATTCTAAAAGAGGCCTTCTCCTTGCAATGCCAAAGTTACCAGTGTTTCGCGATTCCCAAATTCATTCAAGAGAGGCATTCAGGGAGCAGCTCCTAAGCTTGAGGCTGTCAGGCTGCAAGGAGGACGACGGACGACTGGGAACCTGCCCCCCCAGGGGTTCGCAGTCCACTGGGGAGCCTGTTTCTGGGGCTGGGCCCACTTGAGAAACGGCAAGGCACAAAAAGGAAGACTTTGCATAAGGAGTGGCCTCCGAAAGGAAACTTCCCTGTTGCATGAGACAGAGAAGAGACTCCTCAATGAGGGACTCACAAGTGTGTGCAAGGGTGTGCGTGTGCAAGAGTGTGGGGGCCCGGGAAGCTGACAGTCAGTCCCCCAGCAGGATATTACCAGTGTCTGGCCCTCCTTCCGCCCGGAGAAGAAATCCCTGTTTAGCGTGGCGGGGTATGTGAATCCAGGCTCAGCACACTGAAACAGCAACTGGGGGAAATCTGCAAACGGGGACTGTTTACAAAGGCGGGGCAGGGCTGAGGGAACTCTGTGAGGGATGGTAAAGCCCCCCTTGGGACTGGCCCCAGCAAAGAACGGTCCCTACCTCTGGGCCCAAGCAGCAAGAGGAAGAAACCAGGAAGGCTTGATCTGTGCAGACAGCCCCTCCCCATGGAGCCGTCCTGCCTCATCTTTGGGGGGGCCGGAGGGGGATGGGCTTCCTGCAGCCAGCCAGGGTCCCAGATAGGCATCTTGACCTCTAGGAATTTTTGTCAACACAGAGCGTGAGCTCCTCGGGCAGCTGGCGGTTTGGAATAAGAAAGCCGATGCTGGGTTTTCTCGGAGCAAGAGCATTATTACCCATATCGAGTGTCCCACAGGAAAATAAGGAGGAAACAATTACTTTGATGCCAGAGGACAAGATAAATAGAAGCTCTGATCGTCGGCGTTAGACAGGGCCAGCGCTAACTGGCGTCTGGAAGGAAAAGATCGGCATCCGGGTGGGTTTAAGGAGGCACGCGTGAGGGAGGCAAGGCCGGGAACAGAAAGGAAGCAGGCCCACGAGTCGGTTCTGGGTCCCAGCCTGCTTCTGCTTCTAACTGGCTGTGAGTTGAGGGTAAGTCATTGATCCCCCACGCTGAGTGGGAACTTCCTTATCCACTAAATTAAAATGAAGATCCCTGTAGGGAGGGAGCAGGTAAGGAAAGCGGCCCCTCCATGGTGGAGGGGGAGAGCCTTGGCAGTCAGACCTTGGTTCGAGTCCCCATTCAACCTTTCAAAGCGGCATAAGGTGAGTTAGTGTTCAAGCCTCAGTGTTCCCATCTGCAAAATGGGTATCACGGCACCTACTGCAGAGCGTCTTTGTGAGGGTCAAGAGAGACACAGACCCACGTCTGCATCTGCACTCCTTGGAAAGAGGCGACTCCTTCCCCTCGTGAGCTCCGGGCTGGACAGCACGGCTCTGACCTACACCTCGGCAAGGCGCCTGTCGTCTCTCGTCCCCGTGTTGAGCTGTACAAACATCCCTGACAATGAACTAATGGTTACAGCCATACTTGAAGACAGAGCCACCATTGAGTAAAACTTAGTAAGTGTCATAGTTTTCATCCGAATATTGCTTTTAAGAGCACGATTGCCCTCTGGATTGCCACTGCGATTTCACGGACGCCAAAAGTCACAGAGGAAGGCCGGCACCTGGAGGGCCTGGCTCCCGGGACCAGACAGAAGGCTCTTCTCGAAGTGCAGCCCCCAGCGCCCCCTCTCTCCAAGTGGGAGGCCCCCAAGACCTCCAGGGGACACCCGAGCCCGCCGAGAGCACTGACCCCCGCATACACTGTGTTTTTCCCTCTATGTGCACATCTCCGAGAAAGTTGAAGAGATGAACCATCACGATAATAAAACAGAACAATTATACAATACACTGGAACAAAAACTACGTGAATGTGTTCTCTCTCTCTCTCTCACAAAACAGCTTATTGAACTGCACTCGCCCGTGTGGTGACGATGGGAGAGGACAAAATGCCCGCGTGACGAGATGCGGTGGGGGGATGACATGGGCGCTGTGACAGGGCGGGAGGCTACGGCCGACCTTCGTTTGGACACTAGAGCAGGAGGAGTGTCTGCTTCCGGACTGTGACCGGAGAGACTGAAGCCGTGGAAAACAAAACCGCGGGTGGCCATGCCCAGGCCCTCCTCCCCTGCTCGAGCTGCCGCTGCCCGAAGAGCGCCCTCTTGGCTGATAAGAAAGAGAAGAGCTACTTTCTAAGCGGCCAGTTCGCGCGGGGGACTGTTCTGAGTGTGGCGCCCGCCTGATTTCTAATCCTCTATGAGGGTCGATGTTCTTGGCCCATCTCACAGATGAAAACACTGAGGCTCGAAAGCCTGCAAGGCGCCCCGGCACACACCAGTAACAGCGACGGACGCGGGCTGCGTTTGAGCTCAGTGACGTCTGACTGGAGAGCCTGTGCTCTTGCGAACACGCCATTCTCTCTTCAGAGGAAAAACAAAAACAAAAAACAAAACAAAACAAAAAAACAGAGCTGCCATGGAAGAACACGCGGGCACCCGCCCAACGGGATGAATATTTGACTAGGTAAATTGTGATGTGTCTAAGAAGACATCATCTCGTCAGCGCGCGGTGGTCTGTCAGCCCTCTGGAGACCAACCTGGTCACGTGGGCAGCTGTCCCTGTCCCTGGAGCCGGAAGCATCCCGCGCCGGGACTGGATGTCTCCTGGGCTGGCACCCGGAAGTGTGTGGGCTGTGTTCCTTCCTCAAAAGGAGACAGAGATTAACCAGATCCCAGGCAGTACAAGGCAGGTCACTGTGGTCAGAACAGACTGGCGGAGGGAAGAGTCTTCTAGACAAGTGTTTATTTAACTGCTTTCTGCCTTGATGAATAACTAATTTGTACCAAACCACAGCGTGCTCGAGATGCGTTGATTAATGAGGCCACAGAAACATTGTGTTTCTGAGCTTTCGATGTGTCTTGCATTCCTCGAGGCTGCAAGGAGACTGCCCACCTCCCCGAGGAGGCTCCAGGGGCTTGGAAGCACAGCGCAGAAGGTCCCTGCATTTCTCCAGGCAAGAACTGGGCCTCGTTTCCCTCTGGAAGTCTGTAACCCAGGTTAGCACATAGTAGGTGCTCAAAAAAAGTACTGCTTGGGTTGACACAGGATACATTTAAACTTTAATCCAAATGGTAAATAGGATGTTTGAAAGGTAAACTAGAAGGAGAGACTAGTATGTCCCAAGGGGAAGTTTGGACAGAAGGCAACAAAGGTGAACAATTCAAAGGTTTATATATAGGGGCGCTTGGGTGGCTCAGTCAGTTAAGCATTTTCCTTCGGCTCAGGTCATGATCCCAGGGTCCTGGGATCGAGTCCCTCATTGGGCTCCTTGCTCAGAGGGGAGCCTGCTTCTCTCTCTGCCTCTGCCTCTGCCTGCTTGTGCTCTCTCTCTCTGGCGAATAAATAAATAAAATCTTTAAAAAAAAAAAGGTTTATATATACTCAATGTATGTCCTGAGGCACGCCTTGCTGGATTTTTCTGATTAGAGGTATATACGTACATGGATATAATATACAATACTGTGCTCACCATATCTGTAGATACGGATGATGATGGATTTTAAGATACCTGATGACAAATCAATGCATGGCTGTGATTGGTGCATAGAAGCTCCTAGTAAAACGATAGCACACTCTGGTCCAAGAAAAGCTCTAAGAAAATGAAGTCCCAATAAGGCAGTCACAAACTGTTTGCTAAGAAGTCTCGAGAAACCGATGGTGGGGAACTGGGAAATGCTTTCCAATAACCACCAATTATAAAAGGGCAGGTGAGCAAAAGGGACAGGAGACGCAGGGGACCTATTTAAAAGCGTCTCAAGTCTGTAGGAAGAACACGAGGACAATGCCCACCCAGAAGGAGCAGAAGAGACACCAGGATGACCAGAACCGGGCTGCATGATCTCGTGGGGGAGGATGGAAAACAAAACGGGGGTTTGCTTGGGGCAGATGGTGGACCCCAAAATGGATGAGAGGCAGAAAGTGGTCCTTTTCACCTCAGTTGGTGATTCTGTTTTCAGCAAAAAGAATGTGCGCCGAGCCGGAAAATGAGGAACAAACCCGAGGAAGCAGGAACAGACTGGAACATAGAAAAGATCATAATGGGGCACCTGGGTGGCGCAGTTGGTTAAGCGACTGCCTTCAGCTCAGGTCATGATCCTGGAGTGCCGGGATCGAGTCCCGCATCAGGCTCCCAGCTCTGCAGGGAGTCTGCTTCTCCCTCTGACCTTCTCCCCTTTCATGCTCTCTCTCACTCTCTGTCTCTCAAATAAATAAATAAAATCTTAAAAAAAAAAAGAAAAAAAAAGAAAAGCTCATAATGGAGTGATGTGAGCCACTGGCCCAGACAGATTCCTCCCTGCAACCACCACCACCTAGATATGACTGCAGAATCTCCAATGAAACTTGTCTTTTTAAACAGGGAGTGAGGGAGAGGTCTGGATTCTGATGGGGGCAGATGCCACCGCCATTTCCCAAAGGGGAGTCAGGACGCCCCAGGTTCACATCATCCTAGGAGAGCCTATGTGCCATCCTCTGGCTCTCCCCCTCCTCCAGAAGGACGGTTAGCTCCACAGTTCCGGGGTGCACCATCGACATTCGGAACGAGGACAGTCATTACCCTCCGCTCAGAACTGCTGTGCCCCCACCCAGCTGCTCCGTTAGCTGACACCCCCAGGAAATGAGCACCCACCATGTCCGAAGCAGGCTCCGGATCTCACCTCCAAACTGGGCTCCACTCAGGAAATGGCACCACTGTTTAGCCCAGTTGCTCCAATCAGAGACCCCCAGGCATTCCAGACCCTTCCTTTTCCTTTATAACATCTACTTCCAAATGAATGCAGAAAGCTCTGACTCCCCTTCACTTCCACACCCTCATCCAACTCACCCTCACCTCCTGCCTGCAACACTGAGATGGTCCCCTACCCGGTGCCCACCAAGTCTGTTCTCCACACAACAGGCAAAGGGACCACAATGCCACAGCATACATTTACATACAATTTACATACATTAAACCTGAACTCCCTATCCTGCAGGTCTGCCTCTCCAAACTGGCCTCCTATGGCTCTGCCTCCTTCACGACATCTCCCAGCTCCTCTGGCCCTGGCCAGCCTTCAGTTCCCAGACACACCAGCTTTCCCACCTCAGGACTATGGGGCTCGGTGCCCTCTGAGAAGCAGGTTCTCTCCCACCAGCCGCTCTGCCCACACACCAGCCCTGGGCACGACAGCTACATCCCAGGGCTGCCTCCTCCCACCTCCCTCCTTTTCACTCATTTCTGCTTCCAAATCTTAATGCATAATTAATTGTTTGTCCATTTACTTGTTCTATCGGACTCGCAACTAGAATCTCAGCTGCCATGGACAGAAAGTTATGGATCTTTATGCCAAGGTCTGAGGACACAAAGGAACCCGGGGGTAGATGGCGGATGGATGGGAATTTCAGGTAGAAATAACAGCAGGAGCAAAAAGCACGGTCATGAAGCAGCACCTGCTGGCAAGGAGCAGGTCCCAGAGGAGGATGGGAGGGAGATGAGGCTGGCTCGCCTGGTCAGAGCAGGAGCTCCCTCCCGGGACTCACATGCTCTAGCTACTACACTGCGAAGGTGACAGTCCCTTGTCCAGGGGCACAGAGAGGCCAGAATTCTTTGTTCAATATGGTTTGACAAAATGGAGTACTGCTATGCCCACCCCATGCCCGTGCGGAGCAGGAGAATGTAATGTGCGTGCCTTCTGGGGGACACAGAAGCTGCCAGATGAGTCACCACTGCTGCTAGGGGTCAAAAGGAACCATTTCTGGGAAAGGAGGGTAAAGCCGCCCACTTGATATGCACTGGCGTTCCAGGATTTTCCCCCAATTCCATCAGTCAGGTCTGCTCTTTCCCCTCTGACCTCCCCCCACCCCCACAGTGTGTAAGGCTTAGCTTGTAGCACCAAATGGCAATACTCACTACTGAATATCCATCAGGAAAGGCAGATGGGGCCGTGGTCAAGAGTGTGGACTCAAGCCAGACTCTCGGCTTGAGCAATCCGCAGCCATGAGACATGACCACGAGAGTTACCTAACCTCTCCACGGCACCACATCCTCCTTTCCAAACCTGTTCATTAATGACTCAAGCTGGCCAGGGCTGTTGTAAAGACCAAAGGAGGGAATGCCTTCGAGGAAGGCACATTTATTCCCATTTTACAGCTGGGTAAACGAGTTCAGAAAGGTTAAGTAACTTACCCAAGGTCACACAGCTACAAGTGGCAGAGCGGCAGTCTCCTTCCAGAGCCCATGTCCTGACCCTCTGAGCCACGATGACCTGCTCAGCCTTCAGGGGGAGCCTCGCCCCGACCCACCCTGTCCATCCAACACTGAGACCCAAGCCGACGAGCAGCTCTGAAGGTCACTGGAGGACGTTAACAAAGCATACTCTACTTCAGCTCAGTTAACTAGAACCATATCCTGAGCACGACCAAAACTAGGTCAAAAGAATTATTTCGGGGATTAAAAAAAAGAAGAAGAAAAAAACCTGCAGGAATATCCTAAATGTGTCTCCCATCATCTGCAGCCAAAGGATCTCAAATGGAGAGCTTGCTATTATTCTTTTCCTTTCTCGCCATGTCAAATTCCTGTTCCAGTGAGCAGCTTACACCCACTGCCGCCCCCGCCTCTGTCCTGCCCCCTCCTGCCCCAGTGAGCTGTCTCCAGGCACAGCGAGGTGGGAGGGGCAGGCCGAGCTGCTGATTCCCGGGGGTTCTAGCCAGGGGGCACATTCAGAAATGCAGACGTGCCCCTGCCCACCCCAACAAGGCTCCACTGCTCTCCAGCCTCTACTTCCTGCTGCAGGTTGCAAGTACTTGACCACGCGGCCTCACCGTTTCCAAGGATTCTGACCTGGGTCTCAAGCCACCCTGCTCTAGTTATTTCCTAATCCCTTCCCGCACCCATTATTTCACAGAGGACGACCCCCAGACACAGAAAGTGAAATTGATTGTCCCAAGGCCCAGAGCCCATTAGTGAGGGACCGGAGGAAGTTCCCGGGGCTGCTGGCACTTGGGCTGGTCATCTTTGTGTCCCACCAGCAGAAGGGGACCTTGAGACACCATGAGGACATTAGTTTCCTATTGCCTGTAACAAAAGACCGCAAACACAGAGGCTGAAAGCCGATGTATTCTCTCACGGTTCTGGAAGCCAGAAGTTCAAAATCAAGGTGTCAGCATGGCCTCGTTCCCTCTGAAGGCTCTAGGGGAAATCCCTCCTTGCCTCCTCCAGGTTCTGGTGGCCAGCTCTTCCTTGGCTTGTGGCTGCTTGCCCCTAATCTCTCCATCAATCCTCACACGGCCTTTTCCTCTTCTTTCCCTGTGTCTCTCCCCTCAGTGTTTCTTATAAGGACACCTGTCATTGGGCTTGGAGCCCACTCCGGTAATCCTGGATGATCTCATCTCAAGATCTTTAGCTTAATTACATCTGCAAAGACATTTTTTCCCAAAAAGGTCACATCTGCAGTCTCTAGGGGTTAGGGCAGATCTTTTGGGGATCACCATTCCGCCCATTACAATGAATTTGTACTTAGGGACTCCAGGCACCTTTGGAAATCAGGAATTGGGAGCCCGGGTGTGGGTAAAGACCCTCCGATCCAACAGAGCAGCACATGCTGCTGCAGCAAGGACCAGCCCGCCCAGGGCACCTGCCCTACAGTCACAGAGAAGACAGGTAATACGGAATGTCAGGATAACGAGATGGGCTCACCGCATAGGAGACTTACTGCATCCCAAGCACTGTGCTAAAGGGTTATATTCACTCTCCTTCGTCCTACAACCAGCCTATAAGGGAAGTAAACTCCATCACTTGTTAGCTGGGTGACTTCAAACCCTTAAATTCTCTGGGCCTCAATTTCCTCATCCGAACGGTACAATAATAAAAACTGCCCTTAGAAAGGTAAAGGGGAAAACAGAGGTGAAATGCCCATCACCGAGGCACAAAGGCATTCTCGAAGATGCTCTCATTTCCAGATCTGTCATTGTCACCATCATTACCCACTTCTTTATTCGATGTCTATAGGGGATTTTTTGAAAAATCAGTGCTCCATCTCCTTTCTCTCTCTCTTTTTTAAGATTGTATTGATTTGTTTGAGAGAGAGAGAGCGTGCATGAGTGGGGCGGGGGGAGAGGGAGAGGGAGAGGCACACTCTCCGTGGAGCAGGGAGCCCGACATGGCGGCCCATCCCCGGACTCTGGGATCATGACCTGAGCTGAAAGCAGACACTCAATGGACTGAGCCCCCCAGGCGCCCGGCTCCATCTCCTTTCTTAACTGCTGTGACTCCAAACCCTCCATAGAGCGTAAGCAGTACTGGGAGATACACCGGGAAGTCTGCTGTGTACAGGAGCCCGTGGGGGACTCTGTCTGAGGAGGCTTACCATCTTTGGGCAGGTCGAGCACGGACATCTCCGTGTTTGCCTGCAGAGTCACGTCCGGATGGTTTAAGTCGGCAGGACTCCGAAGCTCCATGAACCTGCGTCCCAGCCTCGGCGGCACTCAGCCCCAGGGACTGCTTACCTCGCTCTGACTCCTAGACAATGCCTATTTCCATTTAGGGTGTTTTGCTTCTCCCAGCCATCACAACGCGACAAACAAAGAGAAAGGAAGAAGGAAATGAATCCTCTGACTAAACAATGGCCAGGTGTCATGAAACCCAAGCAGGTGCAGCGTCGAGAGGGACTGACGAGCAGAAGACGAGAAGGACCACGTGCTCCACGTCTGAGCCCACAGCAAGCTCTGGGCAGGAGCCCCACGCAGTGGGATGGGCAAGACCCCAGCCTTTGGCGTCATCAGCCCAGGGTTCAAATCCCAGCTCTGCCTGTCTCCGCTGTGGAATAATGTCTAAAATTAAGGCTCGATGTGGTGTGCTGCCCTGACACCGGGTGAAACTGCGAGGAATCGGTATGGCCTGATGGCAAGTTCTCCTCCCCATTCTGCTCCCATGAATAAGGTCCCCTAATTCTCAGGGGGAGCAGGCACAGTCCCTGCTTCTCCCTGAGTAGGAGGTTTCAGTTTGCCATAATCCCAGAGTTCCTGGACCAAGCCCATCCCGTTAGCCCATCCCATTCTCCTGCAAGAACCAGGGGCATCCCGCCCTCTTGGTACTACTAAAGCCTGCCTCCCACCGACCCTCCTTGTTCAAGATGCAGACGCCACGGGGCCCTGCATGGCGTGCAGGGTCCTCCTCCCCTGGCTGGGAGCACGTGTGATAATAAACTACTGTCGACCTCATCTGCCCAGGGTGGGGCCGTGTGTTCAGCCATTCCCCTAACCCGAGGGCCGGACTTCTCCCTTCACCAGCAGAGTGATTAAAACTCCAGCTGTGTAGGCTTCGCCAAACTCTCTGACTCACGGCTTCCTCTTCTTCCCAGGGATGAGGAAATCTTCCCTGCAGGGATCGAAACTCAAATGCTAACTATGGGAGCTTCCTTGTGCCCAACTCCCCCATAAAATAAGCAGAAAAATAAGGACATAAATTCCCACTGAAACTGGACTATACATCCCCTCTTGCTTCCTAACTTTCACACATGAGCAACAATGCCTGGATCCTAGCAAAGGGATGGATTATTCCTTCTACCTCTACTATTACATGTGTTATGATCAGTCAGTGGATAGCGGGCCACGGATCAAAACTAGAAAGCTACCTACATAAGAAAGATAAATCTGTGCCAACAGGAGAGCACTGCATACTGCAGGGAAATTAAAGAGAACTCATCCCAGGGGCAAAATCTACATGGCTGTTGGTGTCCCCAAGCCCTGCGGGAGAAGACTCTGAAAGCAGCAAGTCATGACTGATCAGGAACGCCTGTGATTGACTAGTGATGTCTGCCATGGAAAAAGCAATGGGTCAGGAATCAGGTTGTGGGCTTAGGTGCCCTTGCTCCCTCAACAGGAAAAACAGCACTGGCCTTGCACGCTGAGCCCTGGGCTTCTGATCTGTCTCTCAGGGCCTCAGTCTCTATCTACAAATGAAAAGACTGAACTATGATCTTGGGTCCAACCCCCTCCTTTCTTGTTCTGGCTCCTTTAATTGAATTAATCACATCATGGTGAGAGGCCAGCATGAGGTCAGCGATCTCAGGAAGGGAGAGAAAGAAACCACTCTGACCATTCTTGGATAATTGCACTATTTCCTGATTAATGCCGAAAACCCTACCGGGTCTGATTCCAAAGGAAGCCCCTCTAGTAAAGAAACTACTGCAAACTGTAACTCTTGTCTGCAGCAACAATTCAAAATGTAAGGTCACACCCTCGTCCCAGCAGGACCTGGGAGGTGGGCAGCAAAGTCAAAGCAACCAAGGCCCCCCCTGGGCCCTGTGCACACTGCCTCCGGAATCGCCTGGGGAGGGGGCACCCTCGGCCCAGCTCAGGTGGGAGGAAAAGAGGGGGCAAACGTGACTCTCCCAGCCCCACCTGGCACTCCATCTGCCGGAACAACAGATGAGCACTGGGGAGAAAATGGCCCAGGCTGGTCTCTCTCTTCCCCAACGAGGCCCAGATCTCTTTTCAATAAAATGGTCTTTAATCGCTTTAAAGATTTCATAATAAGTTCCCCATGGACCAATTCTAGGCAATGCTTCCTAGCCACGATCTCTCTCTCAGTCATGCCCACGGCCTCCGCCATCCTCCTGTGCCTCGGTCTGGGGATGCTCCCTGGGACTGCTCCCTCTCCCACGGTCTTTTCCAAAGTGCCTCCCTTTGTCCCTCTGCAGCCCACTCTCTCCCTACATCACAGCTCTCCATCTCGGCATCTTGGCCCCAGCAGGTCTGTCCCCTCGCTGGTGCTTCCTCCTCCGGGCCTCCTTCTGGGGCTCTCTCTCCCAGCCAGTGCTGCCCCCATCATTTCTGTGAGTGCTTCCCTTTCTCTAAGGCAGAGTCCTTCCGCTACCCATGCTCCCTCTTCCTTCTTCAGAGAAGCTCTTCCAGCTTGGAATGCCTGCCACAGCCAGTCCAAAATTCCTTGGAAACGTCCCCGCGAAGCTACTCTTGCATAAGGCAACTTGTTTACAAAACACTATGGCAGTAATTAACACAAACAATTTTAAATAGCAGCCACAGCCTCTGGTCCCTGAAAACCAGCACCTAGAAACAAGTCAGTGTTCCCTTCTTGCCCACCACCTCCGAGAAAACACACAAGCACGCACACACGCGCCGCAGCTTTCTGCAGGTCACTAAAAATGATTAACCCTGAAAGTCTACCAGGTTTGTGATTTCCTCTAATACACCTTAAAATGGAAAATATAGGGCAAGATACAGCATCTTAAACTATATGTGTAAATTTATGTTTTATAAAAATATGTAGCAAGGACACCTGGGTGGCTCAGTCAGTTAAGCGTCTGCCTTCGGCTCAGGTCATGATGCCAGGGTCCTGGGACCGAGCCCTGCATTGGGCTCCCTGTTCCGTGGGGACCTTATTTCTCCCTCTGCCTGCTGCTCCTTCTGCTTTTTCTCCCTCTCTCTCTCTTTGACAAATAAATAGAATCTTTATAAAAATATGTAGCACATACCTTACCAGGAACATTACTTGAATGCATTTTATTATTTATTACTTTTAATTAATTAGTTTTTGGGGTTTTGGGGGGTTTTTTTTGAGAGAGAGAGCACAAGCTGGGTGGGGAAAGGCAGAGGGAGAGAGAGAATCTTAAGCAGGCTCCATGCTGAGCACGGAGCCCAACTCGGGGCTAGATCTCCGCACCCTGAGATCAGGACCTGAGCCGAAATCGAGAGTTGGCGGCTTAACCGACTGAGCCACCCAGGCGCCCCACTTGAATGCACTTTAGAACACCTTTCCCACTGACACGAAACTATTCATTCAGTTAAACAAGCAGAAATGAAGCCCCATTGTGTTCTGGGGCTAAAACCGCCCTCCCCTATAAAGGTACTTGCACACTGAGGGAGGAAACAGACCTCCAAATGGAACATTACTGTAGGATATGATAAAGCCCACATCAGAAGGGACACCTGAGGGAGGTTAGGAGGACCCAGACGGAGACTTCCAAGCTTATTTCGTGAAGGACGGGCTAGCCATTTCATGCCATGAAAAAGGGGGTGGCCTTGGCATTTGGAATAATGCTTTACATTTTTCAAAAACATCATTTGAAAGCACACCCCTCCACGTCGCTGTGTTCTGATCCTTGCAAGCACAGGCCCCGGCCCTCCTTGCACGCGTCTCAGCGAGGATGCATGATCAAGCTCTGGGCGAGCAGGCATCGTGCCTTCTTACCTTTGCAGCCTCAGGGCCAAGCCCAAGACCCCTCCCAGCCGACGTCCCCTCCGTGTGGGCTGAATATCTGGGTGAGGCAGGAAGTGGAGACATTGTATCTTCATTTGATAGATGGTAAGACTAAGACAGAAAATGGAATCCCATGGCCACCGTCAATCACATGGCCACCGTCATCCAGCTAATTAAAAGAACTGCTAAAAAGAGAAGCATTGTCATCTACCCTGAGACTCCCTTCACTCTATGACATGCCCTGTTCTCTCAAACACTGATTTTTTTTTCCTTATTCCAAAGAACAAGTATTTCTAGGTCCACTCTCCAAGGTTTTGTCTCAATTTCAAGTCATGAAACAAAGTAGAAAAAGTGCTAAGAATGGGAGTTATCCAGCTACTCTGCCCAGAATTCCTCTGCTCGCTGCCTCAGATGGTTCTAGAACAAGTGCTCCCATTCATTTGTTCATTTGTTCATGCAATGAACAGCTACTGATGCTCAAAACACCTACTACTCCCTGCCGTGCCCTCTGCCAAGAACCGGACCTAGTAAGGGGTTCGAGGTGCCCTGAGCAGCTCACAGTCAAGCAGAGACATTTCTCGCTCCTTTCATGAGCCATTTTTTCTTAGAAGTCTTGTTCCATGTGTGCCTTAGTAGATGTCCACCTAGATTTTCCCTTATAAGCATCATTTGGAATTTGTTCAACTGAGCCATTGGCTACACATTAGAATCACCCAAAAAGATTAAACACACACACACACACACACACACACACACACACACACACTCCCAGTCTCCATGTCAGACCCAATAATCCGGAATCTCAATGTGGAGCAGAATAGGGCCACAGAAATGCTAAAAGTGAGCAGGCCCCCTAGGAACTTCCGAACCCCCCATTTCCAAAGTATCTTCTCCATGTGCAGGATAGAAAGGTCACCGAATCGAGGTGAAAGGCCTGAGCGCCAGTCCTGGGTCTTCGACCAGCCTGCCATGGGACTTTGGGCAGGTGGCTTCTCGCCTCTAGACTCGGGTAGTTTGCTTCTGTGTGACATCAAGGAGTCAGATTAGGGGGTCTGCCAGGGCCTTTCCAGCTGTCAGAGTCTGTGCGTCTATGCAAGCTCTAGCGGTTTAGAAACCACTCCACTCCAGATGACTGTGTGCGGCATCGAGGAAATCAGTAGAGGAACCTTGGCCATAAGCTCCTCCCTCTACATTCAAAACAGTTTTGGGGTAAAAGCATCTGTTGATCTTGGTGTCCTTTCCCACATGGTAACAGCAGGAAGATGTCCCCACTTAACCTCTCGAAGGCTCATCAATGATACATCTCGAAGGTGGTTCAATTGCCCTCGGCCTCGTTCCCACCCCATGTCACCCCAAAGTGGCCGTGGCTGTTCCCCTCTGGGTCTCAGTAAAAGGGCTCAGGAGGGACTGCTCAGGGACTGCCCTATTATTTCTGCCATGTTCCTGGGGCCTCACAGCCCTTCCACTGCCCCTTACTCCAAAATACACAGCAGAGTGGTGACCCCCTGGCTGAGACCCTATGCTTGACAACCACTCATCATGCCCCACCCCTAAACATGCTGAGGCCCTAGAACCTTCTTTCTCAGACTGCCCCCAGGTAGTGCCAAATCCAGCTCATCCCAGCCTCCCAGAGGCCACTTACATCCCTTGAAACCTCAAGTCCCACACCTGCTTTCTTCCATTCTACAATCCCTAAGAGAGCTGTGTCCTAACCACCTACTTGGACTAGGAGAGGCCCCTGCACCTGCTGCTACTCACCCCAGAATCACGTTCTCCCAGAATCGGAAGGGTCTGGGGACGGAACGGCCTGTCATCCATGTCCACGGTCTCAATCCCGTGACGACGCTCCAGCCAAATGTTCATCCAGGTTCTGCCTCCTCAGTCAGGGTACACGGCCCTCCTTGGCCAGCTCTGAGCTCTGAGGGGTCCGCAGTCATGCCTGCCATCTCCTGGTCCGGTTCCCCTCGGAGCCCACCAAGGACACGTCTGATAAAGCCGATGTCCTCCCCAGGACCCAGCCTCCTCAGTCTCCCAGAATGATGGAGCCTGCCTCGCCTCAGAGAGGATCTCCGCCTCGTCAGACATGTGGGTTGAGGTGTGCTGGTTGGACAGACAATAGCCAGGGCAGTGCCTCACCTTGCACAGAGATCCGGAAGGGGTGAGCGGGGGAGGCCAGCCCCGTGTTCTCCAGCCCTCCCCATCTGTGGTCTTTAACCAGAGCCAGAGGCCTGGACTCATATCTCTTTGCTTTTCCTCACTCATTGTGCAACCTTGGGCAAGTGACTTTGCGTCTCTAGTCATCAGTCTCACTTTCTCTGAAGTGGTTTTAATAAAACTGCTTCACGGGATTGTAGCTGTGAGGATCCAGAGAGAGCCCTAGGTAAAACACTGATTTCATTACACTTCACCTGATTCATGCCTGAAGTTTTCCTGTTAATTCCCTACCGACCCAAAACAGAGATGCACATTTCTAGGGGACCACATTCTCTTTATCATTGTATCGGCAGCACCCGAGATGGGACAGAGCCCTGGGCAGGCTCTCCATGCGTATTAGTAGAGCAATCCAGAGTGGAATGAATCAGGGTTAGGGTAAGAATCCACGGCAACCCAGTGGTAGAATTCCAGTGGTGGAGATGTGACCAGCTAAGGCATCTAGGACCTAAAACAGAACATGAACGAATGTGGCAAAACCCGAGACGTAACAAAACTGCAGTCTGTCAAAATATTGGCCCTTGTTTTCAAGTCCAGAGTTTAAATCAATCAAGAATTTATTTAAATACATTAAAGTCAAACGCTGCAACTAGGTTGAAGGGCATGCTCAATCACCTACATTGTGATGTTACTCCAATAAGGTCTTCACCAGCCTCCTGACTGGTCTCCGCCCTCCAGCGCCTTGCCCCCTTGCTCCATACTGGGCACTAAAGTTAGAGGGACCCCTTCTAATGCAATCACTCACTCCCTGCTTAAATATTCCCTTTCCTGCTCACAGGCATAGGACTCCATCTGTAATCCAACCGTGGCCCTGACCCCTCTCTGTCTCCCCTCCATCCCTATCCTCCACCCCAGACGCGCTGCCCTCAGTCACACTTTACTGCAGGTGCTCCTTTAAATGCCTGTCTTCCCCACTAGACCCAAAGTTTCATGAGGGCAGGAATTCGTGTCTCCCTTGCTAGATCCCCAGTGGCTATCATGTCGCTACAGGTAAAGTGCTCAAGGGCTACTTGTCAAACTCATGGCCCCATTCTTGCTGAGAATAATCTGCCATCCCCCTGAAAAGAAGAAAACACGGGATGCCTGGGTGGCTCAGTTGGTTAAGCATCTGCCTTCAGCTCGGGTCATAATCCTGGGATCCTGGGATCAACCCCTGTGTTGGGCTTACTGCTCAATGGGGCGCCTGGTTCTCCCTCTCCCTCTCCCCCTCCTCCTGCTCATTCACTCTCACTCTC
Organism: Potos flavus; assembly: GCA_028534135.1. Lineage (NCBI taxonomy): Eukaryota > Metazoa > Chordata > Mammalia > Carnivora > Procyonidae > Potos > Potos flavus. The sequence continues at coordinate 4,764,758 of CM052900.1, read as the reverse complement.
TCTTTCTCTCTCAAATAAATAAATAAAATCTTGAAAGAAAGAAAAAAAGAAAGGAAGGAAGGAAGGAAGGAAGGAAGGAAGGAAGGAAGGAAGGAAGGAAGGAAGGAAGGAAGGAAGGACACAAACAAGTGTAGCAACTGTATGATCCCAACTTTTGGGTGAAATAAAACCTCCGTCTCTTCTCCATGGTGGATGAAGAGTCCCCATTTGGGGTTTCTAGAGTTGTTGGCTTTTTTCGTGTCCAGAGTCCACCGGATCAAAGAATCTTAACCTACTGGAGAAGAATCGGAGCAGGAACCCTGAACTCTCCAGGACTGGGGTGTCATAAAAGCCAACACCATTCACGTGGATCCTCAGCCCCATCAGCTCCCAATTCAATGAAAAGCTCCCACCAGCCTCCCGTTTGTGGAAAACAACACCGCACTGACGCGTGCCCTAATTCCGACTCAACAGAGACCGCTTAGTTCCTTCATTTCTTTCTGGGTCAGCTTTCTCTTCACGTCAGCAAGAGTGGTCTGACCACAAAGGCAGTATTCCAATTTCCTGAAAATTACCAGGAGAACTTCAGACGGATGCGCATGGAAGGGCAGGGTACTGCCTTTCCAGAAGTTTCTGGAAGTTGAGGGAAGCTGATAAAACCTTGTTAAATTGTCTTATTTTTGTGACTACATACTTAACAAAAATAACTAGTATCTCCATGGTATTTTAAAGTTGTCAAATTGTGTCCAATCTTTCCATCACCCTTATACTGCTCTATTTTTCTCCATAGTTGTTTTATCCTATATTAATTAATTTCTTTATTGAGGTATAATTGACATTCCATAGTCCTTTTCTACAGCATGTTTATCTGCAGTATGTTTAACGTACTATAAAGGGTTCCTAGTTGTCATGTTTGTCATCCACTTCCAACTTGAAAGCTCATTCCATGAAGGCAAAGATTCATTTTCCTTTTGTGGCTCACTTACAGTATCTGCACATAGTAGACACTGGATAAACATTTGCTGAATGAATGAATCTGCTCATATGGTCATCACAAGGGCATTCAAAGGCAGATTTTTATAACCCATTATATTAAAGAGAAAGTTAAGGTTTAGAGAAGTTATATTGTTGGGTTTTTTAAAAAGATTTTATTTATTTGAGCTGCAGCCTGCCACTGGGCTCCATCCCAGGACCCTGGGATCATGACCTGAGCCAAAGGCAGATGCTTAACTGACTGAGCCACCCAGGCACCCCCGGAAGTTATATTGTTTTTTGAGATTATCCAGGTATCTTTCAAACTAAGATGTGGCTTACACTAAATCAACCAAGATTTTTTTTTAAGTCACATTGAAATAATATGAATGCAGGAAAGTTCTAGAAGCCAATTCATATAAGATGAAGGGGCTGACAGGATTCTTACAGGAAAGACTGTGCGTGGGCAAAGCCAAACGATGCCCAGTATCTCCAGTGAGCGCTGGGAGAGGTGAAAGGAAAGTAGAACTCTGTGCCATGGAAACAGGGGGGGACTTCAGAAAGGAGGTGACCAGTAGCCAGCCACCCCCAGGGACCGGGGAAGGGTCAACACCACATGGAATCGATATGAACCTCTTTCTGCAAGCTTTTCTAGGTCTGCAAAGTTTCTGGCTCCAAAGATGAGTGAGCTCTCAGGACCTACAGCCTGACATGCATGGGGTTCTTTTGTCCCACAGATATTTACTGCTCACCCCATGCTGAGTGTGTAAGGACACACCTAGGGCCTGGCACAGCACACAGGCCCATAACCCAGTAGTTAAGAGAAGGTGTGAGAAGCTCAAGGAGCAAAGGCACAGGGCATTCTGGCCCCCCGATCCCATGCTTCCACTGGTAATTACTACTTCTTTTCTTTGATTTGATTTGATGTCTTTAATTGTGACTGTTCACTGATTCTTTAATTTTTAGCGTATTAATATTTTCAGCACGTAATGGATGCTCAAATATTCTGTGAAATGAAACCGTGAATGTACAGATGAAAGCAAGAACAGGTGTGGGGTTCTTCAGATGAGGGAACAGAGCCCCCGCGTCAGCTGACTTGGATTCTCAGGAAGGAGGCAGAGGCAGCCAGGGCTCTCCTCACAGGAGGCGCTAAAGCTCCCGTTTCCCAAGTACGAGAACTGGGCTCTCAGTCCAAGTCCCCGCGACCTCAGCTGCCCCAGGCTACCTCCAGCACAAAGAACCCGGTTCTTCGTCTGCACCTTGGTTCCGATATCGGCAAAGCCCAAAGGACCTTCGTGAGCCAGGCATCCCTCCTCTGGATCATTTATGATAGCAACTTAACATTAATGTCTGATTCCTTGCATGTCTGTCTTCCCCCCACCCCCAGCTCTAAGCTCCATGGAGTCAAAGGACCTTTTGGGCTGAGTTCACCATTGGCTTCCCTGCTGCTTAGCACAGAGCCTGGCACACAGCAGGTGCTAACCATATGCACGGAGGGTATAAAAGGCGGCAAGGCCAGGCTCTAACCTCCAACACCAAACTTCTCAAACACTAGAGGCTTCAACCGAGAGGTGGCTCCAGCTGTGGGCGTAGAGGAGCCTCAGGGGCTCCTGAGGGCCTGCGGGCCTTCTCCTTCCCCAGATAAACACCCCCGGGGCGGAAGACCACTCCCACAGTGCTGAAAGCATTTCGCTTTAAATAACATATTCCTGCTTCGTATTTTATGCGGAATATAACCAGGCAAACTGAAGCTTTAGCAAGGCATGTTTTTCTCTCTTTCAGACTTAGAGAAAAAAATTTATTTGAGGTATTTTTAACTGAGTACACCCAGGCCCCACCCCTACCCCCAACACCCATCTCTGCCCCAGAGGGAGGTCTGTGGGGGCCAGAGGCTCAGGCCATAGGTCCTCATCTGAGGCCGGTAATCCACAGGGAGAGGAATGACAAATGCTCTATTTAGCGCTATTTCCAAGGAAATTAGAATTACAAATTAAAGCTATCACTAAGACCCGCTGGAGCATAACCTTTGGAAATCAAGGTGGGGAGGGGGGAGGGAGGACTGGCCTTTGAGGGGCCAGTTTCACTGTCAGCTTAGCTTTTGCAGAAAGCGGCCCCACAATGGAAATCGCCGCCCCCCCGCCCAGCACCACCAATTAAAGCTGGTGGCCCTGGGGTATTCACTCCCTGCTTTGTTCACTGCTAAAGACACCGCCAAACCAGGTAAGCAATCTCTTCCAGGAAAAGGACAGAAAATTGCTTCTTTAATTGCGTAGATTCGAGGGCTAATAATAATTTAATTGAAAAACAGCATTAAGGAGAATCAAAGCAATGTGAAAAGGGGCCGGGACGGAAATGCTCGCATGGCGGAGATGAGTGAGCACCTGGGTTCTCCGAAGGCATGTGGAGAAAAGGGCTTGGTCGAAGATCCATCACCATCACCCCTACTACCTCCGCTGCACCCCCAACACCCTAACCCTGCCGCCCCACCCCCGGCCCCCAGGCGCACCCACACACACACACACACACACACACACACACACACACACACACACAGACCCTGTTCCAGGTGCTCCTCTCAAACCATCCACAACTGAGGCGGCTTTCTCATTCTTGCAGCAAATAGTGAGATATAGGAGAAGCAGGATGGATTTATATGGAGTGGGTTCCGGGAGTCCTGGGTTCAAGTCCTGCTCTTATCCCGGTGAGGACCCAGTGAAGTCACCTATAAGACTCTTCTCCTTACCTATTTGTCTTTTTTTTTTTTAAGATTTTATTTATGTAACTGAGAGAGAGATCACAAGTAGGCAGAGAGGCAGGCAGAGGGAGAGGGGGAAGCAGGCTCCCTGCTGAGCAGAGAGCCCGATGCGGGGCTCGATCCCAGGACCCTGAGATCATGGCCTGAGCTGAAGGCAGAGGCTTTAACCAAATGAGCCACCCAGGCGCCCCTGTCTTTTTTTTTTTTTAAGAATTTATTTATTTATTTGAGAGAGCGAGTGTGTGTGTGTGTGTGTGTGTGTGTGTGTGCGCGTGCGCACAAGTTGGGGTGGGGGCAGAGAGAGAAGCAGTCTCCACTGAGCAGAGAGCCCGATGCGGGGCCCCATCCCAGGACTCTAAGATCATGACCAAAGGCAGACGCTTAACTGACTGAGCTACCCAGGTGCCCCCCTCTTTGTCTCCTTTATTTACTTTACACCTATTTTCATAGCTAAGTGCCAGACAATATTCTCAGTGCTTTATAAATCCCACGTAATCTAATCCTCAGAGCAAGCCCGTGAGACAAGCCTGATCCGTGAACCCTCTCTTCAGATCAGAAACCTGAAAGGCAGAGAGAGGTTAAGGAACTTGCCCAAAGTGACAGAGCTGGTAAGTTCCGGAGTTGGGACTCGAACCCACGCAGTCAGGCTCCAGAACCCACCCTTGGATTATAACATGGAGATGATATGTTTCTCCTTTCGGTTTAAGCCTGTGCCCCTTCTGGCACTTTCTCATCTGCCTCTGGTGTTGTCCCTTCTGCCCTCACCCCGCCGCCACCACTCATTCCTGGCAGTAAGCTCTGTTTCTGCACGTGGCCTGAGAGCACTGGGAATTCTAGGCTGTGTCTTCATAGCACAACCAGGTCATGTGTCTGTCCCAGATGCAGATTCCAAACAGGCATAGGTTCATAATATAAGGACGGCACCACGTACAGGATGCGAGCAAGGACCCCGCCGGCCAATTATAACCCCAACAGCCCAGGGTTGAACGTGGGCAAGTCATGTCACATTTCTGTGCCTCGGTTTCCTTATTTGCAAAAATAAAGCAATGGGATAATAAAACTTGTTTCATAGGGTCCTGCAAAGTGAGAGAGTTAGAATCTAAAGACTACCACGGCCACAGGGCGAGTGTGGGAGAAGTGCGAGGTGTTACTGTTACTGATGGCAGAGGGACCGCAGAGGGCACCGGGCTGGCAATGTCACACCCCACCCGCCTCCATGCCTGTCCCTTTTATGTAAATGGAGAAAGTCACTCCTGCCCATTGCACCTGGTTGGGAGAAGTCAAGGAAACACAGAGCGCACAAGTGGTTTGCAAACTACCAACCAATCTGAAAAACAGTGAGCGTTAGTTAGACCAGACTGGTTGGTGAGACACTGTAAGGGGCTTTGGGCTTCTGAGTCAGTGTGGACTGGCACCTTCAGGGGGTTTCCAGATCACAGGCTCTATCCCCATCATCTGACTCTCACTCCTCCCCACCCATTTTACAGACTGGAAAACCGAGGCTCAGAAACGTGAAAGGATGAGGAAATGGCAAAGCGGTAGACATCGGGACTCACGTTCCCAATGCTCCTAATTGTGGTGTCATGCTGTCACCTGCGTGTCACTGTCACTTCATGGTGACGAGGTGGCCTTTCAGAAAGGAAGAGTCAGGCTGCAGGGCAGGAAGGCAAGAGGCAGTCCCCGGCAGGGGAGGAGAGGGTGGAGTGGGCAGGGGCAGGGGCAGCTCTCCTGCACGGTGGCCCGTTATACTCCACGCCTGCCACCCACCGCAGCACCTCTCCCGGCCCTCGCTGTCCCCATCTCCCCGCCAGACTGAGTCCACTGTGGGCGGAGACCTACGATCTTCCACTTCCGTGTCCTAGCGGGACTGACCCGACGAGACGACTTAGCCGGAGCCGAAGATCACGTGAAGGAGAAATAAGAAAAAACCTCCAGTGTGCAGTGAGGCCATGACGACCTCTTCCCCTACCCTCCAAAGCAAAGAACTAATGCCTGGCACGCCAGGCATTTCGCATACAGAATGCCATTAATACTTCACAACTAACCCATTGCACAGAGGACAGGTTACATCAGTGGCCCAAAGTCATTTGGTTAGTAAATGCTTGATCTAATCCCAGGGCTCTGTTTTGGAGGCCAGAACTTGGCTATTTTTCTACATCCCCTCTCTGTAAAACATTCCGCGAATTTCCAGGCAGGATGCCTGTCGCCCATGGGTCCATAGCCCGGGGACCCTGCCCAGTGCCAGGCACAGAGCGCCGGGCTCCGTGGACATTGACAGAGTTCACCCATACTTAGTCACCCACATCTATTCAAATGCTGGACTCTGTACGGAACAGGCCCAGGGGACACAAGCCAGGGTACTGTCTCCCTCTCAGAGCAGGAAAAGCACCAGATGACCTTCTGAGACGTGTTTTTTCCTAACGGCCCTGGGGCGGCTTTCCGATCCCCATCGGGGCATTGATCTGCCTACCTTACACTCCTATCAGTGCAGTGATTTAACTGTGACCAATGAGATTAGTGCCCAGTTAATAACTAATTTGGGACGTGCTGTGCGGAACAGCTTGGTGAACTGCATCAGGCTGCACGTTCGCTTGACCTAAGGACGTCCTGCCTAGAGACGGACAGAACGAAGGGGCGCCACAAAGCTCCGGAGACCCAGACCCTCGTGTCCTTTGCCACTAGTAAACTGTGTGTCCTTAGACAAACCTCCCACCCCTCTCTGGGCTCAGGTTCTCATCCCAAAGGCCTCTTCCGGCTCCAAATTCTAGGACTCTGGGACACCATGAAAGCCATGCATCTATCTACATGTCAGGAGAACTTCCCAGGGAACACGTAATTACTGGCACTTAACCAACCCATAGTTAACTGCAGCTAATTTCCAGAGGATTTACAGCAACTCCGAAAGCTGTTTTGTGAGGAAGCAATGTATATTCAATATTGTCAGTGCAAGAGGCAAGTTCTCTATCTCCAAGCCCATAAATTATCCAGGGCGTCAGGAGGACAAAAATTACTAACGGCTTGTACAAGCAGGCTGCTTCCCAAACAGAAATCAGGATTTATAGAAAGCTGTAAAAAAAATGCAGGAGATAAATATAAAGCCAGAAGCATGTGAGTGGTATGTGTGGGAGAATGTAGACGTGTGTGTGTGTGTGTGTGTGTGTGTGTGTGTGTGCGCGCGTGGCCTCAAGAAATCAAAGCAGAACAGCCCGGCAGAAGGGCCAATGCCTCTAATGACGATGAACTTGACTTGTGTCTGATGTCATCCCACCAGGGCTTCCTGAACCTGTCCTAGGAGCAGGCGCCCTGCTGGAGGGAACCAGGCTGAGTCCCATGGAACCTGGTCCTGAACACCCTTATCCGTGTGGCCCTCACTCTCCCCTGTATGACACTGAGTCATGTAGGAACCCATTGGATACCTCACTCTTCCACAAGGTGAGAACCCCAGAACTTAGGGCATGGAGTGTTCTGAAGACTTTATAAGGTAATGCATGCAAGAAAAAGGTTTCTAAAAATCGGTGATAACCTGGTTAGAAATAACTCTAAGACAGAACGCAATGGGCAGAAAGGGCTGTCATAAAGGTCCCCCCCAAAATAAATAAAAGATGCTAGAAGATTCTAAGAAGAAGGTCCTGTAAGAAAGCAGAAGAGGAAAAGAGTAGAGAGAAGGTGAAGAGGTGCCTCTGGGAGGGACAAGGGAGGGGCTAGGACAGCGCTGGGCTGGGCCTTTTCAGCTGGTGGGGGTGGGGTTGAACTGCCCCCCTGTATTCTTTTGACAAAATTAAAAGTAACTGAGACCCTTTTAAAGGGATGGAAAAGGAAGTTAATGCTGAGTAAGTACTCCACTCCAGACATCGCCCTCAGCAATTTATAAAGGGGATCTCCTTCCCTTTCCAATAACCCCGCAGGGTAATCCGATCCTCTCTGTATTTTCCATTTAACTTCACCTACTCGGGGCCATTGTTGTGCGGATTAAAAGTTAAGGCAGGTAGGGCATCTGGAAAAGTGCCCTGTGAGCTGTAAAGGAAATCCGGTGAGAAGCAGCTGTGAGATCCATTGCACAGATACGGACAAGCTCTCCTTCCCCTGCTGGGGAACTGCTCTGTCCCCTGCTTTGCCACTGCTGTCAGGCTCTCTCATGACCCTGACCCCCAAGGACTCAGGCTGGGAAGGGGCATCCAGCAGTGGGCACCTGAGTCCCTAACTTGAGAACCAAAGACGCGAGGCCCCTCCCTCTCCAGGGACAGAGAGGGGGAGAGCTCAGACACTGTGGGTAACCAAGGTCTCCACCCCGTCGGGGGGAATCTGCAGAGAGAAGCAGAGATGAGAGCTCCTCTCTGACCATTCCTCCAGCCCCTGGCTCCAGGTGTCCTTGGCCCCAGGTTAATCCCACTCCCCACTCGGGATCCTGCTCCTGCTCTCCCTCCTGGGTCCATGAGCCAAGGAGCTCTCCAGGACTCCTCAGCTGGTTCTGACTGGGCTTCCTTCACTGGCCTGCAAAAGCATCAAAAGGCGGCACGCAGATCTCTCCAGGGGCTTTTCAAGAACAGGTGCTTAGCCTTGGGGTTCCTGATGTACAAGGGAAAGATGAAAAAAAAAATGCACAGGGCATCCAGGGGACTCTGCATTTGGGCTCCTGCTGTTTTATATAGCCGAGGAGAAACTCAGCAAAAGCAATCTCTGGTCACAGCTACCCAACGAGTCTTTGCATTTCCATCTTTCCAACCCACGATCTGTGCCATTTGGATTTCGAGGTCTAAAAATATCTCCCAAACTTCCAAGTATGTTGGCATGAGCTGGTGGACTCAAATTTTTAATCCATTTGCAAATGTTTTTACACAGCTCTTCTCCCCCCTCCAATTCTATTTCTTGCTGAATCACTTCCATCACTCAGTTTGACATTTATTGTGAGCAGGAAGGAAATCATCTTGCACAAATGTCAGGCCTGGCCATGACGGTTCCTGAAGGCTGCAGAGAGCGAGCGAGGGAAGGAAGGGCCCCCACTGGTGGGCGAGGGAAGTGTGCGGCCACGACACCACCGTGGGGGGAGCACTTTGGCATGGGCTACTCTTGGCTGGATCTGGCTGTGTGACCCTGAGCAAGATACTGGACCTCTCTGAGCATGTTTCCTTAATGACAAGATGGGGACAATGCAATTCAGCCTAGCGGAGCTGCTGCAGAGCTCTGATGGGTTAGACCACCACATGTCCCTCCTCACCCGAGACAGGAGCTGAATTAAATGGCCCCACCCAGAACTTCAGCCACCATCTTGGAACAGCTAACTACCGCACGTACGTCTCCGTCATCCCTTCTCCACCCAGGGACAAAGTCCTTCTTACAAAACATAAACCTGATCTTGCCACGCCCTGCTGGGAACACAGGGGTCTTAGGGTCAGGCTAAAATGCTCGCTATCTACACAGCCCTGGCCAATTCCCCCATTGTCGCCTCGCCCCGGCTTCCCCACCTGCCTGCCCTCCAGCCTCCAAGCAGGAGGTTCCCACTCGGCCTCACGTGGTTTTGCCTCCTACCACTGGGCTGACTTCACACTGCCTCCCACGGACGAAGACTGGGGAGTCGGGGCAGGGCAGCACAGGTGCGGAGGATGGCCGCTGCATGCTTTCTCCTTCTAGAGAAGTCTCACCCCTCCTGGCCCTGCCTCCCGTTCCTAGTCTCCTCCCTTCGGTCTCTGCCTCTCCGAGGGCGAGGAACAGGAGAGGGGGTGGAAGGAAGGAAGGAAAGCAGGAGCAAAGGGGTGTAAAGGATGGAAGGAAGGGTTGCTTTAAAAAGTCTTTTTTTTTTTAAAGATTTTATTCATTTATTTGAGAGAGAGAGAGAGAGATCGCAAGCAGGCAGAGAGGCAGGCAGAGAGAGAGGGGGAAGCAGGCTCCCTGCTGAGCAGAGAGCCCGATACGGGGCTCGATCCCAGGACCCTGAGATCCTGACCTGAGCCAAAGGCAGAGGCTTTAACCCACTGAGCCACCCAGACGCCCCCAGAAAGACTTTTCAGAGAAGGATGGAATTAAACCCTCCAGAAACAATCAGGCTGCCGCCCTTTGTTTTGCGCCTTCCTGAGCTTCTCCTCAGCTCTCGAGATGAGGCTTAAGCATGAATTCATTTGGGAAAACCTCCTTGATGCGACCCCCACCCCAGGCAGACTCTCCTGTGTGCCCACCAGGCCAGGGACACAACACCTTCTACGTGTGACTGTCCCCACGGCTCCAATGCCTGGGCAATGAAATCAGCCGGTGCCCGATAAATGTTGAGTGAATTAGTTAATGAGGGAGAAGGCCACGGCCATATCCAGAGCTCAGGGAAGAATAAGAATCAGTCATGAATAAACAGAAACACAGGCAAAGATCTGACAAAAGGGGTCTCTTGGCACCAGGCTCCGACTCCAGAGCCGTGAGGAACGGGACTTGGCCGAGAGTCATGGCAGACGTCTGAAGTGGTAATTGTTGAAAATATTTAACCAGTGCCATTTTCTCCATTGACTTGATGAGATGAGCTCTGATGTCCCCGGGCCTGCACGTAGACCAGGGACAGCTGCCCGGCTGGCCTGCAGCGCTAAGGGGCTCAACTGGGGCAGGAAAACAGAATAAGGGAACGTTTTCAAATCAAGTTCATTTTACTTAGAACGAACCATCCCAGAACCAGAGGAACCTCTAAAACCACGGGGTCCAAACACCCACTCCTGTACCTCGCTTCTCACACCACAGCCCAGTGCTGGTTTTTTTAACTGTGGAAAAGCAAACGTAATGTCAAATCTACCACTTTAACCACGTTAAGCGGACGATTCAGAGGCATTCGCATTGTTACGCAGCCCTCAGCACCATCCACCTGCAGGATGCTCGCATCCTCCCAAAACACACCACTGCCCCCATTAAACAGTAAGGCCCCCTCCCCGCTCCCCAGCCCATGGCAACTCTATTTTCTGTCTCCGTGATTTTGACTATTCTGGGCGCCTCCTATAAGCGGAATCATAGTGGTCCTTTTGCGTCCAGCTTATTTCATCTGGCATAGTAATATCCTCAGGTCCATTCAGGTTATGTAGCAGGTGTCAGAATTTTCTCCTTTTTTGAGGCTGAATAATATTCCACCCAAGTGTTGTTTTATCACCTGCCCTGGAACCTACAAGCAAAGATGAGTCACTCCCTTCCTTCCAAGGCAGCCATCCCTCTGCAGTCAAGCCTCACGGGTACCACGGTCTTGGGCTCATTGGTAGGTGATTCTGCTGTTGCTTCTACCGACTGTTCTGTGAGCCAGCTCATGAAGTCCCAGAAAGTAAGTCCTCACCCAACATGTGGGACTTGGGATGTCTGAAAGTGAGGCTCATAGCCCTCCTCCCCTCCTTCCTCCAAGCTAGAGCAATTTCCATGTACCTTAGATATTTCCATCTTAGATATTTCCACCTAAGCAAGGCAGGGTGTTAGGTCATCCTCTGACCATCCCGCTCATCCCCCTTCTAGACACATTCTAGTCAGTCTATCTGGGCCACACATGCTAGGACAAGCTGGCCCCAAGCTGGGAACGGGGGCACCCCAGTGAACTCGACACGGGTTCTGCCCTCCTGGAGCTCGCAGTGTAGTGGAGAGAGACAAATGAGTCAATAAATGCATAACTTAGAGCTTGTGGTCATGACAGCTTATGACAGGTGGCTCCGAAGGACATAAATCCGGTAAGGACTGACGTGCAAGGGGCTGATCAGAGAGGCCCCGCCTGGAGACTGGAGAAGCCATTTGACACCAGCTGAGGCCTGTTCCGAGGGGAGGCAGGACCTAGTGTGCCCCGGGGAGGGCCGCCAGGAGCGGGACCTGGGAGCAGCCCGGCTGAGGCGGTGAGGGGGCGAGGGGGGCCGGATCCCTCAGGCCTGTGAGCCTTGGCGGCAAGGAGAGCGGGTTTGGCGCCAAGGCCCTGAGCTGTCGCATATGGGCTCCGAGCTAATGAGGCGCGTGATTGAATTCCCGTCCTCGGAAGAGGACAACCTTGGCTTCGGGGCGGGCAGGGGAGGGAGGTGGGCAAGAGTGGAGGCCGGAAGAGAAGTCGGGGGGTTGCAGGGTTGAGGCGAGGGATAGTGGGCTGCGGTCATCAGACGGGGTTCCTTGAGGCCGGCGAGCGTGGCCCATCATCTGTACCTTCAGCTCGTCTTACAAGCGAGCCTGGGGCTCCATGCCAGCCTCTGCAGCCCGTAGGCTCATGGAGCCCCCAGGCCCCCGCTCAGAGGCCAGTCGGCTCGTTCCTGGTTCCCCTCCAACCCTCTAACGCCCTCCCTTGCACGAGGCTGGTCCCTAACCGAGCAGTCCCCACCGGTCTGTCATCTCGGGGGCAGACAACCACTGACTCAGACCTGACTAGGATCCACACGCAACACACGCTGGCTGAATTCTGCTAATCGGCCAGGATGGGCACGAGGAACCGGCAAGAGAGTTGACCCGGCCCGACCGGACCAGGGAACCTTCTCCGCAGGCGGCCAAGCTCCCGGGGTATGCGTGGAATCCCTACGGAAGTCAGCCGCGTTCAGCTTTCCAGCCTCAGCTTTTGATGCCTGCGTTCGGATCTGGGTTTTGTTTGGAACTCAGCTCAGATGCTGCGCGGCCAAGGGGATTAGTCAACAGTGTGCCCAGCATCATGCCTGGCGCTGTCCAGGAAAAGACGACATATCATGCATGGCTTTTGCCTGCAACAGAGACGCGGTCCGATGGGGATACTCATGGCCAACCCTGCCAAGGCCGAGCTTAATGCAGGATGAAGGGGGCACCAGGTCCGCTGGAGCTCAGGGACAAAGGCCAGGGAGGGACCTGGAGGGGAAGCACGGGCTTGTCTTCAGGCCCAAGTCCCCATCCAGCTCCACGGCCAACCTGCAGCGTGCCACTGGCCAAGTCACCCCACCTCTCTGAGCCTCCACTTCCTCATGTGCACACGGGGTCAGGGTGAGATTAAAATCATGAGTGATGTGCCCAGATCCAGATGCTGTATGACTAACAGCGGTTTCCCTTGGCAATCCTTACCATGTGTCAGCCCTGTTTCAAGCGCTGTATATGTTAACTCGCTTTACTCTGTCAACTCTTGGAAGGGGAACATGAGGACCCCCCCCCACTTTGCAGACAAAGAAATGGAGAGCAAGAGGGATGAAGGAATTGCCCAAAGTTGCCCAGCTAGCAAGCAGTCCCTTTAGTGCCCAATCCGCACACGGTCCTTCCTCCTCCTCCCGCCATGGGGCGATGTGGGGAATGGACCTGAGATACCACAGAAACATGAAGAGGACCTGGAACGGGGAAGCATTAATGTGGCTTTGTACGCATTGTTCACAACCGCCCAAAGGTGGAAGAAACCCAAATGTCCGCCAACAGATAATCGACACACCATGTGTGGCCTCTCTAGACGATGGACTATTACCCAGCCTTAAAAAAGGAAGGGAATTCTGACACCTGCTACAACATGGACGAGCCCTGAGGACATCGTGCTCCGTGAAATAAGCCAGTGACCGAACGACGAACACAGTATGATTCCATTTTATGAGATACCCAGAGCAGTCAAATTCGCAGAGACAGGAAGCAGAATGGAGGCGGCGAGGATCGGTGGGGAAAGGGGGATGGCGAGTTAGGGTTTAATAGTGCTAGAGACTGAATGTTCACGTCCTCCCTGAGTTGCATGTGATGGTATTAGGAGGTGCTTTGGAAGGTCATGAGGGTGGAGCTCTCCTCGGTGGGATTACTGACTAGAGAGACCCCCCGAGAGCCCCCTTGCCCTCCCGCCCCGTGAGCACACAGCAAGAAGCTGGCTGGCTGAGCACCAGGAGGAAGGTTCTCACCAGACACCCTGGCTGCCAGCACCTTGATCTCGGACTTCCAAGACCCCAGCACCACGAGAAATAAACGCTTGTTGTTGAATCTATCTCGTTGATGGTATTTCTGTTAGCAGTCTGAATGCACTGACACCAACGAGCGCAGTGTTTCAGTTCTGCAAGATGGAGAAGCTTCTCGGGATGGTGCCTCCGAACTGTACCCTTACGGCTCACGCGGCAAATTGTACGTTACAAATATTTTACAACGTAAAAAATTAACGTGGCCGAAGAAGGCAGCCCTTCCCCCACTTCGGCGGCCCACCGTGACTTCTGGTACCCTTATTTGGCTTTATTTGTTTCCCCGGCTGGTGTTTTTTGAGGACCTACCGTGTTTACAGTTAGAATCCTGGAGGCCTTGACAAACCTCGACAAACCGTCATCGACAAACCATCATCCAAGCAGATATATATATACGGCCCTATATTCTTCTGCCTGGTTTACCTTTACGAAGTCGTGGAATCCTCACTATCACCCTTTGAGGTGGGTACCCTGACACCCCTGATGCAAATGATGACACTGAGACGCACAGGAGCGCAGTGTACTTGGCCTGGGATTACGCAGCTGGGACTTGGAGCCCTGCAGCCTAGCTCACTCTGTTCCAGCACACCTTTCTCACCGGAAACAGAAGCCCCATTCTCATCCACGCACCACCTCCCCATCCAGCCTGGCGCCCAGGCTTCTGGGGCAGCGAGCTCCCCCGAGTGGGGAGGGTCAGGGCCGCGGTGCCATCCCAGGCACAAGTGCACAGCCCTGCCATTTCCAACGTCAGCATTTCCCAGGGCTGGGTTTTTTCCAGATGGAAGCAGCAAGGTCCCCAGCTTCATTTGTTTCATGCAGGGACGCTAATTAACGTTCCAAAAGCTGAGGCTGAGGAACCGCGGTGTCTGTGCGTGTGTGTGTGTGTGTGTGTGTGTGTGCGCGCGCGCGTGTGCGTGCGTGTGTGTAAGTGCCCGCACGCCCGCTCCTGCAGCATGTGGTTGATACTTGGGCAACTTTCACTTTCCCCAACTTCCAAAGTGAGGCACGTGGGTATCTTACCGAGCCACACCGTGGCGACTCAAAAGGCAGCTCAGGCTTTCTCAAAGTCATTAAAGGCACTGTACTGACCCCACGAATGCAATCAATTCTCCAGCCTCCTGCACATATCTTTGCTTGGACTCCTCGCCCACAGTATAATCGCTGGGCCTCTGAGGCCAGAGACATCAGTCCCAGAGTGACGGCCCCCGGAGGCTGGCAGGCCTCAGCCACGGGTGCCACTGCCCCCATCAGAACCCTGGGAAAAGCCTGGGAGTGGTTTGGTTTATCACAACTCGGGGTTCTTACAGCATCTGGTGGGCAGGGCCCAGGATGCTGAAAATCCTGCAAAATGGGAGACTTTGCTGCCCAGTGAGGACAAGTTCCGTCCAGAATGCTAACAGCATCTCCCACGGAGAAACCCTAAAAAGTCTCCGGTGACCTAATTTTTCAGGGAAGAAGGGAAGGCACAGAGACATGAGAGTTTCTTATCCAGAGCTGCATAGCAATTCCATACTTAAAAAGGGCTAGACCTCTCCAAGCACATCTATTTTATCCCCTCACCGCCTCGCCCCCTCCTGCCCCACCCAGCCCCTGGGAGATGGTCACACCTGACTCCCCGGCTGCATTTCTCACTTCCAAGGCTTCACAGAAGTTACTCCTTCTGCCTTCAGCCGTAACCCAGACCCTGACACTAATGCATCCTTTATGCCTAGATCAAAGTTTGCCGCCTCCAGGAAGCCGGCCAGAGTTCTATCCCAGAACCAACCCACAGCAGTCTGCCTTGATGCTGACTTCCAGCCTGTGTGCCAATCTGCCTCTATAAGAGTCATTTGTCACCACTGCCACCAACAGCATGGACACAATTGCTGTGCAGCCACGATGCCGTCCTGTGGTCAGTGGACGGATGGGACAGGTCAGACGTTCCCATTTTACCGATGTAAATTGGAGGCTCAGGAAAGTTACACAACTTACTGGAGGTCACACAGTAAGGTAAAATAAGGCAAAATAAGGATTTGCTCACCTGGGAAGGCAGAGCCCACATCACCGCTGCAGGGCCACGCTGCCTCCCTGTGTGGTCACATGCACGGCTCACCCCCGTCTGGATAGTGAGATCTTTAAAGGCACGAGTGGTGTCAGATCCATCCATCTTACTGTACGGCAAACCCTCCAGAATTAATGTCAGAGAGCCCAGAACCAGAGTCCTGCTATCCTGTCTCCTGGGCCGCGGCCCCTTTGTTCCATGAGACCACCTCTGGCCTGACATGACCCCCTCTGGGTACAAGGAGAGTCAGGGACAGGGCCACAGAGCGAGGCAGCTCCCGAGGTTTCCTGCTCCCCCCTCCCTGCACGCCGCCCCCCGCCCCCCCGCCCCCAGCCCCTACAACCAACAATAGTTAAATACAGCGGCTTCAGTCAGACAAACTGATTACCGTCCGGCCATTTCTTTCTGGCTCAGCAGCTTGCTTGGGATATTGCAACGGGAAGGGCCCATCAGGGCTTCTAGAACTGTGTCCTACACCCTCAACCCCTCTGGCTAGGAACGGCAATTGTGGACACCCCAGAACCTGACAGCCACCGAGCAGAGCCTGAGGGCTGACACGGCAGGGAGAGAAGACACTGGTGATGTTGGTCATCACTCCCAGCCTCTGATATGGGCTCCTGGTGACAACGGTATGGTGGACACATTGGTGTCTACCCAGAAGCCACTCCTCCACCTTCTCCTCCTAATAGAAGCCCATTCTGTCCGGCTGGCAATGTGCCAGATCCTCGGGAAAAAATCAAAACCATTCACGGTAGCCATTCATGGTCTTTACCTCAATGGTCCACGGAAGGGAAGCAGGCGACCCAGTTCTGGTCAGTGATACCAGGGGGAAAACCTCTGTCCCCTCCTACGGCGCCCAAGGAGTCGGTCACAAGCAGCTCTGGCTCTGGCGGGTCCAACCAGAGGATAGCACACAGGTAGGACCTGGGCACCATCTCTTAGGGCGATCATTTCACAGACCTCAGTGAATAAAATGGGGGGCAGAGTAAGGAGTAATAGCGGAAGCCGGAGTAAACTTGAAACTGCATGACATGGGTCCAGATTTCAAGTCTGAGCTGTGAGACACGGGAGACACGATTGCTCCCGTCAAGGTTGGTCTTCCGCGTCTACACCCCAGGTCAGAGGACTCACGTGCACGCCATGCCTCACTTCAGAGTCCTCCAATTACATTCTTTAAAACACACTTTATTTTTTAGAGCCGTTTTCGATTTACAGAAACACGGAGCCGACGGTACAGAGAGTTCCCATAGAACTCGCGCTCAGTTTCCCGCTTACCAACATCTCCGACCAGTAGGCATTTGTTACAACTGAATTGCCAAAGCTGATGCATTCTGATTAACCGAAGTCGGTACCTTATTCCGATTTTCTTAGTCTTTACCTGATGTTCTTTTTCTGTTCCAGAATCACACCCAGCATGCTACATTTCATTGAGTTGCCACATTTGCACAGACTCCTCCCGGCTGTCCTTGTTCTAGATGACCTTGACCGTTTTGAGGAGCAGTGCCCAGGTATTGGGTCTCTCTCAGTACCCCTGCCTCCTCAGGAAACCAGAGTCAGGCCATAGAAGCTTTTTCTACCCCGCCGCTTCTCTTCCCCCCAATGTCAATTCCTTCCTTGTACCACGTTAGTCACACATTCTTCTAGAACATCATCCTATGCAGGGCCACAACTTCAAGGTGGAAATTACGAGAGTGACCTCAATAGTACTTTTATTCGCAGACATTTTTATCTTGGCAGGACTGCAAAAGAACAGCCATTTATCCTACACTGACCATGAGCCTGAACTAGGTTTTGGACTGTGTGACAGCAATTTCATTGAATCCTTACACCAACTATGTGCACAAGCATGGTCCATGTTACGGAGAAGGAAACAAGTCTAGGCATCTCCAGCCAGTCACTCAAGGTTACTCAGCTGAACAATGGCACAGCCAGGATTCAGAGTCACTCTTACTGATACCTGTTTCTGTTTTTGTCACTTAAACTGCAGACCTCTCGGGGTTGACCCTCTGTCCACTGACCCAACACCGGGCATCTCAGGTACCCGGTGCTGCATTAGACTTTGGGCTACATTCCTTTGAATAGGAATGACTACTGGCACAAAGCAAACGTACAGCTACAAAGCCAGCCTTCAGCCTTTTTAAATAGCCCAATGCAAGGTTCATCCAGCAGTCAGTTTTACGGTCCTAGTTTCTCTTGCCTCAATTTCAGCCCCTTTCCTTCAGGGTGAGAATAAATCAGACTTTTGAGTTCTCAGTATGTGACAAGAGTCATGGTCACAGCCACACACCGGAAAATGAAGGAAGCAATGGTCTTTACCCTTGTATATATGTTGAAATCTACTTCTCGTTGATGGAAATCTTCCCTGATCCATGTAAACCGTGTTGACAAATTTGCCGAGCCCCAGGTAGACTCGGTAAATGTAGACACTAGGGTGGGTATCACACCACTATATAATCAGTTATTACCTACTTAGTCGTGAGCCCATCGAGGGCAAAAACTGACTTATCCATCGCTATATCCCCTAGTGCAAGCCGAGGGCCTGGCATCTGCGAGGCCTGAAATCAACATTTGCTCAACAATCAGGCGGAATTCCTTGAGTTCCATCAGCAGATACTTGGAGGCAGGTATGTATATTACACCTAAAGGACTAAGATTTTCCCATGAAATTTCTTCCCAAACACATAAGGTGCTAAAATCATGGCAAAAAAAAAAAAAAAAAGGAGTTCAAGAAGAAATCTCAACATTCCCGCTAACATTCCAGAATCCTGAAGGTGAATGTTAAATTATTTCCCCAGAAAACCTGAACAGAGGCAAAGGGCGGAAGTCATGGGATCCACACTTCACAGCCAAGATCCTTCCATTTTCTCAGCAAAAAATGTGTTAGTTTGAGCAACTGGAATATCTATTCTCATCTTGTTTTGAAAATGCTAATGTTTCTCACGTTATAAATTAGTAAGATTCTTCATTCTTTGAAAGTATTGCAAAAACCACTCAGAATCATAGCGTCAGCACGACTGAAGTTCTCCAGGCTTATTTTAAGCAACTCTCCTGTCTTATTTCGTGAAAATTTCTCATATGTGAATCCACGATCATTTCAACTAGAGATGGCTCCTTCCCCCAAAGGGTATCGCAGACGACGGTTCTGTGGCGCCAGGTTCGAGAACTCCGACACACAACGGAGCTCGGAAACGTTAGCTATCGCTAGATAGAAACCAGCCACTGAGCGGACATATTTACACGTACTTTGATTTCAGATTTTTTTTTCTTGAATGACTGTCCTAAGTGAAAAATTAATGAGGGGGGGAAAAACATTACAGAATTACCATGACCCTTAGGCCGCAAAGACTTCCCTTACTGAAGAACCACTGAGAAGACATAGAAACACTTGTGAACTCATGTCACGATATTCCCTTCACTTAGGAAGTGTGTAGCAGTAACGGCCGGTCCCCTCCCATTCTGCTCCAGAACCCACCAGCAGGCAGCACCTGCCACACGGGGCCTTTGACAAATACCTTTGGCCAACAGCCCACATTTTCGTTGAAGGGATTTCTCTGAGAGGTAATACCCCAGAGTAGCCCCGAGCCAGGGATGGATGGAGTTTGAGGATGATTGTGAATCTTTCCACACTGCAGTCCAGGGTCCCCAGGGGCTGAGCTTCAGGGGCCCCCACGGTAACCTGCTTGGAAATGCATCTTCTAGCCACTTTCTCCTTCCTGTCAGATTTCCCTGCCTTTCCCCGGTTTTACTTATTTCTCTATTTTTTTTTGGGGGGGGGGGAATCGCCTCCTAAAATGTGCATTCTTAATAGGAATGGTATCATCCTTAAGGGGGGCAAAATCAGTTTTGGTGGGGAATGGGGCTGGTGAAAAAAAAATCTTACTCTTTTTTATATCTCAAGCTCAGATAACATATAGTCTACAAAAAAATATGCAATATATCTGTGGCATTAAAATTAAAATTAGGGAAAAAAATACCTTAAAAACTCCTCAAAGAGGGGATAGTGAAAACGAGATTGAATAATCCTGTGTTAAATAAAGCACTTGCACTGAGCTCCTTGGCCCCGAGAGCTCCCAGGGGAACACAGGCTAAGATCCAGTGCTAACACTCTGCTGAGCACTCGCGTGAATTACGTCATTTAATCCATTCAACAACCTGTAAGGCAGGGAGTATTAGGTCCATTTAACAGATTAGAAGTACAATGACCTGTCGAAGGCTACAGAGCCAATGAGCCTAAGACTCGGGGTTAGAACTCCGGGTTCCTGGGGGCTGCGCTCTCGAGTGCCATCTTGAGTGTTAAACCCAACATGGTGCAGGGAAGCAACTCTATAAATGTCAGTTCCTGTTGTTCATGAAAATAAACCAGGTTAAAAATAAATAAATAAATAAATAAATAAATAAATAAATAAATAAAAATTAAAAAATAATTAAAAAAAAACAAAGAAAAGAAACCAGGTTTCCATGAATGGACCAAATGGTGTTGCTGGCCCATCAGTGACACTATCAACAACCCAAATGGATAAAAACATGAGTTACGAGATGATGGTTTTGAACGCTCCAACTCAGTGCTGACCTCCATGGAAAGCAGAGACTACTTGCTATGACTCTTGGCAGAGGACGGGAGGGTGGGGGGCAGGGGGGAGATGGAGAAAAGGTGGTTTGGGTCCTGGGAACTTTGGCAGAAGAGAAACCCTCCTTGGCTAGAGACTGCCTGGAGCCTGTGTACAGACCCCAGCCAGATCAGCCTGCCCCCGGCTTTCCTCCTTCTTCTGTTCATTTGATCCGCACCCGAAGCCAGGGTAACCTGGAGGAATTCTACTGTATACGTTGGTACACGAGCATCATGAGCAGAAGCCCATGTGGCTGCATGGGAGCCAGCCCTGGAAGAAGATCTGAGTTCGGGTCCTTCCTTCGTCAGCAGCGTGACTACAGGCAAGTTTCTAATGGCTCTGCGCATCCGTTTCAACTTCCCTACAGTTCCTTCCAGCTCTGAAGGCCTCTGAGGTCTGTAATCGGCCAAGTGCCTCTCCCACTGCTGGGTCCATAAATCCCATAGCCTGCTGTTATGTAATTACTGCTGATCCGTTTGATTAGACTTGCTGATTACTAAGGCCTTCCGGTTCCATTTTCCGGACCGACATCACCAGGTGGAGAAGCATCCATGACTGATATATGTGGGGTGAGATAAAGCAAAAGCTGGGATTCCAGCAAAGGGTAGGAGTAGGGAGATAAACAGTGTGATAGTGCTAAGTGATTTTCCACTAGTACAGATGGTCGGGACTGGATGAACACATTCCCCTAGCACAGTATGTTGGATAATATTTCACCCCACCCCTTCAAAAAGACACCCATAAAGGCAGAAATGGGTTTGAACTCCTAACGCAAGTTTACAAAGAACCTAAGGGTCAATGGCAAAGAAACTCTATGTCAGGCTGCCTGCTCCTTAAGAAAGCCAGATGTGGCAATTTTTAAGAAAGGATTTGCTCTAAGAATTATTGTTACTCAGATGTACAAACCAGGAATCTTACTGATGTTGCCCAAGGAGGGATATAATAAACTATGAAATGATGCAAAAACATTGGTTATAATTGATATGCTCAGTTTATATGCCCCAACTCAACTGTTACACTCTTAGAGGGTCCAAACAATTTTACAGGTCTCTGGAAGGAGGGGGCATGGAAGAGAGGAAAAGGAGATCCTAGCCCACGTCTTCAGCAAGGAGAGAAGTCCCCACAGGAGGAACCCAATCAGAGCCAAGGTACGGCGTGCTCCGTGAGCCAACTGTGACATACACACTTTTATTCTTTGTAAACTACAAGCAAGAAGCAATCTTGTTCCTGAATTACAACCCAGTTTGTTCTCCCAAGAGCACGTTTCAAACAAACTCCTCTGTCCCTCTGTGGCAGAACGAAAAGTCCCATCCAACAAGGCCACAGTTCGGATGGCACCATATCTGCATCCTATGACAGCTACAAAACCAGAGGTGGCCCGAGACCTCGGTATTGACATCATCTTGTCACCTGCAAACCTCTTCCTGGTCAGTGTCCCCAAAGGTAAGTACCTTCCATGCCTGTGGATGTGCGTGCTGAGTTAGATCACTGGTGGGTTCCTGATATCAGGTAATGCGGCACAGACAGCAATGTGGCAAATGTGTGCGTGGGCAGATGCTCAGACCCAGACAGAGAGGTCCCAACCGTGGAGTCATCTGATCCTTCTAGGGCTTTAGGGAAACGTCACCACCATAGTTGCCAAAGAACTCCTTCCCACATTTTCTCGCGGGATTCTAACACTATTCCCATGCAGTGGGCATCTGCTGCCGGTGGGACTTGTGAGGTGAGGGACTAGAGAACCACATCGTTAATACAGTTCTCCTAACAGCTCATCCAATGCACTCCCGACAGACCCACAGCTGTCCTGGGCCACCCCAAACCACACCCACATGATGCTGCGTCTACAAAGGGTTTTTAATCAATCCACACTAGAGGACCTTTCCTTTGCTTTTTTTCATATTGCTCAGTTTTATTTATTTATTTTTTTTAGGATTTTACTTATTTATTTGACACACAGAGAACACGAGCACCGGGAGCAGCAGAGGGAGAGGGAGAAGCAGGCTCCCCATTGAGAATGGAGCTCGATGCAGGGTTGGATTCAGGGACCCTGAGATCACGACCTGAGCTGAAGACAGACGCCTAACCGACTGAGCCACCCAGATGCCCTACATTGCTCAGTTTTAAAGAGATGTAACAAATTCTCTTTTCATTTTGTCAGAACTTCAAGATTCAGACAAAAAAAGAGAGAGCGCGGGACCTTGATTCTTTGGGAAATTCCATAGGATCCCCGCGGACCTATGAAACTTTTAAACGTGGATGGACTTATTTTTCATGAATAGAAACTTGAAAGGGGGAGCTTCCTAACAGTGGAAGAATAGTAATGGAGTATCCAAGTTAACTGCATGTAGCCCTCGGTTCTCCGATCAGGAGAGGAAAGCTAGTCATCGACTGGACAAACAGTAGGACCTTCAGCTTCCCTGCAGTGGCGCCAATCTCCTTTGGAGGAATCTCCTTAACACGACACAGGAGGCTCAGCAGTGCACGTCCTTTCTGCCTGCTTGGTTCCTCATTTGCACACTACTATTGCATTTGCCAGACTACTCAGATTTAGTTGTTTCGAATGTCTCTCTCCATAGGAGAATCACGGCTCATATCGGTCTCAACAGCCTGGCACAAAGCATGGCACTTGACTCAGTATGTGCGACCTTGACACGAATGACCTTAGCACGCTGAGCTACACCTCTGTGCAGTTGGCCATTACCTGGACAAAAGCCCAAGGTCGAGAGGAAACTCTGGTATGTTCTATACAGAATCCATGCGCCAAAAAAGCCTGTTCAGCTCGGCCAGTGATTCTCAGGCCTGGCTTCATATTGGAATCACTGAAGACCATGCCTGGACCCCCACAGACCAACGGCATCAATTTCGGGGGTGGGGCCTGTCATCCGTTTTCATGTGTGTGCTCTACGCTGCCTGTGAATGTTTAGTCTTTCATTTTTTTTTAAATATTTTTAACTTTTTGATTTTTTTAAAATTTAAAGTTAAGAGTAATATAATACCCAGATATATTCTCTTTCCTGTGATCTTCCAACTGTTAATATCTTTGTCACAAGTACCTCCTTCTCTCTCTTCCTGTGGGTATGTACTGTGCATGCCTACACACACTTGCATGGTCTATATATGGAAAGTAAGTTGTGGGTATCGTGACACTTGACCACTAAAGATTACACCATGCGGCTTACAAAAAATAGAATATTCACCTCCATAGCCACAATGCCATGACCACACTCAAGAAATTAAATTTTGACATAATAGTGTTTTGTTTTTTTGTTTTTTTTTCCCCAGATACTTTTATTTTATTTTTTCAGTGTTACAAGATTCATTGTTTATGTACCACACCCAGTGCTCCATGCAATACGTGCC